>CM076584.1:1575795392-1576395392 GCA_034641835.2 Pinus albicaulis | reverse complement strand
ATGGCCTGGATGGTAGGTAGGGAGGTTGTGTATGGGTATCCTGCATGAAGGAAAAGCCCATACCACCTTTGTTCCTCATTTTTCGTGTGGTGTGGTAAACACATACGAGCTTGCGAGGAGGTTGTTGGAAGAAAGGGAGATGACAGGAAAGGATGAAGAACATTCATTCAAGGGGATCGAAATTGAGCACAACATTAAGAGTCACATAAGGAGAAAATTTCATGCAATTAAGGCATGGTTGATATTCAAAAGGGATCATAGATATAGGTTGTGTTTTTTCGATACACGTATGTAGAATTAGGCATCTGGGAATCATGAGTGAACTTGTCACACAAAATAAGGACACTGGGAACAAGTGTTGGTGTAGGAGTGGGAGCACAGTGAGGAGTGTGGTTGAAGAGAAGAGAATAAACAAGTGGAAACATTGTGCATTCTCGAATCCTACAAGGTGGAGAAAGTGGAACACAATGTACTTTGGAATCCTGATAAGTAGAGGGGAAACTCTATGTATGATTGAAATACTTGTTGGTTAGAAGGTGGAAAGTTATTGTGTGCATTGGATCCCTGTCAAAATATGTGGAGATACTATGGATTTTATTTCACATAGAATTTAGCAGGTGGATACATTGTGCATTTTATAGTTTTGCAAGGTTGAGTAGGTGGAACACAGTGTACTATGGAGTCCTAATGAGCAGAGGGGAATATTTGTGTATGCTTGAAATACCTGCGGTTTAGTGGGTGGAAAGTTACTGTGTGCTCTAGATCCCTGCCAAAAAAGGTGGAGACATTATAGCTATGATTTCACATAGCATTTAACATGTTGATAAATTATGGTTATGATTTCAAATATCTTTTAGAAGGTGGATACATTGTTCATTCTGGAGTCCTACGAGGTGGAGCAGGTGGAACATAGTGTAATATGGACTCCTATGTGAACTGGTTAATTGGCATCGATGTGAATTCCCTTGAGCACTTAACTCCTTAGACTCTAAATCCAGCTAAAGGGTGGTGAATTGCAAGAAATATTATAGTGTAGCTAACATGTGGTTAGGTGGAGAGTTGAAGTCCCACCCTCAATTTCCAGTCATTAAGTTATATAGATAAGTGTATCTATTTGTACTTTTACTGAATTATGAATGTTGAATGATTTTGTTATGGGTTATAACCATGAATGTATCAGTATTACTTACGGAGGAATGGTGTTATTCTCGGTTGCATTTAATGGGATGCATTTATGATTATTATCATAAAGCATTTTGAAAATCGCTATGATTGATGATACCTACCTAAGTGCAGTGGTGATTACATGACATGTATGGATATTTTTTGAGTTCAACTGACTATCATTGTGGGTGATTTCTATTATTTTTTATGTCATGAATATTATGGATATCTTCTATTTCAAGACTGGTGAAAGTCTGTTGTTGATGTTATGTGTGGCATGTTATATCAGTGGAATTGATAGTGCCTATTAAATCCATTATGTGATTAATGGATTGCTGTGTATATAAATTCACAATTAAGTCCCAATTGTGGTTAACTGAGTTCTATGTATATTCGTAGGCATACTAGCAATTTTATTTTCCTGTTATGTCCAAGTTAACATCTCGAATGTTGGTGTGGGAATGAGGGATTCATCCTTGTTTTAATAATGGTGTTGAGCATTGATCATCACTTATAAGGGATCCGTAAGCCATTAAAGTCCTTAAAACTTAAAGTCCTATTTGTCGTTGATCAACAGGCTTGCACATGGAATGATTGACCCCTACTAGACTTGTAATAGAGTTCAATCCTATGGAGATTGAGAAATATTTGTTTGGAGATGGATATATTTGACTTGGGGAATGGACATGTGCCTTCACGAAAAAATAATCCTGGTGTTATTAACCAAACTATGAAATGATAGGAGGCACATAGTTAACGGGAGTGGAAGATGGGAAAGTACTAATCACTTATCATGGATATTCATGTCATGTCGCACTAAGGTTTCTAACAGGCTTCGGGGAAAGTGGGCGCGATTGACATGGGGCATGGGATGGGAAATTGTCTGTCACATGTTTCCAATACCTTTCATTGCTCCACAGATGAAGGATTATGGTTTTACTCCCATGTGAGTGTGTTGGCACCATTGACATAGGGTGAGACAAAATTTCCTTCCCATTGTTAAATGGGAAAAAAATTATTTGCATGAAGGTCAAGGAACTAGTGAGACCCATGACTTAATCTAAGGTGGTGGGTGCCACGTGGGACATGGATGATGTGTACCTGTGACGTGGTAAGGTTGTCAACGTGGTATGTTGTCAATGTGACATGTGGCAGGAATATATGGCATTTTTGGATGGCCAATTGGCCAGTTTATGGATGACACATGACATCATTAGGTAATGCCACATAAAAGAGTGATGTCACCCTGATGTCAATGTGACATCATCAAGATGTTGTAGAAATGGGTGATGTGGAGGCCTATGCTAACGTATCCTAAGTGAAACGTGGTGCCACCTATAATAGGGGTGCTAGGTGGTGTTAATGTGGTAGCACACATGGTTGGGAGTCACATCATCATTGAGCTCAAACCATTGAGGTATTTTGTAGTGCTCTACCACAAAACACAAAGGAGACAAATTTGTGGGATATAGATCATCCCCGCCATTTAACATGAAAATGTGATGTGTGTCACGGAGGTTTGAATGGGATATCATTATGAAGAAATGGTGTGGGCACAGTGGTGCTACGACATGGTGAGTTCCATGGTGGAATTCATGTGAGGTGGAAGTGCCATGTGGGTATAAATTTCAATCTAGGGGTTGGATTGAGGAAAAAATTATATCATTTAAAATAGCTCAGTTGAACGTGATGGTGTCATTGAATGTGTGTTTCACACACTTTGGGTGAAAATGAATTTTGTAGCCCCACATTCATAATGAGACCATGGAGGTTGGGTTAATTCAAAGTAACACCTCACGCTAGGCTTGGGAATTCCAAGGGGGTGGGAGGGAGAGTTACAGAGTGTTATTAGGGCATCTAAATTCAACACTTAGGCTAGATGGGATCGAGACAGGTGAAATGAAAGTGTGAAGGTTCTACACTAGACCTTTGGAGATAAGATTTGGAGTTCTGATACAGAGTTTCAAAGTGCCTAGATTCAAAACTCGAATTGAACGAACCTAGGAGGATAAGTATAAGACCTTTGTTACAGTGTGCAATACCACACTATGTGTTATTTAAAGTATGATTGTTTGTTGTGTGCAAGTGGGTGTTGGTTGTAGCATTGTGACTAATGATTATGTATTGATTGTAGACTATGTTTGTATGCATATCAGTGTTGATATCAAAATTGTGAAATGATAGGAATGGAAAATTATGATATGTTAGTTAGTTTTCTAATTGGCTTTTAAGCGTGTAGTGTTTTTGGCTACTAGTCTTGGTAAAAGGTTGATTTCAAACCTAGTGATGTTATGAATATAAAATACTAATATGCACTTCAGATTCCTAGAATATGTGGCTCACACGAATTATAGATGTGTGAACAACAGAAAACAAAAAAGCTTATGATCAACATGCTTGGTGTTGGCATGGCAAGTTAAGAAGTCAAATTGTTTATGCTAATATAACTAATAGTTATGTGTGTGTGACAACACATAAGAAGATCCATTGGAAACAAGAAATAAAAGCATGGAAAACAGTATGGTGCAACATAAAATGGACCAAGTCCATCACAATCAAGAAAGGAAATTTTTTCCTAATAGAGGAGAAATCTTCAGGAGCTTGAAAACTGAGTTGAAGAGCTACAAGGCAAAAATAAAAGGCTCATTAGAAATAAAAAAGAGCAGGAAAGGCTAAATATAATGTTGCTAAAACACTTTTCATACATGCAAGAGTTGTTGCAACAAGCATCATCCTCTGAGGACATAGAGGAAAGTGAGGTTGACAAGGTCAAAGAGAAACCTCGTGAGGTTGGAAAGAAAATAAATTTAGTTTCATGTTGGCATTTTGGAGAGGAACACCCGAGAAAATACTGCCCCAATATAATGTGAAAGAAGAAGAAGAGTATTTCATGTGAATTCTAGGCACATGAACCAACAATATGGAATGCAGAACGAGATGAGGGAGAATCCCCTCAAGCTCTTTGAGATACTGAAAAGTGCCTTCTTGAACTGTCTCAAGGGATGTTGAAGTTTTGAGGTTGCTTTAAACCTTGGAAAAGACTCGGTCTAAAATTTAGTGCATATATATTGGTGAAGGGTACACTAAACACCAAAACTCAAGGGATTGAGTTGTTGTGGGCTAAATAATTATGGGAATGTTTTACATGTTTTGTTATTATTGTTGACTTCATATTTTCCTTCTTATTTTGATTGTTTCCTTTGAGCATGGCCATGTTGCTATGTATTCTTTCATGTGTTTTTAATGTGCTTTTTCCATATTTTTATTCTTTCTTCTTTCCTTTTGTGGTTTGGTCTTGGTGTTTTATCGGTTGTGGGAAAGGAAAGAAAAGGCGATTTGGAGAAGAGTTGAATAAAACCCAACTGGAAGTTTAATGCCTTGATTAAACCCTTTTTATAAAATAAATGGCAGTGGAAGGCATAAGAAGATGACATAACAACTGTGGACTGGTTGGGTCCACATGAATAACATGCACAATGACATGAAAACTATGAAAAGAACATAAGAAGGAAGTTCTTGTAAATGAGGTTTGTGCATGGTTGATATACATATATGTGTATTCTATCTTTTACAAACATGAGATGGGAAAGTGAAATAAATTTATGAGGACGCTAATCGGTCTGAAAGGCCATTATTTGAGAACTGTCATAGTAATAAGATAACTGATTAATCTATAAAATATGATCATTGTGTGAATGGTATGAAAATCGAATTGGTACTTACAATGTTTTGGGTAACACAATGAGGTTACTTAAAGGATTCCATGTTGTATGGAACACCATTGGTCAAGGGGGAAAGAACGGCCCATTGTTGATAATTATTAATATGTTATGTTTATGCTCCTAATATTGGTTGTGAGCATGAATGGAAATGTTAAAGGCTGAAAATTTTCATTGTATGCTTAGTATGGATGAGGAAATGCTCGAATTGAATGCAATTGAAGATGCCTTTATGAGGTTTTCATTGAAATCAATGAATAGATAAGTTGATGATTTTATGACTTATATGTGAGGCAAAGATCATTTCAGGAACTATCGAAGATTGAAATAGTAGAAATGTTGCGAAATAGTTGTACATTTAAAAGGAATTTAGTTGAAAAGAACTGGTAGGGATAGCCAAGAAAATAAGGTAGGAGGTAAGCCTAGATAAAAGGGTAAAGGAAAGGAATTTGATAAGAATTCCATTATCCGAAGTTGAGAACTATTGTTTCAAATTAATGTGTGCTTGCATGGATTCTAGGAAGTGGCATGGTGAATGCATGGGGCCTTTGGTATTAAATATTGCAATGATTTTTTCAATTCCTGCTGAGTGAAATGGAGAATTAAAATTTTAATCAGTTTAGAGATATGCATTTCTAGGTTCAAACTTATTAGTCTACTAAAATGAATGTAATGATGCCATTCCATTTGACAAGTAATTATCGATAATCATCTTAGTGGAAGGATGATTGATCCATGTTCTTAAAAATATGATGATTATGTGAATGGCGTGTTTGGGATAACATGATGAGGTTATCCAATAATATCCCAAGTCATGTAAGGGATCCATCAAGCAAATGTGAACCCTTGTTGTTAAATGTTATTATGCTCATGTGCTTATGAAATTTATGTTCCATGTTATATTATTTTTATGACAAGGAAATGTTGAAATGTTGAATGTTGTATTAACGAAGTATATTAACAGCTAACTGGATTCCTTGGTCAAATCATGAAGCATATACATTGATGAGTGCTATTTTGGGCTAAGAAAAAAACTTGGTGCTTATAGTTCTTTGAGTGCTAGCTCGGGTTGAGAAAACCACTTTGTGCTTACAGTTCATTGAATTTTTTCCTTAAGGCTGAGAAACCACTCAATGCATACAGTTAGGTTATTTCCACCACTGAAGTGTTAAATATCCATTTATAAACTTGCAAAAAAATAACACTTTCCTTGTTGGAGGTGTGATAATAATGGAGATTTTGATGATATGGGAGTTTTAGTGGTAAATAATATTCTTATTTTCAGAATAATACCTAGATGGTAGTGCCCAGACTCAATAGGAGGTGAGTGAGAGGGGGGAGGGCTTGTTTGGACCTATACAGAAATATTGGGTGAAGCAATATGACCACATATAAATATTTTCCTTGGGGCTAATAAACCACTTAGTGAGTTGGATATTAAACCACTCAGTGAGTTGGACTTGAGGATAGACATATATGAAAAGAATATGTGGAGTAGTATAAGCGCCACTGAGTGCTTTCCTTGGGGCTTAGAAATTGTCACTCATAGAGTTGGCATAAGATTGCATGGAGAAATATAACTACCATTGAGTGCTTGCCTTGGGGCTAAGAAACACTTATTGATTTGTATTTAAAGATGGAGCCAGTTGAAGACCTTGTGGATCTTATTTAGTAAATATGAAACTAAATATCACATGGAGTTATGGAGCATATACACCACTGAATGTTTTCCTTTGGGCTGAGAAACCACTCAGTTCTTGTAAAACCAAGAAAACAAAGAGTATCTAAAGAGACAAGTATTAATTACCAGTTTGAAGAATATATTCGTTGCAATTATGATTTGAATTGATTTAAAATTTTATGGTTAACTTCATAAATAAATTTTTTGATGAAGGTATGTTTAAATTGATTTGGAAATTGTTATGATGGAACTCATAAGATGCATATACTTGTGATGTATAATAACTATTGAACTCTCCAACACAAATACATGAGGTTGACTACAAGGAAAACAACATAAAATTAATGATATCAGGGTGCACAACATCATGATGGAGCTGAAGAATTCAAGAACTAGGCCATTGGGGTGACACTAGAAACCTATGATATGCGCTAATCACCAAGAGGTATGCCATGACACATGTTTTTTGTTATTCAATTAAGGCAAGTGTATGCTTTGGCTGAGAAAATTATTCCTATGTGAGGAAGCCTTACTAAGGGATGGAGAGCTCGAGGGATTAAGGAAGCAGAGAAAGGGATGCTTGAACTTAAAAGGTGAGTGACTGTATAAAAGAGGAAATATATCACCTAAGGGACTAAGGAAGAAGAGAAAGGAATGTCAGAATTAGAAATTCAGTTGGTTTCAAGGAACCATGTGCATTCTAATTGGGATCAAATATGCAGCGGGTGTTTCCTAGAAATCAATGAGCTAAAGTTTTCCCTGAAGGGGCATTGAATGCAGTGGATGACATGGCTTGGAATTGGAGGAAGATTGTGCTCTAGAATCCTCTAGAATCAAGTAATCCATAAGGACAAGGTGCATTGCAAGCACGATGAATCAAATGAGGAAACTTATCCTACCCATTTATGTTCATTATGTAAATGAATGTAAATGGTTGTGTATATAAAGCTCATTGCTGAATTTTGTGCTTCGGCATAGAGAACCATTGAATTTCATACTCAAGTATAGAGAAATGTTGAATTTTTTGTTTGTGAATGGAACATTGTTGAAATTTGTGATTGGGAATGGAACATTGCTGAATATTTTGTTTGTAAATAGAGCATGGCTAAATTGTGTGCTCGGGTATAGAGCATTGTTTAATTTTGTGTTCATAAATAGAACACTATGAAATGTTTTGTTCGGATATAGAACACTAAGGATGGTGTTTGCAACCACCACTTCACACATTTACCCAATTTCATTGGCATGTCAGGATAAACATGATACGAAGAGTTACTATGACATGACCCAACCTCCAAGGTCCAATTAAGGAAGTGGGGTCGACAATTGACCACAAACTGACAATTCACAACATCCCTCAGGGCTACAGGACACTCAAGGGCCAAACAACCACCCCAAGTGACCAAACCCTAAGTTGGGACTCCTTTTCACTGACTTGGACTCCTAAACACACCCACAAAAAGACATGCATGTGGTTGTGAGCCTCCAACCGCACTCACAATCCTAGCTTCCAATGGTTGTGACCTAAAATATTTAGTTTAGAGAATGCGGTCTCGAGATCAGTGTCACCTTTCCAGGCCAACCTACATACCACTATCTAGAACTTCTTAAAAATTTCCAGAAGTATACGTTACATGATGAAAATTCCAAACATTCAAACTTGAGCAAGATATTGACCTAGACAGGCCTAGTACGTAGCAGAAATTTCATCAAACACATGGTAAACATGTAAGCTACAGGTCATGAAAGCATATCTAATCATAAATTGATAGTCTTCACCTGAGAATCACTGAGAAGGATCTAAACCCTCTCTATCTAGTTGTAATAGCACTTGTTAGTCCATGAATTCATCAACCATTCATATATTCATCAAACATGTCAAGAGCCATAAAGAATGTACATTATATAACCAAAATATAAACAAAAAATAACAAACATAGAAGCCATGTCAACTCACCCATAATATCAACAACATAGTCACTAAAAATGCTCATGAATAATAGTATAATAATAAATCTTATTAATATATGAAAATACCAACCAAGTTAGGAACTTCCACGTACCACTCGACCATAGATTTTGCTAAACCAAATATTTATTTCAGCCAATCACCCTCATGCCATATTCCAAGCATGAATGTAGGATCTCGTGGAATATACCAAAACAAAACCAAACTGGGGCTTCGAGAGGCCAAACCACCTCAACCCTCATCCATAGTGATTCCAAATCCATGGTTGAACATCACTAACACCAACCAAATTGGTCTCTACCCAAGTTTTATAGGGCTCCAAGAGCTATTAACTCAACACACAGCCTTCCAGGGATTCATAGTGTTTTTCCAACCTGGCTCCAGGGACTAGTAACTAAACTCACAAAGGTCTCAATAGCCTTTGTCCCAACCTAGACTCTAGGAATAGTAATTCAACCCCATTTTTTCCATGGCTTCGAGAGTGTTTGTTCCAACCCACAACCGTAAGGAATTATGAGCACCGATCATAAAAAAATCAAGTGGAAAAACCCACAACACCATGGCTATCCATGAAATGGAAATGAAAGGCTAGAACCACTGTCAATCTAGGAAAATATCCATGCCAATGGAAACACCTAACCAGAAAATCACATGCATATACCATGCATCCATAAATCAACAAGGGAATCACACCTGCAACATGTTACCTGCAAAGCAATCCAGATGTATTTGTTGATCCAATTATTCCCTTGCACTTTCTTGATTTCATTTGCCTTCTTTCTCCAAATACAATGTATTCCAAACTGCTCCAAGAATGCTCCAAGAATACTCTAAGTGTGCAAGAGTATGAGAGAATTAGAGAGTAGACAAGAGCTCCAAAACTAAACTGACAAAATCTAAACTAGCAAAAGCCATGAATTGATCCTCATAAGCCTTTTTATCATTGAGGCCTCTATTTTCTTCATTTTCCTTCATTTTTCCTTCAATTTTCCTCTCATGAAATTTTTTTTGTCTCTTTGCCTTCCATTTCTCCTATTTTCCTCTATTTCATAAATAAAATTTCAATTAATGCCTCTTTTCCTTTTCCAATTTCCTTAGCAATTAATAAACCGAAAGTGACACCCACTATGATTTTTTTCCCACCATTCAACTTGTAATATGTGTCCCATGACCTTGATATTATATTTTTTACATGGAAAATCAACTACGAGTTGTTACAAACCCCTCCCCCTCAGGGGAACATTGTCCTCAGTGTTCTATGACACCTATGACCAACAAACTACTGAAAACAAAACATACTGCCTATGCAGCTTTATAGCCCAGCTCGTTTCATTATCTACAATGACCACTACTAAAAACATGACAATCATACCGTTTATTGAAGCTTTATAGCACATCTCATTACGATGTACCATGCATCCATAAATCAGCAAGGGAATCACACATGCAACCTGTTACCTACAAAGAAATCCAGATGTAGTTGTTGATCCAATTGTTCCCTTGCACTTTCTTGATCTCATTTGCCTTCTTTCTCAAAATCCAATATATTCCAAAGTGCTCCAAGAATGCTCGAAGAATACTCTTGTTGGAAATATGATGCAAAGTGTTGTCCTTGATGACAACCCACTGAATGAAGATGAAGACATGAGATTGTTGACTTGTGTTTTCCTTGATGGCAATCGACCTGATGAAGTTATTCTTGACTTGATGGACTTGGTAAATGATGTAAATCTGATGTGATATGATGTTTGTTGGCAATATGATGCTGGGTGATGTCCTTGATGACAACCCACTTGATAGAGTGTTGTCCATGATGGCAGCCTACTTGATGAAGTTGTGCTTGATAGAATATGTCTTGATGAACCTATTAAATGATGTAAATCTGATGTATCTACAAAGAGTACAGAAGGCAATGAAGAAAGGAATTCAATATGTGCTAGATCTATGATGAAAAGAGTATGTCTCAAGGCATACGCGGATTTGTCTAGGAGAAGTCGCGTATGCACGCGGTAAATAACGTGCCAAGTCGCGTATGGGCAAAAGCGCTCATAAAGTGCAAAACTGTGGGTAACTACCATGGTATTGACCCATTGTATTGCAATGATTCGTCCTGTTGTGTCTCCGTCTGTGGAATACCACCCAAGTAATGTGGTTTTTGGCTCATGTATTGAAAAAGGGTAATTCATATAAAGAGAAGAAATCACAGTGCAAATCAAGAGCAAGTGGAGCAAGATGTCCGAGCTGAATGAACATTTCTCTGAAGTATATCCTAATGGAAAGGGTTACAATGGAATGATAGATCCGAAAGCATGAAGCACCAATGAAAAAATGATGAAGAAGGGAATCTAGATCTGAAGTGTATTTGTATCTTCGGGATCTGCTGCAAAGCATGATCCGAGATGAGCTAACATCTCATTCAAGTAAAGGTTGGAATCTAACCAAATATTTGATCCGTAAGTATGCTTGTCTAAATGTCTGAAGAACCATATGCTAGTTCGCTGCAGAAGAAGCACGTATATACGTGGCTTGCTGAAGAGAAAGCGCGTATGCGCAGTGAAATTAGCTCTGTAATATGTACAGAAGTATATGCGGGTTTGTATGGTAGAACCTGGGAGAGCATACACGGGAGTCGTTGAAAGGAAAGCTGTATGTAAACTAGGTTTGCTGAAGCATGGGGTAAGAAATGTTGGTAAGAAATGTCCGATTTGTTCTGTTGTGTTGCCGCTATCCGTATTCCTGCGGACTTGGGTTGTCTCGTTCGCTGATTGGAGATTGAGCTTGTGTGGAGTGGGTCTAGTCTCGAATATGATGAAACGTGGTCCGCAAGTGGTGTCTGCAAGTGGTGTCTCAAAGGAAGCTTTGGATCCAGTGTGAAAATTGATGAAACGGGTCCATAGAGGTGCCGAGGTTGTAGCCTTCCGGGGACAGGGGGCTCGAGCTCCCTCTGTGAGGGTCAGAAATCGTATCGGGGGGTCGTAGCTCCCTTCCAGGAGAGGCTGGTAAACGAGTCAGGGGGTTGGAGCTCCCTTCCAGGAGAGGCTTGTAAACGAGCGCAGGTGGGTGCCTGCATGCTGGTCAAGTCTGCGCCAGCACATATGTTGTAAGATGTTTTCTCTATAATAAAATATTGAAGGCTGAGCAACTGCAGCGGTGGTTTTCTCCCGATTTGGGTTTCCACCTAAAAATCCTGGTGTTCATGTGTGATGCTTTATTCTGTTCTTACTGCACATGTTTACTGTTTATTGAACATCTGATGAATGAATGATGGAATAATATAAGTGAAGATTTAATGACAGATCTAGATCTCTGTGTATACGCTAGTTTCATAAAGGGGATCCGCGTATATACGCTAGTTTACTAAAGTAAAGTAGCGTATGGGTTTTAAGGAATGAAAAAGTAAAAAGATTTGATTATGCAGTAAATACTGATTCACCCCCCCCTCTCAGTATTTTTCCCAACAATTGGTATCAAAGCAGGTCCTTCTGCAGAAGCTTGATCGCTTGAAGGAGATCCGTCGCAATGGGAAGTCAAGAAGGAGTAATGTCTATAAAGCCACCTCTATTCAATGGAAGCAATCTGATATTCTGGAAGGTACGAACAAAAGCATATCTGCAAAGTCTTGGTGCAGATGTATGGGCAATCGTGGAAGAAGGTTATCAGTATCCGTCAAGTATTCCTACTGATGCAGCAGAAAGGAAGAAGTATGAAATCAATGCCAAAGTAGTAAATGTCTTATTAGGAAGCATGTCTGAACCAGAATTTGCTAAAGTGATGCAGCTAAATTCAGCAAAAGAAATATGGAACAAAATCATTCTGAGTTATGAAGGAGATACAAAGGTAAAAAGTGCAAAACTCCAAACTCTTAGAATTGAATATGAAAATTTGAAGATGCATAGTGATGAGAGTATTGCCCATTTCTTCTTATGTCTGGACGATATTGTAAATCGAATGAGAAATTTGGGTGAAACCATAACCGATACTACTCTGGTGGAAAAAGTCTTAAGATCTTTGACTTCGAAATTTGACTCTAAAGTTTTAGCTATTGAAGAAAGGCAAGATCTGCAAACTCTTACTATTGTTCAATTACATGGTATTCTGACTGCTTTTGAAATGAGACAAGGAGGTCCTTCTCAAATCATAGAAGCAGCTTTTAAGGTATCTGCAAGAGGAAAAGAAAAGGAAGTTGTCAAAGAATCCAGCTATATATCCGATGAAGAAGAAGCGAATTTCGTGAGAAAACTCCAACTAGGAACTGGAAGATTCAAAGGTAAGCTTCCCTTCAAATGTTTTGAGTGTGGAAAAGTTGGTCACTATGCCGCTAAATGTCCTTATAAAGAAAAACATGGTAAAGGAAAACAATTTGAAAAGAGGAAGAGTTATTATGCAAATGAAGATGATGATGAAGTGTCCAGTGAAGATGAAGAAGATTCTGACCAAGCTCTACAAGTGCTCACGGCAAAGAAGCAAAAGAAGAAGGTTACTAAAGGAAAGGAGATACCTCAGAAATCATGTATAGCAGAAATTGAAGAAGATGAAACAGGTATTGATCATTGTTCTTGTATTTCACTTACCTGTATATGCAAAGGTAAAGATAGTGAAAGTAACAGTATGGATCTAGAAGAAGCTGTCAAGATTAAAGATGAAGATCAGCAAAATTCATCTAAGGAGAGTGAATCTATAGACAAGTATCAAAGGTTTCATGCTTATGCATCCAATCGAATGAAAAGACTAGAAGAAGAAATTAACGATCTAAATGCAAATCTCGAAATATCAAAAAGGAAGAATGAAGGTCTTGAAGCTGGAATAATCTCTCTACAAGCAGATCTTGAAGCATCAAGTAAGAAGAATGAGGAACCTCTACAATCATTTGAAAAGGAAGGACTTGAAGCAGAAATCATTTCCCTCAAAGAAGACCTGGATAAATCAAATAAGAAGAATGCAGGACTTGAAGTAGAAAACATATCTCTGAAAGTAAATCTCGAAGCATCGAAGAAGAAGAATGAAGAACTCTTACAAACTTTTGAAGAACAAGGAAATGGGTTGAAAGAAGAGATTCTAAATCTGAATGATCAAGTAGAAGATGGAAGAAGGAAAGAAGAAAGCATGACGAAGCAATGTCAAGCCTTGGAGGTTGAGGTAAAGATTCTCAAAGGTAAATTAGAAGAAAAAGTTAAACTTTTGAGGTTTCAAGATAGTACTAATATTTTGGACAATATTCTGAGTAATCAAAGGTCTCCTGCTATCAAACTTGGTCTTGGTTTCCATGAAACTGTTAAAGGAGAATCTAGCTCACAAGGAAGTGCTAAAAATTCAGAGGATGTCAATGCAAAACCTGAAGTGTTGAAAGAGACAAAAGGTCAACCAAAAATGATGAAATCTCAAAGGAAATCAGTCAATAATGTTGAATGCTTTAAATGTCACAATTATGGGCATGTTGCAGCAAATTGCAGGAGCAGATCATTTCAGCCTCAAACAAACAGTTCCTACATAGAAAGGTTCTCTGATTTCTTCAAGGGATATTGTTTTTCATGTAACAAGTATGGACATAAAGCAGCTGATTGCAAAAGGAGGAATATTAGAAATACTCATTATAATTCTTATGCTTATTTCTCTGGACACATGAGATGTTATTCTTGTAACAAGTATGGACATGTAGAAAAAGAATGCAGGCCGAACAGATCTGAGAAAGTGGACAATTTTCAGCACACAGTTAGGAAGTTCAAGCAAATTTGGAAAAAGAAGGAGGACCAGTCAGAAACGTAGGGAATTCTGACCCTACTGCAGTCATCCGCTTCTGAAGCTTACTTCTCTTATTGACTGCAGGAATGATGTAGGATACATTATTAGATTTAGTAATGTATCGTCACAGGGGGAGAAATGTATGATGACTCTCATGGTTGATTTGATTATTCTGGTTATATGTATTTCTGACAGAGCATCTGATATGAAGAAAACAGGTACAAGAAGTACAAGTTCAGGGGGAGATGAAGGAATGTGAAAAATTTCTATGCTTCACTTTCCATACGCGGGTTCGATGAACAAAAGTCACGTATACACGCGAGTTCCAGCAGACACAGTCGCGTATGCATTGATGATAAGAGAATTTATATGATAGCTGAAGATCTGGAGCAAAGATCATGGATGTGCCTGGATTGCTTCTTGATGAAGAGTTTTCGTTGCTGAGATGAAAGTCTTATAATTCAAAGATAAGGACAGATCATGCAGAGATTGTTGTTGATGACTTGCTGATGAAGGTGTTCAGGTTGCACAAGTTAAGAAGGAGCACTGGTTCAGGGGGAGCAGTAGGTTGAATACTAATGATTGCATTGTTGGCACTATGACTGCTTATTCTTTGGTTATTGTGATACTCATGCTTAAATGATGATGACTTGGTACATGATTTATTACGATGAGATTTTGAGCCCTGTTTGCTGAAAAGTATCTTTTGTGATCACACATGGATGAATTGGAAGTCTTATGATTCAGAGATAAGAATAGATCATGCAGAGATTGTTACTATGGTTGAGACCTTTTTCTTATATTTATTACATCATGTTAAATCTTAAAGATCATGGTGATATTGGACCACATGGATGATTGCTTGACACATATTTGAAGATGTTGTTCTGGTATGTTAATTTCTCTTGGAAAGAATGTATTGATGCTGCAAAGAATCTGAAGGCTTGGTTTCTAATGTGCTTATGCTACAACCGTTGGATGACGCTTGAAGACACAACTACACTGTTCTATCTATCTGTATTCCAGGGAAGCATTCAAACATCTCAAAAAGAAGCTGAACACTGTCTTTGCCTCACAGAGAATCAGATCTGGTTAAAATATAGAAGATGGTATTGGATACGCGGATTTCCTGAAACACAGTCGCGTATATACGCGAGTTCATGCACATAAAACCGCGTATGTCTGGTTGCTGACAAATTTCTGTTTGGGGTCAGCTTTCTTCAGCACAGCTGCAGTGCTGCTTGGTATCTCTGATACTGTTTGGTATCTCTGGTGGTGTTCTAGTTCTTATAATATTGTTTCGATCTCTGATGTTTTGATAAAGATGCCTTGATGATTGGTTGAAAGTGTTCAGGATGCATAAACTAAGGGGGAGCCTAAGTCATATGGAAAGGATGCTTGGATGAACAGATTCAGGGGGAGCATTAGCCTTGCTGAGTATAATGCATTGTTGGCATTATGATGGTTCTGAAATATGTTTTTTTTTTTCTTGAAGTCTTTCTGGTATTGGTCATAAAAGTCATATTTGTAATTTGATGAAAAGGTCTTGTTGAGACCCATGATGTAAAATTGAAATATTCAGTCATGTAAGGACTTGACAAATTTTGTAAACCCACTTAGTTGGGTAGCTGAGTCAAATTTGTAAACCCACTTGGTTGGGTACTTGAGTCTCATATGTAAATCCACTTGGTTGGATATTTGATGTAATTTTGAGTCTTTGGTGATAGGAAGTTCATAGCGTCATGTACTTCATTGAAAAATATGTTTGAAGATTCAGCATGAACTCAGGGGGAGCTTGGTCACTTCAGTATGCATCAGATCTGCAGAACGCTTCTTCTACATGAGGAGAACAGGGGGAGAGTGTGTTGGTTTTGATCCGCCCTTTTCCCTTGATGTCAAAGGGGGAGAGTGACATGGTGTTTGAAATGGAGAGCAAGAATGGTGTCAAAGAATGGGGAGAGTGACATGGTGTCATTGTATTCTTAATGTACCTATCTGTTGTGATGATCAAACACCATCGTGGTTTCCATCAAGTCCAAAGGGGGAGATTGTTGGCAATATGATGCAGAGTGTTGTCCTTGATGACAACCCACTGAATGAAGATGAAGACATGAGATTGTTGACTTGTGTTGTCCTTGATGGAAATCCACTTGATGAAGTTATTCTTGACTTGATGGACTTGGTAAATGATGTAAATATGATGTGATATGATGTTTGTTGGCAATATGATGCTGGGTGATGTCCTTGATGACAACCCACTTGATAGAGTGTTGTCCATGATGGCAACCTACTTGGTGAAGTTGTGCTTGATAGAATATGTCTTGATGAACCTATTTAAAGATGTAAATCTGATGTATTTACAGAGAGTACAGAAGGAAATGAAGAAAGGAATTCAATATGTGCTAGATCTATGATGAAAAGAGTATGTCTCAAGGCATACGCAGAATTGTCTAGGAGAAGTCGCGTATGCACGCGGAAAATAATGTGCCAAGTCGCGTATGGGCAAAAGCGCTCATAAAGTGCAAAACCAGGGGTAACCACCATCCAGGATGAATGTTGTATTGGGTAATGATTCGTCTAAATGACCCCATCCAGGAATACCATCGGAAGTAATGTGGTTTTGGCTCATGGTATTGAAAAAGGGTAAACCTATATAAAGAGAAGAAATTCATTGTGAAAATCATGAGTGCGGGAGCAAGATGTCTGAGCTTGAATGAATACTTCTCTCTGAAGTATATCTGAATGGAAAGGGTTACAGTTGAATGATAAGCATGAAGCACCAATGAAGAAAATGATGAAGAAGGGTATCTAGATCTAAAATGTATTTGTATCTTCTAGATCTGGTGGTGAAATGTTTAGATCTGAGATGAGGCGAACATCTGTTTGAAGTAAAGGGTTAAATCTGAACTAAATATCTGATCTGAAGAAGTATGCTGCTCTATAATGTCTAAAGAACCATACGCTAGTTTTCCGTAGAAGAAGCGCGTATATACGCGGCTTCGCTAAAGAAAAAGTGTGTATGTGCAGTGAAAATTAGCTCTGTAATATCTACAGAAGTATACGCGGGTTTGTATGGTAGAAGGCGCGTATATACGCGGGATCAGTGAAAGGAAAGCGCGTATGCAAACTAGGGTTTGCTGAAGCATGGGGTATGAAATGTCTAGATTTGTTCACGTGTTGCTGCAAACTCATTCTACAAAGTTGTTCCGTTTCTGGCTTTGATTGTATGATTGAGCTTAAATGTGTGGAGTGGTCCCACTGAATATGATGAAGTGGTCTGTAAGTGGTGTCCTAAAGGAAGCTTTGGATCCATGGTGAAAATTGATGAACTTGGTCCAACGAGCGAGGGTTGTAGCCTTCCAGACAGGTTGTAGCTCCCTTCCAGGTGAGGTCAGAAATAAGATCAGGTCGCAGCCTTCCTTCCAGGAGAGGTCAAAATGATGGGGTCGTGAGCTCCTTCCGTAAGAGGTCAAATGAGCGTGTGTGCTCGCGTGAGCTGGGCAGAGGTCGCGCCAGCACATATGTTGTAAGATGTTTTCTCTATAATAAAATATTGAAGGCTGAGCAACTGCAGCGGTGGTTTTCTCCCGACTTGGGTTTCCACCTAAAATCCTGGTGTTCATGTGTGATGCTTATGTGTGATGGTTTATTCTGTTTTACTGCACATGTTTACTGTTTATTGAACATCTAATGAATGAATGATGGAATGGTATAAGTGAAGAATTAATGGCATAATTAGATCTCTGTGTATACGCGAGTTTTATGAAGGATATCCGCGTGTATACGCTAGTTGGCTTCAGCAAAGTAGCATATGGGTTTTAGAGAGTGAAAAAGTAAAAAGCATGATAAAGTCCTAAATACTGATTCACCCCCCCCTCTCAGTATTTTTCCCAACAACTCTAAGTGTGCAAGAGTATGAGAGAATGATAGAGTAGACAAGAGCTCCAAAATTGAACTGACAAAATCTAAACCAGCAAAAGCCATGAATTGATCCTCATAAGCCTTTTTATTGTTGAGGCCTCTATTTTCTTCATTTTCCTTCATTTTTCCTTCAATTTCCCTCTCATGCAAATTTTTTGTCTCCTCGCCTTCTGTTTCTCCTATTTTCTTCTATTTCATAAATAAAATGCCAATTAATGCCTCTTTTCCTTTGCCAATTTCCTTAGCCATTAATAGACCAAAAGTGACACCCACTATCATGTGTTTCCCACCATTCAACTTGTAATATGTGTCCCATGACCTTGGTCTTATATTTTTTTAGATGGAAAATCAACTAGGGGTTGTTACAAACCCCTCCCCCTCGAGGGAACACCGTCCTTAGTGCTCTATGACACCTATGACAAGAAAACTGCTGAAAAAAAAACATGCTGCCTATGGAGCTTTATAACCTAACTCGTTTGAGCATCTACAATGACCATTGATAAAAACACGACAATCATACCATTTACTGAAGCTTTATAACACATCTCATTACGATATTTACAATAACAACCACATATATACTCATTCACATTTGCTTCAACCAAAAAATAATTATGCTATCTATGGAGATTTATAACATAGCTCGTTACAATATTTACAGTAATATGTGTTGGGTGCCAATTTTATACTTATTTCCTACATTATTTTCCCCCATTTTACCTCATGACTAAAACCATTAGGTCTATATTTGCCTCTTTTTCTTGCCTTTATATCTTAACTTGTGTTGTTTCACCTTATTTTCATTACTTGAAAATCTAAGAAAGGAAAATGAAAACAAAGATTATATGAGGGGAAGGAAATCTTGGTACCTGTATGCACGGCATGTTTTCAAGAACTAACAGCAACAGGGTATAAGGTCTGTGGGGAAAACACCAGCCCAATGGAAACAGAAATAGAACTTCAGGAGGCTGTTACACAAGAACCTGCTAAGGATACTAATTTTACACAAGAACCAACAGTTAAAGTAGAGCCTCCTGTATTAATTGACCTAGAGGCCAATATACAAGAACCTGTGGAGGCCACTGCTATTACAGAAGAAACAATAATGGACACAGAGGCTACTCTAGGCGGAAACGAAGGGGATGATAGACAAGAACCCATTGATGAAGTTGTTGTTACACAAGAACCAACAATAGAGGTGGAGCATACCCATTCAACAGAGGTTGTTACACCCATGATTGATGTTGATATTAAATGAAAAAGAATGCCAGGTCCTGTTGTGGGATGGAGTTCTATGAAAATCTTGCTATTCTCCAAATTGCAGAGGTGGAAATAGGAAGCAATCTCCCTTCGGGAGGGGGTGATTTCATTGAAAGAAAATCAGAAGGAGATAAGTGCTTTATAGTAAAATTGGATGAAAGAAGAGTTGAAGAAAGGATGGGAGAACTGTAAGAGGAAGGAAGTTGTGAATAAGCAGGAGGAATTGTTGTTGCTGTTACAGCAGTAGGTTCAGGATCTAACTATGTATAAGCAAAAACTCCATGACCTTGCCCTCAATCTGTTGGTGTGCAGGCGACCTTCCCCATCTTACCCCATTTTTCTATGGGAATGCTATTTCCTGTTTCAGATAAAATCCGTCATGAAGAACATGCCCTATCTATGTTCTTCCACTCGCACATTCTTATATGTCTTTCGTGCTTCCGATTTTGACAAACAAAGCCTGTTGTGTGAGTTATTCTTGCACAATATCATTTGCAAGCACGTAAGTATGAAAATGGTAGTGACTATATTCTCTTACATGGGGGATCTGCAGTTGCGAGGTTTTCTGTCATTTATGAAGAATAATATTGAGTGGCATATGTCCACTAAATCTATGGATGAAAATGAAGGAAAGACAACATTATGGATCCGAGTAGAACCAGGACATGTCGTTGAGTTAAGGCAGAAATTTAGAAGGATTTTGAGCACTCCTGGGATAAGGGAACCTGCTGCCACTTACAGAAGAAGGATTGTGAACTTCTGCCTTAATCAGTTCTCAGTAATGAAGAGTTGAGCCCTGACTGGGTGCTTGAAATGCATAGAAGCCAGCAGTGTTGAGCTATTGAAGGGGGACCCATTTGCATTTCAGAATTTGGTGGTAGTTGTTACACATGTACCAGCATATGCACAGATAGTACAAACCCTTGGCGCTTCCTAGCTTGGGTTAAGGTTCAAGTTACCTTTGATCTGGCTGCCAATTGAGGATTACCAGAGTAATTATGAATTGAACAAGTATGAATCAGAGTCTTGGGTATGAAATTTGATGGCTAATCAAGGGTACAGGTATGTGGATGAAGATACAGTCGGCGCTTATGATCTCGCTAACTTGCACCAAAAATATTCTCATGAGAGATGAGATTTTGCATGAGGACATGCAATTTCTTCAGCTGGGGGGATAAGTTGGGTGTCAGTTTAGTACTTATTTTCTACATTTGTTTCCCCCATTTTACCTCATGACTACAACCATTGGGACTATATTTTCCTCTTTTTCCTGATTTTCTTTCGTAACTTGTGTTCTTTCCCCTTATTTTCATTACCTTTCCATTTCAACGATTATTAGGATGTATCATGTCTTTTTTATGACTAACTGAGGATGAATTTTTGGAGAAGTTATCTTCTCTTTTTTTGTCCTTCCAGATGTTATTTTTCGCACAAAATATCTAGAGCATGAGGCGTACAGGAGCAGTTAAAGGTGTGTTGTTACACCACGGCGTTGTTACACCATCATGTTTTTATAGACCCGCTGAAGAACTAGTGTTACAGTTGTACCACTGACTGGATATTGTCAACTTCTGATGTCGAGCTATCCTCTATTATTGTTACGCTACAGCTGTGATTTTCCACAATAGATGTAGAAGTTATTACGTATTTTGTTTTAGGATAACAACCTTTAGGCGATTTTTATTGTAATCTATATTCTTCCAGTCAGAATTTTTATTAAGAATTGGTTGTAACTATATGTATTCTATTTTGATCAGCATGAGAATCATAAGATTCTCATGAATGATCCATCCCTCATTTTTCTAAAGATGTAACCACTATATAATTCTCGACCCTTGAGGTAGAAAAAAGGGAGCGGAGAACAGTATTACTTTGGCTTTGTAATTTTGGTCACATTAATACAATTTATGTTGTTGTTATTGTTACATGCATTATCTGGTTTAGTTTTCGTTAAGTTCTTTCTCTTCCTACGCCCTGCTAGGGAGGAAGGGCCCTCCTCTTTAGCAGGGATTTCAAAAGTTAAGGTAGATGTGTATATATATTTCTTATTTGCTTTATGTGTCAGTGGAAGTGTTATTGTTCTTGTTCTAGCTGTGAATAGATCTGCTTCAATTCCAATATTATATATGATGTTACACATGTGGGATTAGAGATACCAGGTGGGTAATTGTGGTGTGGCGTGCTAGGTATAGATTAATTAAGGTGTGATCAAAGTCCTGTAGATCATTTTATTTCTGCATGAGTGATTCCTTCCAGCATTTAATTCAGCAACGATTTCCTTTATTTGGATTTGCTTCTGGTTTGATGTATCGGCACAGACAGTGCGATTGTCATTAAAATAAAAGACCTCCCTGGATTGATAATTTATGTGTAATTTTTTAGTAATTTAACCGTGATTAATATAGCCCAACAATATGCACATATACATATGCACATTTTCTCTAACCATAAAATAAAAGGACATGATGCCTTCATTAGAAACAAGGGAATCTAGAGGCTCACACCTCCACCCTCAGAAGTAGTACCAAGATTCATCTCATTCCGAGGAAGTCCAAATCCACTGCCAAATTCAAACCTACATCCCATGTTCAACACTATGATCCTTGCGCTACTTGTCCTCTCATTGAACAATCACCAGATCATTGTTCCAGGGAACACTCCCAATGTGCTTTTGATTCCATCTGGAAATGCTAATAATAATAAAAAATCATTCCTCAACCTTCCCTTCTTTGCTACATAGTCCCTGATGCGATCAGTTCACCCCGTTTTATGCATTCACACACCTTCCAAGTTCTGTTGGCATCCCCTTCTCTACTACATAGTCCCGTGGGAGATCCATCCCTTGGCAAGTTTTCCTCGCATCGGAAGGTCCAAAAACCAAGGCATATCCTTGCCTCAAAACCATCATACCGGTCATAAAATGTTTATGGGAATCAATGGACACTATTGGGTACCAATTTCCCACAATGGCCCTACTCCTAAAGGTTTTACCAACATATTGATGCATTTTCCATTTCCTTTCACTGTTGCTGCTTACATTCTTGCAATCAATTTTAACCACCCAAACCAGGAATTTTCCATGTTTTCCTATACCAAACACATAATTTCCATTAGATTAAAATAAATTTAAATAAATTCAAATCATACCTCATTGGTGGCCCGTCAATAAGGTACACTTGAAATTTTGTTTACTTCTTGTCACAAGAAGTCAAACTAACTCTTCGATCAAATCATCATGTATAAACATATCATATCCAATTAGCTCAAAACTAAATCATCATAAATAAGAATCATAAATCATGTGAATAATTAAAAATTGAACTAAAATACTTATTCTTATCCTTTAAATGGTTCTTTACTTTTGCCTTTCTTCTTTGTCCTTTCCGTACACACGTTGAATCGTTTTCCACACCTAGCAAGCACGCAGTGACATCTCTTCTCTTCAATAACATACACATACACACAGTGTACATCACATGCATACACCCACACATGATGTAACACACAATATATACACCTGCACTCATTGTACAACATAACACACACAGCTACACCTAGTGTACGACACAACACACACACCTACACTCGATGTAAAACACAATACATATACATATACTAGTACAACACAACGAATACACATGTCATGATACAATGATTACAAAATATACATAACACAGTACCACATGTACACAACACCACCTGCACAATGTGTACACGACATCACCTGCACAAAGGGTACACAACACCACCTAAACAACTTGTGCACAACACCACATGCACAACGTGTACACAAAACCATTTGTACAATGTGTACACAACACCACATGCACACAACACCGCATGTACACAACACCACATGTACACAACACCACATGCACACAACATTTCATGTACAACATGTACACAACACCACATGTAAATAGTACCATATTTACAACATATGCACAACACCACATGTACACAACACCATATGCACAACGTGTACACCACACCACATGCACACATCACCACATATACAACATGTACACAACGCCATTTGTACACAACACTACATATACAACATGTACACTGTTGGGTGTGTGTTATATTCTTTCCACGACTAGCCCCATGCGCTGTACGTTGTGCCGGGCACAGCGCACCGGCAAAAAAAAATTTGGTATGCGGTCCCACTCATATGCGGACCCACCCATGTTTTGTGCATGAGTTTGCACATGGTTTTGGGGTACGATGGTTTTCGACCCCTGGAATTTTGCAGATCCGGTCAAGGGAACTATGGTTATGTTCTAATCCAGGGTTAATGGATTGGGTTTTATGTATGCTTCGGCATGTATATATATGTGTTGTAACACTAAAAGGATTATAATGAAAAATCAAGTTGGTCGTCCCAATTGGGGATCTAGGGGAAAATCTCTGTGTTTATCTGTTTTATGTTTTATGCTCTCGCTATTGTTTATTTTCTACTATAAGATTCGTGTGTAGATAATTTCTGTTCGGGGTTAAAACATACATTTGGTATCAGAGTTGTTTCAGCTTCAAGGAGACGTCTTTGCTGCTGAGGGTTTTTTGTTCGGGCCTGAGGTAGACCCTGTTCAGTGGGAGATCTGCGGGATTGATTCTTGCGGTGAAATTAGATGGCGAGCGGCGGAAAGATAGAGATCGAGAAATTTAATGGTCAGAGTTTTGAGTTGTGGAAGTTGAAGATGGAGGATCTGCTGGTGGATAAATATCAGTGGATCGCAGTAGATCCAGGTACTAAACCAACGGCAACGTCAGATGAAGACTGGAAGAAACTGGATCGGAAGGCTATAAGCACAATACGGTTGTGTGTATCAGATTCAGTATTGATGAATGTATCTGGGGAAGCTATGGCGAAGAATTTGTGGGAAAAAATTGGGACTTTGTACCAATATAAGTCTCTGGTGAATAAGTTGTTCCTGCGGAAAAAGCTGTATAACTTGAGGATGAAGGATGGAGACTCGGTGACAGAGCATCTGAATGCCTTCAATACTGTGGTAAGTCAGCTGTCATCTGTTGATATTAAAATCTCAGATGAAGATAAGTGCATCAGTTTTTTGTGTTCTCTACCAGACTCGTGGGACAGTCTAGTTATTGTAATAGGTAGCAATATAACTACCTTGAATTTTGATGACATTGTCTCAGCCTTGCTGTCAAAGGAAATGAGACGGAGAAATATGGAGGGTCAGAATGGAGATGCCTTATCTGTACGAGGAAGGTCCCAGAACAAAAACAAGAATAAGGTTTCGAGTGGGAGATCCAAATCTAGAGGGAGATCTAAATCTCCTGGAAAGTTTGTAAAGGTGTGCTGGAAATGCGGAAAGGAAGGACACTACAAAAAGGAATGTAGATCTAAAGCTCCTGAGAAAGGAAAGGGATCTGATGAAGCTCCTTCTGCAGAGGCAAAAACCACCTCGGATGAAGGTGGAGATGTGTATTTGGCTTCTTCTTCAAACACACATGTAGATCATGAGTCATGGTTGATTGAATCAGGTGCATCCTTTCACTTCACTCCCCATAGGGAGTGGTTCTGCGAGTATGAGAAATATGATGGTGGTGATGTCTTCCTAGGGGATGATAGGAAGGCCAGAATCGTCAGACGTGGAAAGGTCAAGCTGAAGCTGCAAGGTGGAAGGACTAGAACACTTCCTGGTGTTTTGCATATTCCTACATTGGCTAGAAATCTGATTTTTGTAAGCAAGATGGATGATGCAGGTGTAAAAAACAGTGTTCGAGAAAGATGCCTGCAAGATGGTTCGGGGAGCACTGGTATTAATGCGGGGAGTTCGGACTGGAACTCTGTACAAGCTACAAGGTAGCACTATTATTGATGGGTGTAACAGTTCTATGGTTCTTGAAAGTGGAGCGGAAAGCCTAGCTGTCTCTGGAGAAAAGACCATGCTATGGCATCAAAGGCTTGGACATATTGGAGAGAAGGGCCTTCGGATACTGCATAGAAATGGTATGGTAGAAGGTATGTCTAATTTCTCTCTGGATTTCAATTTCTATGAACATTGTGTATATGGGAAGTAGAATCGGGTGAGTTTTCCTTCTGGTGCTAAGAGGGCGAACAAGATATTAGAACTTGTGCACAGTGATGTGTTTGGACTTGTGTCAGTTCCATCACTGGGAAAGTCTGTGTACTATGTTTCATTCATAGATGACTTCTCAAGGAATACATGGATATATTTCTTGAGAAAGAAATCTGAAGTCTTTGACAAATTTAAAGAATTTAAGGCTCTGGTGGAAAACCAGACAGAGAAGAAGATAAAGGCGTTGAGGACAGATAATGGTGGGAAGTTCTGCAAGAAGGAATTTGAAGAGTTCTGTAAGAAGTGTGGTATAGCACGGCAGAATACTACTCCATACACACCTCGGCAAAATGGAGTTGCAGAAAGAATGAATAGAACACTGATGGAAAAGGCAAGAAGCATGCTCAGTGGTACCGGGTTAGGACAAGAATTCTGGGCAGAGGTAATGGAGACTGCATGTTACTTAGTTAACAGATCACCTTCATCGATGTTGGAGGATAAGACTCCACATGAGGTATGGACTGGTAAGAAACCCTCTCTTTCACATCTAAGGGTATTTGGATGTGATGCATATGTACATGTTCCAAAGGAGAAAAGGACCAGGTTGGATAATAAATCTGAAAGGTGCATCTTTATTGGGTATAAGGATGGTTTAAAGGGTTACAAGCTTTGGAACCCAGAAACAAGGAAGGATGTGTACATCCGAGATGTGGTGTTTAGAGAGCTGAAAGATATTGTTACACATGAAGTCCTACCAAAGGAACCTGAGAATATAGAGTTTGAGCTAAAGGAAGATGAATCAGACTCTACAATAGAAGAAGATTCAGAAGAGGAAGAGCCACAAACCCCAGCTTTGAGATGATCAGTTCGGGAAAGAAGGCAACCAGAAAGGTATAGCCAATCTGCTTTCTGTTCAGGTTTTTCCTTAACTATAACTGATGATGATCCCAGAACTGTCAGGGAGGCAGTAGACTCAGAAGATGGAAAAATCTGGAAGGAGGCCATGGTTGATGAAATGGCATCCTTGCACAAAAATGAGGCATGGGATCTGGTGGAGTTTCCGGCTGGAAGGAAGCCCATAGGGACAAAATGGGTGTTTAAAAAGAAGATGAATGTAGAAGGCAAGGTGGAGAAATACAAAGCTCGATTGGTAGAAAAAGGTTATTCCCAAGTGCTAGGAATTTATTTTGGTGATATTTTCTCTGCTGTTGCCAAAGTTACTTCTATTAGATTACTTTTATCTGTTGCTGCTGCATTTGATTTTGAGATAGAACAGATGGATGTGAAGACAACATTTCTTCACGGGGATCTAGAAGAGGACATCTACATGAAGCAACCTGAAGGCTTTATGGTGAAGGGTAAGAAAGACCTGGTATGCGTTAAAGAAGTCACCGTATGGGTTAAAACAAATACTGGCGATGGTATCGTAAATTTGATACCTATATACGGGGACTTGGCTTCAAGGGAAGCAAGTGATATTCATTGTGTTTATTTTAAATTAATTGGTGACCGTGTTATTTATTTGGTCTTATATGTGGATGATATGTTGTTGATTGGAAATGACAAAGAAATGATCCAAGATTTGAAGACCCAACTATTCGCCAAATTCAGCATGAAGGATCTTGGTGCTACAAACGATATTTTGGGCATATAAACTAAGAGAAATCGGGCAAAGACGAAGCTCTGGTTAAACTAGAGGAAGTATGTCGAGACTATATTGCAGAGGTTCAATATGCAAGATAGTAAACCGGTGAATGTTCTGATTCCTGTAGGTGCAAAGCTATTCTGACAACAGTTATTCCAAGACACAAGAAGAAGAGGAGGATATGTCCTGTTCCATATGCAAGTAGTAGCAGAAGTTCGATGTATGCAATGGTAGATCAGCCCCAAGACATTTGTACATGCAAGGAGTATTGAGCAGGTTTATGTCAAACCCAGGAAGGAGCATTGGATAGCAATGAAGTGGTTTTTCAGATATTTACGTGGCACTAGTGATTATGGCTTGTGCTACTAGGGAAGAATAGGATTGGAAATAATGTTGGACATTTGTGGTTTTGTTGATGCAGACTGGGCTAGAGATATGGACCAAAGAAGATCTATAAGTGGGTATGTGTTTAGCCTATTTGGAGGCGCAGTTATTTGGATGAGTAAAAGACAGTCTATAGTGGCTCCTTCAACTATAGAGGCAAAATACATAGCAGCCACTCATGCAAGCAAGGAAGCAGTTTGGTTGCAAATATTGTGTTCAAGTATGGGGTTGGTACAACAAGCTATAAGGATAGACTGTGATATCCAAAGTGCAATTTTCTTGGCTAAGAACCCTGCTTACCATTCAAAGACAAAGCACATTGATGTTTAATATCACTTTGTTAGAGATATGGTTGAGGCTAAAAGGGTGTTAAGAGCAAAGGTGTACACTTTGAAGAACAAGGGGTATGCATTAACGAAGTCCGTGAGCACTCAAGCCTTCTGTGCAGAGAAACAATGGGTGTTGAAGAATTGGCCAAATGACTAAGCTCTCTTAGGGCCCCCCCGTGGAAAGAAAACAACAAGTGGGAGAATGTTGGGTGTGTTATATTCTTTCCACGACTAGCTCCACATGCTATACGTTGTGCCGGGCGCAACAGGGTCACAGGGGGAGGTAACCCCGCGTGTCCGAGGCGTCGCCCGCCGAAAATTTTTTGGTATGCGTCCACTCATATGCGGACCCACCCATGTTTTGTGCATGAGTTTGTACATGGTTTTGGGGTACGATGGTTTTCGGCCCCTGGTATTTTGTAGATCCGGTCAAGGGAACTACGGTTATGTTCTAATCTAGGGTTAATGGATTAGGGTTTATGTATGCTTCAGAATGTATATATATGTGTTGTAACACTAAAAGGATTATAATGAAAAATCAAGTTGGTCATCCCAATTTGGGATCCAGGGGAAAATCTCTGTGTTTATCTGTTTTATGTTTTATGTTCTCGCTATTGTTTATTTTCTGTTATAAGATTCGTGTGTAGATAATTTCAGTGTCTTAGGGTTAAAACTCACATTTGCACGTAGCCGCTGGCTTCAAGGGGACGCCTTTGCTACTGAGGGTTTTTTTCTCGAGCCTGAGGTAGACCCTATTCAGTGGGAGATCTGCGGGATCGATTCTTGTGGTGAAAGAATATTGCGAGCAACGGGAAGATAGAGGTCGTGAAATTTAATGGTCAGATTTTTGAGTTGTTGAAGCTCAAGATGGAGGATCTGTTGGTGGATAAAGATCAATGGATTGCTGTAGATCCAGATACTAAACCAACGGAAATGTCAAATGAAGACTGGAAGAAACTGGATTGGAAGGCTAAGAGAACAATACGGTTGTGTGTCTCAGATTCAGTATTTTTGAATGTATCCGGGGAAGCTACGACGAAAAATTTATGGGACAAACTTGGGACTTTGTACCAATCTAAGTCTCTGGTGAATAAGTTGTTCCTGCGGAAAAAGCTGTATAACCTGAGGATGAAGGATGGAGACTCGGTGACAGAGCATCTGAATGCCTTCAATACTGTGGTAAGTCAGCTGTCATCTGTTGATATTAAAATCTCAGATGAAGATAAGTGCATCAGTTTTTTGTGTTCTCTACCAGATTCGTGGGACAGTCTGGTTATTGCAATAGGTAGCAATACAACTACCTTGAATTTTGATGACATTTTCTCAGCCTTGCTGTTGGAGGAAATGAGACGGAGAAATATGGAGGGTCAGAATGGAGATGCCTTATCTGTACGAGGAAGGTACCAGAACAGAAACAAGAATAAGGTTTCGAGTGGGAGATCTAAATATAGAGGGAGATCTAAATATCCTGGAAAGTTTGTGAAGGTGTGCTGGAAATGCGAAAAGGAAGGACACTAAAAAAAGGAATGTAGATCTAAAGCTCCCGAGAAAGGAAAGGGATCTGATGAAGCTCCTTCTGCAGAGGCAAAAACCACCTCGGATGAAGGTGGAGATGTGTATTTCGCTTCTTCTTCAAATAGACATGTAGATCATGAGTCATGGTTGATTGACTTAGGTGCATCCTTTCACTTCACTCCACATAGGGAGTGGTTCTGCGAGTAAGGAGAAATATGATGGTGGTGATGTCTTCCTAGGGGATGATAGGAAGGCCAGAATCGTCGGACGTGGAAAGGTCAAGCTGAAGCTACAAGGTGGGAGGATTAGAACACTTCCTAGTGTTCTGCATATTCCTGCATTGGCCAGAAATCTGATTTCTGTACGCAAGATGGATGATGCAAGTGTAAAAACAGTGTTCGAGAAAGATGCCCGCAAGATGGTTCGGGGAGCACTAGTATTAATGTGGGGAGTTCGGACTGGAACACTATACAAGCTAGAAGGTAGCACTGTTATTGATGGGTGTAACAGTTTTTTGGTTCCTAAAAGTGGGACGGAAAGTCTAGCTGTCTCTGGAGAAAAGACCATGCTATGGCATCAAAGGCTTGGACATATTGGAGAGAAGGGCCTTCGGATACTGCATAGAGATGGTATGGTAGAAGGTATGTCTAATTTCTCTCTGGATTTCAATTTCTATGAACATTGTTTATATGGGAAGCAGAATCGGGTGAGTTTTCCTTTTGGTGCTAAGAGGGCGAACAAGATATTAGAACTTGTGCACAATGATGTGTTTGGACCTGTGTCAGTTCCATCACTAGGAAAGTCTGTGTACTATGTTTCATTTATAGATGAATTCTCAAGGAATACATGGATATATTTCTTGAGGAAGAAATCTGACGTCTTTGACAAATTTAAAGAATTTAAGGCTCTGGTGGAAAACCAGACAGAGAAGAAGATAAAGGCGTTGAGGACAGATAATGGTGGGGAGTTCGCAAGAAGGAATTTGAAGAGTTCTGTAAGAAGTGTGGTATAGCACGGTAGAAGACTACTCCATACACACCTCAGCAAAATGGAGTTGCAGAAAGAATGAATAGAGCACTGATGGAAAAGGCAAGAATCATGCTCAGTGGTACCGGGTTAGGACAAGAATTCTGGGCAGAGGCAGTGGAGACTGCATGTTACTTAGTTAACAGATCACCTTCATCAGCGTTGGAGGATAAGACTCCACATGAGATATGGACTGGTAAGAAACCCTCTCTTTCACATTTAAGGGTATTTGGATGTGATGCATATGTACATGTTCCAAAGGATAAAAGGACCAAGTTGGATAATAAATCCTAAAGGTGCATCTTTATTGGGTATAAGGATGGTTTAAAGGGTTACAAGCTTTGGAACCCAGAAACAAGGAAGGTTGTGTATAGCCGAGATGTGGTGTTTAGAGAGGTGAAAGATGTTGTTACACATGAATTCCTACCAAAGGAACCTTGAGAAGAGTCAAGATAGAGTTTCGAGCTAATTTTTCTTGGCTGTAGGGAACGACTTCTACAATAGAAGAAGATTCAAGAGGAACAATGCACAAACCCTGTACTTTCGAGAAGACTGCCGAAAGAAGGCAACCGTAAAGGTATAGCCAACTGCTTTCATTCGTGTTTTGCCTTAACTATAATCGATGACGATCCCGTAACTGTCAAAGTGAGACTCGCAAGATGGGGGAAAATCTGGAAGGAGGACATGGTTGAAGAAATGACATCCTTGCACAAAAATGAGCCATGGGATCTGGTGGAGTTCCCAGCTGGAAGGAAGCCCATAGGGAGAAAATGGGTGTTCAAGAAGAAGATGAATGTAGAAGGAAAGGTGGAGAAATACAAAGCTTAGTTGGTAGCAAAAGGTTATTCCCAAGTGCAGGGAATTGATTTTGGTGATATTTTTTCTCCTATTGCCAAGGTTACTTCTATTAGATTACTTTTATCTATTGCTACTGCATTTGATTTTGAGATAGAACAGATGGATGTGAAGACAACATTTCTTCACAAGGATCTAAAAGAGGAGATATACATGAGGTAACCTGAAGGCTTTGTGGTGAAGGGTAAGAAAGAACTAGTATTCAGGTTAAAAAAGTCTCTGTATGGGTTAAAATAGTCACCAAGGATGTGGTCTCAGAAATTTTATACCTATATACGGGGAATTGTCTTCACCATAAGAAAAGAGGATCACTGTGTGTATTTTAAATTAATTTGTTACCATGTTATTTATTTGGTCTTGTATTTGGATGATATGTTGCTGGTTCTAAATGACAAAGAAATTATCCAAGATTTGAAGACCCAATTGTTCTCCAGATTCGACATGAAGGATATTCGTGCTGCAAACTATATTTTGGGCATGGAAATTAAGAGAGATCGGTCAAAGAGGAAGATCTCGTTAAACCAGGAAGTATGTCGAGACTATATCGCAGGTTCAATATGCAGGATAGTAAATCGGTGAGTGTTCCTATTCCTGTAGGTAAAAAGCTATCTGCTGAACAGTGTCCCAAGACACAAGAAGAAGAGGAGGATATGTCCCGTGTTCCATATGCAAGTGCAGTGGGTAGCCCAATGTATGAAATGGTCTATACTAGACCAGACATTGCACATGCAGTGGGAGTATTGAGAAGGTTTATGTCAAACCCAGGGAAGGAGCATTGGACAACAGTGAAGCGGGTTTTCAGATATTTACGTGGCACTAGTGATTATGGCTTGTGCTACCAAGGAAGACCAGGATTAGAAAGAATGTTGGAAATTCGTGGTTTTGTTGATGCAGACTAGGCTGGAGATCTAGACCAAAGAAGATCTACAAGTGGGTATGTGTTTAGCCTGTTTGGAGGTGCAGTCATTTGGATAAGTAAAAGACAGTCTGTAGTGGCACTTTCAACTACAGATGCAGAATACATAGCAGCCACTCATGCAAGCAAGGAATCAGTTTGGTTGCAGAGATTGTGTTCAAGAATGGGGTTGGTACAACAAGCTATAAGGATAGACTGTGATAGCCAAAGTGCAATTTTCTTGGCTAAGAACCCTGCTTATCATTCAAATACAAAGCACATTGATGTTCAATATCACTTTGTTAGACATATGGTTGAGGCTAAAAGGGTGTTGCTGGTAAAGGTGTACACTTTGGAGAATGTTGCAGATACATTGACGAAGTCTGTGAGCACTCAGAAGTTCTCTTGGTGTAGAGAAACAATGGGTGTTGAAGAATTGGCCAAATGACTAAGCTCTCATGTGGCCCCCTGTGGAAAGAAAACAACAAGTGGGAGAATGTTGGGTGTGTGTTATATTCTTTCCACGACTAGCCCCACATGCTGTACGTTGCGCCGGGCGCAGCAAGGGGGTCACAGGGGGGGCGGTAGCCCCCCCTGTCGAGGTCCAAGGCAATGCCCCGGCGAAAAAAATTTGGGTATGTGGTCCCACTCATATGCGGACCCACCCATGTTTTGTGCATGAGTTTGCACATGGTTTTTAGGTACGATGGTTTTCGACCCTTGGTATTTTGTAGATCTGGTCAAGGGAACTACGGTTATGTTCTAATCCAGGGTTAATGGATTGGGGTTTATGTATGCTTCGGCATGTATATATATGTGTTGTAACACTAAAAGGATTATTATTTAAAATCAAGCTGGTCATCCCAATTTTGGATCCAGGGGAAAATCTCTGTGTTTATCTGTTTTATGTTTTATGCTCTCGCTATTGTTTATTTTTTGTTATAAGATTTGTGTGTAGACAATTTCTGTTCAGGGTTAAAACCTACATTTGGTATTAGATCTATTTCGGCTTCAAGGGGACGCCTTTGCTGCTGAGGGTTTTTTGTTCGGGCCTGAGGTAGACCCTGTTCAGTGCGAGATCTATGGGATCTATTCTTGCGGTGAAAGTAGATGGCGAGCGGTGGAAAGATAGAGATCGAGAAATTTAATGGTCAGAGTTTTGAGTTGTGGAAGTTGAAGATGGAGGATCTGCTGGTGGATAAAGATTAGTGGATCACGGTAGATCCCAATACTAAACCAACGGCAATGTCAGATGAAGACTGGAAGAAACTGGATCGGAAGGCTAAAAGCACAATACGGTTGTGTGTATCAGATTCAGTATTTTTGAATGTATCTGGGGAAGCTACGGCGAAGAATTTGTGGGAAAAACTTGGGACTTTGTACCAATCTAAGTCTCTGGTGAATAAGTTGTTCCTGTGGAAAAAGCTGTATAACCTGAGGATGAAGGATGGAGACTTGGTGACAGAGCATCCGAACGCCTTCAATACTGTGGTAAGTCAGCTGTCATCTGTTGATATTAAAATCTCAGATGAAGATAAGTGCATTAGTTTGTTGTGCTCTCTACCAGACTCGTGGGACAGTCTGGTTATTGCAATAGGTAGAAATACAACTACCTTGAATTTTGATGACATTGTCTCAGCCTTGCTGTCGGAGGAAATGAGACGGAGAAATATGGAGGGTCAGAATGGAGATGCCTTATCTGTACGAGGAAGGTCCCAGAACAGAAAAAAGAATAAGGTTTAGAGTGGGAGATCTAAATCCGGAGGGAGATCTAAATCTCCTGGAAAGTTTGTAAAGGTGTGCTGGAAATGCGGAAAGGAAGGGCACTACAAAAAGGAATGCAGATCTAAAGCTCCTGAGAAAGGAAAGGGATCTGATGAAGGTCCTTCTGCAGAGGCAAAAACCACCTCGAATGAAGGTGGGGATGTGTATTTGGCTTCTTCTTCAAATACACATGTAGATCATGAGTCATGGTTTATTGACTCAGGTGCATCCTTTCACTTCACTCCCCATAGGGAGTGGTTCTACGAGTATGAGAAATATGATGGTGGTGATGTCTTCCTAGGGGATGATAGGAAGGCCAGAATCATCGGACGTGGAAAAGTCAAGCTGAAGCTGCAAGGTGGAAGGATTATAACACTTCCTGGTGTTCTGCATATACCTGCATTGGCTAGAAATATGATTTCTGTAAGCAAGATGGATGATGCAGGTGTAAAAACAGTGTTCGAGCAAGATGCCTGCAAGATGGTTCAGGGAGCACTGGTATTAATGCGAGGAGTTCGGACTGGAACTCTGTACAAGCTACAAGGTAGCACTGTTATTGATGGGTGTAACAGTTATGTGGTTCCTGATAATGGAGCGGAAAGCTTAGCTGTCTCTGGAGAAAAGACCATGCTATGGCATCAAAGGCTTGGACATATTGGAGAGAAGGGCCTTCGGATACTACATAGAAATGGTATGGTAGAAGGTATGTCTAATTGCTCCTTGGATTTCAATTTCTGCGAACATTGTGTATATGGGAAGCAGAATCGAGTGAGTTTTCCTTCTGGTGCTAAGAGGGTGAACAAGATATTAGAACTTGTGCACAGTGATGTGTTTGGACCTGTGTCAGTTCCATCACTGGGAAAGTCTGTGTACTATGTTTCATTCATAGATGACTTCTCAAGGAATACATGGATATATTTTTTGAGGAAGAAATCTAAAGTCTTTGACAAATTTAAAGAATTTAAGGCTCTGGTGGAAAACCAGACAGAGAAGAAGATAAAGGCATTGAGGACAGATAATGGTGGGGAGTTCTGCAAGAAGGAATTTGAAGAGTTCTGTAAGAAGTGTGGTATAGCACGGCAGAAGACTACTCCATACACACCTCAGCAAAATGGAGTTGCATAAAGAATGAACAGAACGTTGATGGAAAAGGCAAGAAGCATGCTCAGTGGTACCGGGTTAGGACAAGAATTTTGGGCAGAGGCAGTGGAGACTGCATGTTACTTAGTTAACAGATCACCTTCATCAGCGTTGGAGGATAAGAACCCACATGAGGTATGGACTGGAAAGAAACCTTCTCTTTCACATATAAGGGTATTTGGATGTGATGCATATGTACATGTTCCAAAGGAGAAAAGGACCAAGTTGGATAATAAATCTGAAAGGTGCATCTTTATTGGGTATAAGGATGGTTTAAAGGGTTACAAGCTTTGGAACCCAGAAAAAAGGAAGGTTGTGTACATCTGAGATGTGGTGTTTAGAGAGGTGAAAGATGTTGTTACACATGAAGTCCTACCAAAGGAACCTAAGAAGATAGAGTTTGAGCTAAAGGAAGATGAATCAGACTCTACAATAGAAGAAGATTTAGAAGAGGAAGAGCCACAAACCCCAACTTTGAGAAGATCAGTTCGGGAAAGAAGGCAACCAGAAAGGTATAGCCAATCTGCTTTCTGTTCAGGTTTTGCCTTAAATATAACTGATGACGATCCCAGAACTGTCAGGGAGGCAGTAGACTCAGAATATGGAAAACTCTGGAAGGAGGCCATGGTTGATGAAATGGCATCCTTGCACAAAAATGAGGGAGAAAATGGGTGTTTAAAAAGAAGATGAATGTAGAAGGCAAGGTGGAGAAATACAAAGCTCGGTTGGTAGCAAAAGGTTATTCCCAAGTGCCAGGAATTGATTTTGGTGATCTTTTCTCTCATGTTGCCAAAGTTACTTCTATTAGATTACTTTTATCTGTTGCTACTGCATTTTATTTTGAGATAGAACAGATGGATGTGAAGACAACATTTCTTCACGGGGATCTAGAAGAGGAGATCTACATGAAGCAACATGAAGGCTTTATGGTTAAGGGTAAGAAAGACCTCGTATGCAGGTTGAAGAAGTCGTTGTATGGGTTAAAATAGTCACCAAGGTTGTGGTATCAGAAATTTGATACCTATATACGGGGACTTGGCTTCACTAGAAGCAAGGAGGATCATTGTGTTTATTTTAAATTAATTGGTGATTGTGTTATTTATTTGGTCTTGTATGTGGATGATATGTTGTTGATTGGAAATGACAAAGAAATTATCCAAGATTTGAAGATCCAACTGTTCTCCAAATTCGATATGAAGGATCTTGGTGCTGCAAAATATATTTTGGGCATGGAAATAAAGAGAGATCAGGCAAAGAGGAAGCTCTGGTTAAACCAGAGGAAGTATGTCGAGACTATATTGCAGAGGTTCAATATGCAGGATAGTAAACCGGTGAGTGTTCCTATTCCTGTAGGTGCAAAGCTGTCTGCTGAACAGTGTCCCAAGACACAAGAAGAAGAGGAGGATATTTCTCGTGTTCCATATGCAAGTGCAGTGGGTAGCCTGTTGTATGCAATGGTATGTACTAGACCAGACATTGCACACGCAGTGGGAGTATTGAGTAGGTTTATCTCAAACCCAGGGAAGGAGCATTCAACAGCAGTGAAGCGGGTTTTCAGATATTTACGTGGCACTAGTGATTATGGCTTGTGCTACCAAGGAAGACCAGGATTAGAAATAATGTTGGACATTCGAGGTTTTGTTGATGCAGATTGGGCTGGAGATCTAGACCAAAGAAGATCTACAAGTGGGTATGTGTTTAGCCTGTTTGGAGGTGCAGTCATTTGGATGAGTAAAAGACAGTCTGTAGTGGCGCTTTCAACTATAGAGGCAGAATACATAGCAGCCACTCATGCAAGCAAGGAAGCAGTTTGGTTGCAGAGATTGTGTTCAAGTATGGGGTTGGTACAGCAAGCTATAAGGATAGACTGTGATAGCCAAAGTGCAATTTTCGTGGCTAAGAACCCTGCTTATCATTCAAAGACAAAGCACATTGATGTTCAATATCACTTTGTTAGAGATATGGTTGAGGCTAAAAGGGTGTTGCTGGTAAATTTGTACACTTTGAAGAATGTTGCAGATGCATTGACGAAGTCTGTGAGCACTCAGAAGTTCTCTTGGTGTAGAGAAACAATGGGTGTTGAAGAATTGGCCAAATGACTAAGCTCTCCTGTGGCACCCCGTGGAAAGAAAACAACAAGTGGGAGAATGTTGGGTGTGTGTTATATTCTTTCCACGACTAGCCCCACGTGCTGTACATTGCGTCGGGCGCAGCAGGGGGGTCACAGGGGGGGCGGCAGCCCCCACTGTCGGGGTCCGAGGCAGTGCCCCGGCAAAAAAAATTTTGGTATGCGATCCCACTCATATGCGGACCCACCCATGTTTTGTACATGAGTTTGCACATGGTTTTGGGGTACGATGGTTTCGACCCCTGGAATTTTGTAGATTCGGTCAAGGGAACTACGATTATGTTCTAATCCAGGGTTAATGGATTGGGGTTTATGTATGCTTCGGCATGTATATATATGTGTTGTAACACTAAAAGGATTATAATGAAAAATCAAGCTGGTCTTCCCAATTTGGGATCCAGGGGAAAGTCTCTGTGTTTATCTGTTTTATGTTTTATGCTCTCGCTATTGTTTATTTTCTGTTATAAGATTCGTGTGTAGATAATTTCTGTTCAGGGTTAAAACCTACATTTTGTATCAGAGTTGTTTCAAATTTTTCCAAGGACGCTCATTGCCGAGGGTTTTTCGTTCCCGGCTCGAGGTAGACCCTAGTCAGGTGGAGATCATGGATCGATTATTGCGTGAAAGAAGAATGGCGAGCGGCGGAAGATAGAGATCAAGAAATTTAATGGTCGAGTTTTGAGTTGTGGAAGCTCAAGATGGAGGATCCGCCGGTGGATAAAGATCAGTGGATCGTGGCAGATCTAGGTACTAAACCAATGGCAATGAAAAATGAAGACTGGAAGAAACTAGATCAGAAGGCTAAGAGCACAAAATGGTTGTGTGTCTCAGATTCAGTATTGTTGAATGTATATGGGGAAGCTACTGCGAATATCTTGTGGGACAAGCTAGGGAATTTGTACCAATCTAAGTCTCTGGTGAATAAATTTTTTCTATGGAAAAAGCTATATAGCTTGAGGATGAAGGATGGAGACTTGGTGACAGAGCATCTGAATGCCTTCAATACTGTGGTAAGTCAGCAATCATCTGCTGATATTAAAATCTCATATGAAGATAAGTGCATCAGTTTGTTGTGTTCTCTACCAGACTCGTGGGACAGTCTAATTATTGCAATAGGTAGCAATACAACTACCTTGAATTTTGATGATATTGTCTCAGCCTTGTTGTCGGAGGAAATGAGATGGAAAAATATGGAGGGCCAGAATGGAGCTGCCTTATATGTACAAGGAAGGTCCCAAAACAGAAACAAGAATAAGGTTTCGAGTGGGAGATCCAAATCTAGAGGGAGATTTAAATCTCCTGGAAAGTTTGTAAAGTCATGTTGGAAATGCTGAAAGGAAGGGCACTACAAAAGAGAGTGCAGATCTAAAGCTCCTGAGAAAGGAAAGGGATCTGATGATGCTCCTTCTGCAGAGGCAAAAACCACCTCGGATGAAGGTGGAGATGTGTATTTGGCTTCTTCTTCAAATACACATGTAGATCATGAGTCATGGTTGATTGACTCAGGTGCATCCTTTCACTTCACTCCCCATAGGGAGTGGTTCTACGAGTATGAGAAATATGATGGTGGTGATGTCTTCCTAGGGGATGATAGGAAGGCCAGAATTGTCGGACGTGGAAAAGTCAAGTTGAAGTTGCAAGGTGGAAGGATTAGAACACTTCCTGGTGTTCTGCATATTCCTGCATTGGCCAGAAATCTGATTTCTGTAAGCAAGATGGATGATGCAGGTGTAAAAACAATGTTCGAGAAAGATGTCTGCAAGATGGTACAGGGAGCATTGGTATTAATGCAGGGAGTTCGAACTGGAACTCTGTACAAGCTACAAGGTAGCATTGTTATTGATGGGTGTAACAGTTATGTGGTTCCTGAAAGTGGAGTGTAAAGCCTAGCTGTCTCTGGAGAAAATACCATGTTATGGCATCAAAGGCTTGGACATATTGGAGAGACGGACCTTCGGATACTGCATAGAAATGGCATGGTAGAAGGTATGTCTAATTGCTCCTCGATTTCAATTTCTGTGAACATTGTGTATATGGGAAGCGTAACGGTGTATGATCCTTTCCGTGCTAAGAGGGCGTACAAGATATTAGAACTTTGTGCATGTTGATGTGTTTGGACCTCGTGTCGGGCCCATCACCGGAAAGTCCGTGTACTATGTTTCATCTACGATGACTTCTCAAGGAATACATGGATATATTTCTTGAGGAAGAAATATGAAGTCTTTGACCGATTTAAAGAATTTAAGGCTCAGGTGGAAAACCATACAGAGAAGAAGATAGAGGTGCTGAGGATAGATAATGGTGGGGAGTTCTACACAAAGGAATTTGAAGATTTTTGTAAGAAGTGTGGTATAGAACGGCAGAAGACTACTCCATACACACCTCAGCAAAATGGAGTTGCAGAAAGAATGAACAAAACGCTTATGGAAAAGGCAAGAAGCATGCTCAGTGGTACCAAGTTAGGACAAGAATTATGGGCAGAGGCAGTGGAGACTGCATGTTACTTGGTTAACATATCACCTTCATCAGTGTTGGAGGATAAGACTCCACATGAGGTATGGACTGGTAAGAAACCCTCTCTTTCACATCTAAGGGTATTTGGATGTGATGCATATGTACATGTTCTAAAGGAGAAAAGGACCAAGTTGGATAATAAATCTGAAAGGTGCATCTTTATTGGGTATAAGGATGGTTTAAAGGGTTACAAGCTTTGGAACCCAGAAACAAGGAAGGTTGTGTATAGCCGAGATGTGGTTTTTAGAGAGGTGAAAGATGTTGTTACACATGAAGTCCTACCAAAGGAACCTGAGAAGATAGAGTTTGAGCTAAAGGAGGATGAATCAGACTCTACAATAGAAGAAGATTCATAAGAGGAAGAGCCACAAACCCCAGCTTTGAGAAGATTAGTTCGGGAAAGAAGGCAACTAGAAAGGTATAGTCCATCTTCTTTCTGTTCAGACTTTGCCTTAACTATAACTGATGACGATCCCAGAACTGTCAGGGAGGCAGTAGACTCAGAGGATGAAAAACTCTGGAAGGAGGCCATGGTTGATGAAATGGCATCCTTGCACAAAAATGAGGCATGGGATCTAGTGGAGTTGCTGGCTGGAAGGAAGCCCATAGGGAGAAAATGGGTGTTTAAAAAGAAGATGAATGTAGAAGGCAAGGTGGATAAATACAAAGCTCGGTTCGTAGCAAAAGGTTATTGCCAAGTGCTAGGAATTGATTTTGGTGATATTTTCTCTCCTGTTGCCAAAGTTACTTCTATTAGATTACTTTTATTTGTTGCTGCTGCATTTGATTTTGAGATAGAACAGATGGATGTGAAGACAACATTTCTTCACGGAGATCTAGAAGAGGAGATCTACATGAAGCAACCCGAAGGATTTATGGTGAAAGGTAAGAAAGACCGTTATGAAAGGAAGAAGTCGCTAGAAGGGTTAAAACAAATACCAAGGATGTGGTATAAGAAATTTGATACCTATATATGGGGACTTGGCTTCACCAGAAGCAAGGAGGAACACTGTGTTTATTTTAAATTAATTGGTGACCGTGTTGTTTATTTAGTCTTGTATTTGGATGAGATGTTGTTGATTGGAAATGAAAAAGAAATTATCCAAGATTTGAAGACCCAACTGTTCTCCAAATTTGACATGAAGGATCTTGGTGCTGCAAACTATATTTTGGTCATGGAAATTAAGAGAGATCAGGCAAAGAGGAAGCTTTGGTTAAACCAGAGGAAGTATGTCGAGACTATATTGCGCAGGTTCAATATGCGGATAGTAAACCTATGAGTGTTCCTATTCCTCGTAGGTGCAAAGTCGTCACGAATGTTGTCCCAAGACACAAGAAGAAGAGGAGGATATGTCCCGTGTTCCATATGCAAGTGCAAGGGTAGCTTCCGATGTATGCAATGGTATGTACTAGACTGTGACATCGTACATGCAAAGGGAGTATTGAGTAAAGGCCATGTCAAACCCAGGGAAGCAACATCGGGACAGCAGTGAAGTGGGTTTTCAAATATTTACGTGCCACTAGTGATTATGGCTTGTGCTGCGAGGGAAGACCAACATTGGAAAGAATGTTGGACATTTGTGGTTTTTTTGATGCAGACTGGGCTAGAGATCTGGACTAAAGAAGATCTACAAGTGGGTATGTGTTTATCCTATTTGGAGGCGCAGTCATTTGGATGAGTAAAAGATAGTCTGTAGTGGCTCTTTCAACTACAGAGGCAGAATACATAGCATCCACTCATGCAAGAAAGGAAGAAATTTGGTTGCAAAGATTGTGTTCAAGTATGGGGTTGGTACAACAAGCTATAAGGATAGACCGTGATAGCCAAAGTGAAATTTCTTGGATAAGAACCCTGCTTATCATTCAAAGACAAAGCACATTGATGTTCAATATCCCTTTGTTAGAGATATGGTTGAGGATAAAAGGGTGTTGCCGGTAAGGATGAACACTTGAAGAATGCTGCGTATGCATCACAGTCCGTGAGCACTCGTGGTTCTCTTGGTGTAGAGAAACAATGGGTGTTGAAGAATTGGCCAAATGACTAAGCTCTCCTGTGGCCCCCCGTGGAAAGAAAACAACAAGTGGGAGAATGTTGGGTGTGTGTTATATTCTTTCCACGACTAGCCCCATGCGTTGTACGTTGCACCGGGCGCAGCAGGGGGGTCACAGGGGGGGCGGCAGCCCCTCCTGTCGGGGTCCGAGGCAGCACCCCGGAAAAAACAAATTTGGTATGCGGTCCCACTCATATGCGGACCCACCCATGTTTTGTTCATGAGTTTGCACATGGTTTTTGGGTACGATGGTTTTCGACCCCTGGTATTTTGTAGATCCGGTCAAGGGAACTACGGTTATGTTCTAATCCAGGGTTAATGGATTGGGGTTTATGTATGCTTCAGCATGTATATATATGTGTTGTTACACTAAAAGGATTATAATGAAAAATCAAGCTGGTCATCCCAATTTGGGATCTAGGGGAAAATCTCTGTGTTTTTCTGTTTTATGTTTTATGCTCTCACTATTGTTTATTTTCTGTTATAAGATTCGTGTGTAGATAATTTCTATTCAGGGTTAAAACCTACATACACAACACCACATATACAACATTTACACAACACCATATATACACAACACCGCATATACCACATGTACACAACACCATACATACATCTAGATACTACATTGTCTCTACCAAGTAACCTTTCTTCCAGTGTATTTCCACTATCCATGCTTGTCCCAACATGCCGTAGATTACAATGCTTTCATTTCTATGATTTATCCCTTACTCTGATACCACCCTGTAACTGCCCCTTCCCAAATTTACCCAAATTCACCAACCTGCCAAGGTAAACATGAGACGAAGATTTATTATGACCTGACCTGACCTCCGAGCTCCAGTTAAGGAAGTGGGGTCAACAAATGACCAAAAATTAACAATTCACAACATCCCTTAGGGGCATATGAAACTCAGGGGCCAAAGAACCACCCCAGGTGACCAAACTCTGAGTTGGGGCTCCTTTCACTGACTTAGACTCCTAACCGCACCCACAACAAGGCATGCATGTGGTTGTGAGCCTGCAACCACACTCACGAGCCTAGATGCCAGCGATTGTGACCTAAAATAATTTAGATCATGTTGTCTCGAGATCAATGCCACCTTTTTGGTCCAGCCTCCAAACCACTGCCCAAAACTTCTTCAAACATTCCAGAAGCATAAGTTACATGATGAAAATTCCAAACATTCAAAATCGAGCAAGATATTGACCTAAACAGGCCTAGTACTTAGCATACATTTCATCAAACACATGGTAAACATGTAATCTATAGGTCATGAATGCATATCTGATCATAAACTAATATTATTCACCTAAGAATCGATGAGAAGGCTCTAAACCCTCTCTATATGGCTACAATATCGCTTGTTAGTCCATGCATTCATCAACCATTCATATATTCATCAAACGTATCAAGATCCATAGACAATGTACATCATATAACCAACATATAACCAGGAAATAATCAACATAGAAGCCTTGGAAACTCAACCATAATATCACTAACATAGTCACTAAAAATTCTCATGAATCACAATAGAAGAATAGTTATTATTAATATATGGAAATACCAACCAAGTAAGGGACTTCTACGTACCACCCGACCATAGATTGGGTTGAACCAAATATTTCTTTCATCCAATCACCCCTTCGCAATATTCCAAGCATGAATGTGAGATCTCATGGAATAAACAAAACAAAAAAAACAAACTAAGGCCTACAGAGGCCAATCCACCTCAACACTCATCCATAGTGATTCCACCTCCACAGTTGAACATCACTAACACCAACCAGATCAAACTCTACCCAATTTTTCCAGGGCTCCAATGATCTAGGTGGATATTGGTGGCCACCCACCTATTCCATTTGTACCCCCACCATCAGTTCTTTCAGTTTTTCAGTTTCAGCACAGCTTACTATTTTTAGCAGTTTTTTGGGTCTTGAAATTCTGGAGCCATTTTGAGGCCCTAATAATCCAAGTGGATATTGGTGGCCACCCACATATTCCATTTGAACCCCACCATCGTTTCTTTCATTTTTTTCAGTTTCAGCACAACTTACTATTTTTAGCAGCTTTTCGGGTCCTAAACAATGTTTTTTTGGGAAAACTGGGAGCAACATGGATGTTATTTTGAAGTTACTCACATCAAAAGTTGTAGTCCTCAGATAGATCTTTCTAACGAGGTTTTGAGCGCATCAAATGGAGATCGTATTCCAAATTTACATCCCTAGGAAGATTGATGTACCAATTTACCCCAACGGGGCCCACAATTTTGGCGCTTCATCTCTTAGGGTTAGGTTTTTGGATGTTTAGGGTTTTCCATTGTTTCTCAACAATAAATAGGCCTTTGAGCCTAATTTTAACAAATTTCAGAGGCCTGTATCTGCCACATCTCTTCTCAGAGATAAGCTACCAGCGCCCTAGCTATTTTATTTCCATTATGTCTGTAAGCATATTTCTGTTATTTGATATTAATAAAATGAAGTTTTATTTCCCCTGCATCTCTATGTTTGTGTTTATTTATGTATATTATTGTGTTCCTGCATAAATTCAGATCAGTGGTGTCAGAGAGATATTCTCTTTCTCTATTTTTCTTTGCATGTCCCCAACGAGGTCAAGGTATAAGGAGTTAGGGCTCAATCTAGTTGAACCCTTGCAAGATCAGCCTCGCAAACCTCAACGACCACCCATGGTAGAAGAAAAAAAATATGAGTGACTAGGATATCCTATAAAATTATTGCTCGAGGAGACCCTCGAGAAACAAAGGAACACAATGATGGATAAATTTCCCCATATCCTTCAACAATTGCCCATCGGCGATGCATCTACATCCAACAGTCACTCTGGATGCGCCTCTCCTTTCAAGGTACAGGTAAAATTTAACATTCCTATATTTTAAGGCTAGATACATGCAGACATTGTAGATAGATGGTTGAATTTGTTGGGAGGGTATTTCTTAGTCCATGATTTCTCCGACAGAGAAAAGATTACTTTTGCACCCCTCAACGTTGGCCCCCATGTCAAAAACTGGTGGGAAACCTACTGTGAGCAGAAGGATGAGAGGGAACCCTCTTTGTTCTCAGTCGCACCCACTTGGAATTCGTTCCGAGATAGCATCAAGGAATAATATTACCCTATGGGGAGCTATAAGGACAAGTACATCCAATGGACCCCGTGCAGTAGCAAAGGGATCAAGATGTGCATTGTTGGCCTGTGACTGCCCATAAAATGGAGAAGTGGTCCCTATAAGGAAATTACAAGGCAGAGGTAGAGAAGCAGTTACCATTTTCAAAGACAAAGGCAACATAGAAACAGTTAAGACAAAAAAACAAGGGCAAAGTCCTGAACGAGGTTGGGCCAATTCGTGCATGCGTTCAGGTCAAGTCATGAATGCTAAAGCAATTCTAGTCGTGAATGCGGGGCAAGTGTTCCACGAAAAAATAATAAATTACCGGGTGCAACCAAAGAGACAAGGTTGGCAAAGCACATCAAGGGGAGAAGTAAGGATCGTTGATCCAAGCATCAGTCAACGATGGAGATTAAAATCGCAGTCGCAGAGCGCAAGTGTTTCAAGATAGGCGCAAAGGGTAAAATTTAAAAATGCCGAAGTGCGATGTGTGATGGTAGTGGGACCTAGCCACCTTTCGCACTCCCTTTCACTCCATTTCCCTTGAAAATCACTAAACCTTACTTTTTCCACCTTTCTGCTTCATTTCTCAACTTTACCTTCTTTCGCCGCTATATCATTGGTTTCATTCACCATCCGCTTCCTTATTCCCCGATTGTGATTAAAGTGGGACCGTCCCTCCACGTCACCCTTTCTTCCCCACCCTCCATCGCAGGTCGCATATTATAAACCTTTCACATCACAACTAAAACTTAAAAACCATGATCGCTGACTTACGATGTATCACATCACATTTGTTTCAACTTACCTTTGAAGTGCCTGTAATCTATTTGGTTTAACTTGCAAGACGACGGATGGCCCACCACAGCAGCTCCGCCCCCCACTTCACAGTCGCTTCCAATACATATCACAGATCATATACAACATCATAAAGCTTTTTGTTACTGCATAAAACATTTTCCGATTGATAAACCCCACCAATTGCAGTGGGCTCCACTTCTCCCTGACACATCATCCTCAAATCAGCGCAAATCACACTTCGCGGTTTTAAGCTTTTACCTTATTTTCCAAATGCTAAATTATGCGATGAGCGATGCGAGTGGGTCCCTCTCCCCGCACTTCGCAAGTTTTAGATTTTAAACCCCTACCGCTTATACTTAAAACTTAAAATTTTCGATTTGTGATGCAGTAGGGTCCCATCTTCCCTCCACGTCACTTACCTTCTCCTCGACTTCTCACATCGCACATTTTAGAGTTTACCTTTACTGCTTCATGGTAAAGAGTTGTGATTGCGATGCGGTTGGGCCCCACCATCACTCCTACCATTATCATTCGTTGTCACACATCTCATCACCGCTAAACCCTCTGCATCCCTCCATCACCTCAGCTTCACCCCAATGCAACTAACGGTCCTTGTTTCATCTCGCACCCCCCGCAGCTTTCGAACTTTAACCATGGGGAGGGGATTCGAAATGGGTGGTATTCATTACCACCCACTCCTCCACATGTCGTCCTCTCATCATTTCGCACCCCCCTTCTCTGATACTGCTTACCACTTGAGACGCCCTCCGAAATCCGGTTCCCATTTTTGCAATTCAAAACACCGCATGGGATTTTGAGGTAGAACATACAGTTGTGGCTTATGCGGTCTTTTCAGGAGATCTCCGCTAAAGAACCACGTGCGCTCAGTACGACCGACCTCTTCATAATGGACTAAGTGGAAATCACCAGAATAAGGGAGTGGAGGTCTTCAGGCATTAGACGAAATCACAAAATGACAGCTAGCATGTACACCTATGACCGCTCCTCACCATATTGTCTTGAAGGCTCCCATTATTGGCCTCAATGGGTGTTAAGGAGGTAAATCCCCTCTGCGGACAGAGGCGATCCCTACTAGCCCAGAACGGGTCTAGCAACAATCATCAAATGCTACAGCGCAAGTTCCTAATTGCGAATAAATAGACCAACGATGGAGGCCTACCTGGAGTCCAGTGCTAGGATTCGTAGAAGAGACAGCGTTCATGTTCCTCAGCCTCGGCAGATCACGATCCCCACGATCTCCATGAATGGACACCTGCACATGCAAGAAACAATACGAATACAAGCATAAAATCCAGAATACGCAACTATATATCAGTCAGAAAGGATATAGCTCATCAATATCATAAGTGAAAAACAGAGTGGAACCATAACCAGTAGTCATTCATTAATAAGCAATCGAAAGAGAGTACAACCAATGTTCTGACGCTGAGGTCTCCTTCGGAGGGGTCTCCAGTCGTACACGTCTCGCAAAGCATGTCAGGGATGGGACAAGCCTCTCTTAGAGTCTCTCGACGATAGTCTCCTTGCTTGAGTTTGGCCTTAAGGGAAGAATGAGGGCTCTTGCAGCATTAAGGCTCTTGGGAATTTGAGAGCTTGGAGATTCAAAACTTAGGCACTTCAAGACTAGCTTGCAATGGCAATGGGCAAGATTTTATAGAAGGAGGCAGGGGATTTGGGATCCCTATAATCGTGGGATTGGCCCTATCTTCAAGGAAGCTTCCATGAGAGGTGGCAAACCACTTCCCTTTCATGGAATTCCTGGAGCCAAACCTCCCAACTCAAGATAGATAATGGTTTCTGATTCTGTTGAAATGAAACTTCCGCCATCTTATTTTTTTAAAAACTCCTTAAATTGGCTGGCGCGACTGCGACTCTGGGACAGAGTGGTAGTTGGCGCGGCCTCTTTGTAGGTTTTAATCCTGAACAGAAATTATCTACACACAAATCTTATAACAGAAAATAAACAATAGCGAGAGCATAAAACATAAAACAGATAAACACAGAGATTTTCCCCTGGATCCCAAATTGGGACGACCAGCTTGATTTTTCATTATATTCCTTTAGTGTTACAACACATATATATACATGCCGAAGCATACATAAACCCCAATCCATTAACCCTGGATTAGAACATAACCGTAGTTCCCTTGACCGGATCTACAAAATACCAGGGGCCGAAAACCATCGAACCCCAAAACCATGTGCAAAACCATGGGCGGATCCGCCTATGAGTGGGTCCGCACAAAAAACAAATTTTGGCTGGGGCGCTGCCCCGGACCCCAACGGTGGGGACTGCTTCGCCCCTCGTGACCCCCCAGCTACGCCCGACGCAACATACAGCGCGTGGGGCTAATCGTGGAAAGAATATAACACATACCCAACACTCTTTGTGGGATTTTCCTCATTGGCGCAAGTGATGAACTGGCTACCCGCGCCAATGCAAAAAGGGATTTTTTTATGGTTTTTTGCAAGGAGATGTCTTCAGGGCAATTGAAGCTCATGTTTAGAGGAATGCAATGATAGTGGTTTCAAGGCATGACATTGCTCACAGGTCACAGAATGGGCCCTCCAATGTGCGGGACGGGGAAAGGTAGGGACGGTGACAAATTACTGTGTAACAGATGCCCCCTAAAGCATGAGGCCCGAGAGAGAGAGAGGGGTGAAATGCTTTACGAGAACGTGTCCAACTGAAACTCCGTCGTCGGAAAACCTGCGTGGAGAAATACAACTGATATCTCAAGTACATGATGTATATGCGGTATGGGCGCAGCCATCCGAAACAGAGTATACTATAATCCAGATCCAAGGTATGGATATCTAGTGAGGATAAAAAAATCGACTTAGGTATGGTCTCAGCCATCCAGTGAATAGTGAATAAGTCATGTAAATAATCATAATAATCCACAATATTGCAGCCTGGATTACAACAGACACAATCCAGGGTCTTGCGCTCCATCTCGACCCAAACAAAGTACAAGTTCAAGCATGCGAATATGTGAGCTGAAGTCGAACATGCAAGAACATCGTCTAATTACCAGCCAATGATGAGAGTTGTTAACAGACGCGAGAGGAACCACAATAATGATGATGGCTCTCAAGGTACTACAGGTACAATCTACGGCATGTGAATCAATGAGCTGGTGTCGAACACTCGTAGAATCACTCAATCGGAGGCCAATGATGAAAACCTCACGTCGAATGCGACGAACCTGCCATTGAGGCATGCAGGCTTCAAGGTACCATGAGGGAGTCTCTAGATCAGCTTCCTGGATAATGAGCTGAAGTCGACAGGAAGTGACCTTGATCGAGGGTGGGCCATAATGTTTCCCACATCATCGACGCAAGACAGAGGAACATGATGTTTTTGTTTTGAATCAGGATCATATGAGAATCAGAGGAAGGTTGATATTTGCAGAGGTCAACTTCTGTTGAACACATAACGGCACAAATAGTGGTTTTGGCAGTATTTGACATCAACGGATCAGAGGTCATGGTGACGTGGCAATGAGTAGATGAGACGTCAAAAGGGATTATCCAAACCCACAGAGGCAAAGTGAAAAACGAGATGAGATGTCCCCAACCCGACATGAATGCAGACAAGTGCCATGTTCAAGAGCGACATACTGCCGACACGACAATGATGATGGTTCCATTTTTTCCCCCGCCATTTCTGGCGAGTACCCCAATTATTTTTGATAACAAGCTTGAAGGGGATAACATATGCTTGTAATATAAGTCCGCCCTTCGGGTGAATCCATCCCAGTACATTTAACGAGCCCTAGGAAGGAGGAACTCAGAGAACGTCATTGCGACTGAATCTGATGTCATCAGGGTTTAACGAGTCTGACAAAGGAAGAACTCGGCGTCTTTTCATGTTTAGAGAGTTTGAAAAGACAGCAGAAAAGTAAACTCCAAAGGTCCCTTTTCGTAAATAGTTCCTCAGATCCGAAAAGGTAGAAAATAATATCCGAGAAAACCTCCTAGTCGCGATAGGCTAGGGTATTCCTTTTTTGTAAATAATCCATCCCAGCCCGAAAAAGGGGTAAACATATACTGGGTAGATGTCGTTTCACAGCCACTTTAACGAGATCGAAACGACAAGGGCCTCGGCAATCTTTTCATGTTTAGAGAGTCAGAAAAGAGCTGAAAAGATGACTCCAAAGTGACTTTTTCGTGTTTTTACCGAGTCCGAAAAAGTATAAAATACAACTCGTTTCGCCGTTTACGTCGCATAAAAACCTGTTGCTGCACAGAAAGGCAAGTGTAAAATCCATTTTCGACAAAACATACGAAATATTAATGAAAAAAATGACTTCTTAAACCTAAATAGAGCTGAAAAAGTTATAAATAAGTCTAAATGGTAAAAATAAAATTACTTTTACTTTTTACCTGAGTGAAGAGCAACATTGGTCCATTTACTGTGCAAACTTCTGGCAGCGATTACAACCGATCCGGGCTACCATTCAGAGTTCCGTCAGTTCCAGGTAAAAGGCGCTTCCTCATACTTCATTTCAATCCGTTTTTTAATAGTTTTCCATCATGCAATAGAATTCTGTGGCAACTTTTTGAATTTTTAGGGCTCCGCTCATTGGCGCGGGTATCGGGCACGGACCCACGCCAATGGGATTTTACTTGCAAAAGGCTCGCGCCAGCGGCCGAACCCAATTTTCCGCCTAAAAATTTGACATTTTAATCAATTTGAATGAATTTTGAAGCTCAATAGAGATCTAATTAAAGGTTTGTGACCATGTTGATGCAGGAAACCGAGCAAAATGGTGATTGAGTGGAAAGAAAGAGAGCATGGGGAAGAGGACGAAATGGCCATGGAAAATGAGGCCTGCATGAATGCCCTCAGAAACTGTGGGCTCAAGAAATTCTTCCTGATACCTTATTTACGAGCTCAACCTGAGCTACTTCAGTACCTGGTGAGCATTTGGGATGAACAAGAACAAGTATTCAAGCTACGAGACCAGGTGTTAGAACTGGACGTTTCTGATGTTTACTTCATAACCGGACCGTCGCGTAGAGGTCTAGTACCCATACTGACAGGGAGCAGACCGTCAGGTGAGAAAATGGAGGAAGTGATGGCACGAGTGTGCCCACGGGCACAAATGGGATCAGGGAGTAAAAAGGTGGATATCCACACTATCCCCGATCTGGCACTACGAGTAATGTTGCATACCATCACACGGGTTGCGGGATCGCAGGCACCGCACGAAGCGACGAAAGCCAAACTCTTACTGGCTTCAGAGTGCATGAGTCCCATACTGTTTGACTGGGCCACAGCAGTAACGATCAACATCAAGACACAGCTGACGAGATGCAAACAAGCCAAGCTAAAGCAGTTTGGCTATGGGTCCATCTTGATATTGTTCATTCTGGAACGATTACCAATCTTCCAGGGCCAAGGGGCCGTTGTAGCGGAGCCGATACCACGAGAGCCGAGAATGGCTCGCTAGGCAGCACTGATGCCCAGAGAAGGAGGAGGCCAACAGATGTCCTGGAGGCCAGAGTTTTTTAGGTGGTTGTGGTGCCAGTTGATTGTAGTTGAGGACTGGCCTTATGCCGGGACAGAATTTACTGGAGACCCAGATCTCCCACTGCTGGAGGGAGAGGATTGGGACAAAGAGCTGGGTATGATCTGTTTTTATTTTTCTTGTTTTATGATTTTTTGTTAATACATGTCCGTTCTGACAGCAGTTACATGCGTATGCAGATGTTGGCCCAGAGAGACCAGCCGGGATGTCTCCTATCGCACGGAGAACTTAGCTCACAGTCGATCCTCATGAGGAGGGCGCGGAAGGAGGAGAGTTAGTTCAGAACCTTGAGGGGATTGCCCGAGAGATTCCGGACTACGCTCGGCTGGCGGATGTACCGTTAGCATATCAGAGACATACAGTGGGAGTGCCTAGTCGCCTCCACCGTCTACTGAGACGCCTAGTGCGTGCAGTGACTTGTTATCATGAGCACCACACAGACTAGCCTCTTAGGGTTTTATTTCATGCATATTTTTTAGAGACGTGTCGTCTCCGGATGTAATAAGACGAACATGTATATTTTTTTATCTTATGCGATGCACACTATGTAAACACTTCGATATCTATATATATACATATCTATTTCTGGATGGATTTTCCTTTTACATGTTATGATGATTTACAAATTGCGCAAATGTCTATCTAACAAAAAATTGGCTACTGCATCTGTTAATGTATTCATGTGCCTGGGTATATGCTGATATGTAATATAGTCAAAATTTCTTTCCAGTAAACGAATACGCAGATACAGACGTAAAATGGATGGGTTTCTGACCGAATAATGACCGTTCAGTTGTAATACTACAAGTTGCGAGTCTAGATACACAAGTAATTCATGGATACCAAGGTTTACAGCCTCGGTTAACAATTCTAATACAACACTATATTCCGCGATGTTATTTGTAGTACGTCCCAGACACACACCTTGCAGGTTGACCAACTCACCAGCAGGATCGTAGATTACCCAGGCTGCCGAAGACAGATTCCTGGTACTGCGGGAGGCACCATCCGCGAACCCAACAAACGGATTGATGGACATCTGCACAATCAGGAAGACCCGATCAACAGAAAGACGTTTACATTGCACACCACACCACACATGCACACAAATGAATAAACACACCTATGTACACACACCACACAAAAAATGACTTTAAGCGTAGTATTTCTTCAGGTACAGCCCATTTTTGGGCTGCGCCAGCGGAACTCCTTCATAATCTATAAGCTCATAGGCCCCATTATTTAATACCCATTTAACTATATAGGGCCCATGCCACATGGGTTGGAACTTCCCCGCCCCAAGCTTATCGTGTGCTTGATCATACAGGAGGACAAGGTCCCCTTCAACGAAGGAACGTGGTGAAACAGATTGATCGAAATGGGCTTTGACCCGCTTTTTTTGTGCCTCAATCACTAAGGCAGCTAAGCGGCGGGTTTCATCTAACCGTTCCAGATACAGGAGACACTCTTCTTCAGCAGAAGTGTCGGGTAGAAGTTCTACAGCTAATTTCAAAGAAGGAATCTCGCATTCAACCGGAAGAGTGGCTTCTAGACCATACACCAGTTGAAATGGTGTGAATCCAGTTGCACTCTTAGCAGACGTTCGGTAAGCCCAAAGAGCTGAGAACAGTTGGAGGTGCCAATTTGATTTATGAATTCCAACTGTTCGTTGAAGCATGGTGACCAAAACCTTGTTCACTGCTTCAACCTGGCCGTTTGCCTGAGGGTAATATGGCGTTGAGCTATCATGGTGTAAGCCCAACCTCGATGTCATCTCGGCCATCATATAATCTTGGAAATGAGTATCATGATCGGTAACGATGGCCTGAGGAACCCCGAATCGCGCGATGATGTGGTTGAAGATGAATTGAGCAGTTGTTTTGCCGTCGGCCGCAAGTGTAGGCATCGCTTCGGCCCACTTGGTGAAGTAGTCGACAGCTACGATAATATACGCATGCCCCCCGGCCGACTGAGGGTTACACGTCATAAAATCCACGCCCCATTTCGCAAACGGGCCAATGGTAACAACAGGATGCAAAGGACGAGGTGGCGCGTGCATCTTGCGTTGAAACACCTGGCACGCGTGACATTTTCAGACTGTTGTAATACAGTCCTTGAATATTGATGGCCAGAAGTATCCTGCTCGCAAAATCTTTTGAGCAGTAGCATATCCCGACATATGTCGACCACAGGCGCCACTGTGGCAGTCATTAAGGGCCTTTTCATCCTCTTCCAAGGTAAGGCACCGGCGGAGCACCGAATCTACTCTGACACGGTATAAAGTATCCCCTACGATGCGATAGGGTTGAGACTAATGCCGAATTCGACGTCGGGCATCTTTAGTCAACTCAGACCGAAATGTGGAGGTCTAAAGATACACGATTATGTTGCCATACCAAGGGTCACGAGTACTGATGAGGAAAAGAGTTTCGTCTGAGATATGATCCTTGGAGTTAGAAGGAGGGGAGTCTGTCGGGAGAGAGTATATAACATCCGCGAAAACAAGTGACTTTTTTGACTTAGCGGTGGTGAACTCTAAGTCCAACTCCTGCAGGATAACGATCCATTTGGATTATTTTCCCCCCAGCAATTGTCTAGAGAGAATATATGTCATGGGGTTGCAATCCGAAACCACTATTATTGTGCGCAGTAGGATGTAATGGCGAAAGCGCTGCACAGCGTGTACGGCGGCTAAAGCCAACTTCTCGACATGAGCATAGCGTGTTCCTGTATCGAGAAGGTTTTGTGATAGATAATAAACAACATGTTCATTACCATCATCATCATCCTGCACCAGAACCATAGCAATGGTGCTAAACGCGGCGGCCAGATACAAAGTGAAATCACGATGATAGTCCGAAGGACGAAGCAAAGGAGCATTAACCAATAACGTCTTTAGCTTCTCAAAGGATTGTTGAGCAATTTCGTCCCAATGGAAGGGAACATTCTGCTTTAATAGGCGCATAAATCCTTTGGCCACCTCAGCGTAGTTCAGGATAAAGCATCGAAGGAAGTTCGCTTTTCCCTGCAGACTCTGCAACTGATATAACGAGGAGGGTGATGGGAGGTTGATGATAGCCTCGACTTTTAAAGGGTCAAGGCGAATTCCGTCTTTGGAGACTATGAATCCCAAAATACGGCCAGAATCCACACCGAAGACGCATTTATGAGGATTGAGCCTAATATTCTAGCGCCTACAGCGAAGGAAAATCTGGCGGAGGTGTTCAAGGTGATCCTCTTGCCTAGCTGAATGAGCTGGCAAGTCATCCAGATAAGGCTGGATGATATGGCGAATGTCATGGAAAGCATAAGACATTGCACGCTGAAAAGTAGCTCCAGCGTTCTTCAAGCCAAACGGGAGCTTTTTATACGCGAAAGTACCCCACGGACAGATGAACGTAGTCTTGTGTTGATCCTCAGGTGCAATATTGATCTGATTATACCCTAAGAAACCGTCCATCAAGGAATAAATCTCACTTCCAGCACATTCGTCGATAATCTGGTCAATGAATGGAGTGGGATAGTTATCTTTTGGACAGGCGCGATTGATGTCGCGGTAATCAACACAGACCCTAATAGTACCCTGATTTTTATCGACGGGGACAATGTTAGAAACCCATTCTGTGAGGGGGATGGGATAAATAAAACCCGCGTTCAGAATTTTTTCAACTTCTGTCTTAATTGCAGCGGCTTTCCAAGGGTGCATGGGGCGTAAGCGTTGGCGCACGGGCTTCGCACTAGGATAGGTTGGAATCTCATGCACTACAATACTGGGATCAAGCCCCGGCATTTCCTCGTAGGACCAGGCGAACACATCTCTAAATTCTTTAAAAAGATCAGTATAGACTTGAATCTCATCGGGAGAACAAGTCACTCCCACGTGAATATTCTCAACGATCCCCGGTTTAATGGAGATGTTGATCGGGATGGTTTGAGTGATGTTACTCAGGTTACCTTTTGAAAAAACCTCGTGCATCAAGATGGGCGTTTGAAGAGGAGGGGTAGGAACCTGAGAAGCATAACGCTCCAGACAGTCATTCATTGCCCCCAAGCTAGGCATAAAAGAGGAGCGATGATGTCCATCACCCCAAGGCAGCTCCTCAAGAGACATAGTTTCAATGATGGCTTCATCAGAAGGAAAAGTCTCTTTGAGAGGATCATGTGAATCGGCCTGACCAAGCCAGGGGGATTAAGAGTAGAAGTCGAGAGCCATGCTCAAAGGAGCATGCTGAGGAGGTGGAGGATCAGATGCGGCAACAATTTCACAATAGCTAATCTCTACTGGAGTCAAGGGCATTGATTCTCCAAACTCAAACACTTGCTCAGGCGTAGGAATAAGCCAGGGGTCATCGGACCTGGAAATCATGTTAACTTGAGCGGTGTGCGGTGGTGGTGTGGGAAAGATACCCATGAGGACAGGGTCTTTAAAGAGACCAGGTCCTACACTGTCAGGGGGATTCGGAATCTGATCCACGTATGGTACGTTGTTCTCAGAGGTAGAGGTGAAGAAGGACAACTGATCCACCGTGACGATTTTTCCCTCGTGAGGGAACTTAAGAAGTAGAAAGACGGTGGACAGCACGCATAGCATGGCATGAGTCCAGTTGCAGCCGAGAAGTATATTGTAGTTGAGCCTAGCGTCGACTATTTCTACTTCCACGTTGATAGTCTTCCCCTGTAAAGTGATCGCTAGACTCTCGATAACACCCAGGGGTTTGGATTCCCGACCATCAAATGCCTCTAGGGCATTGGGAGATGACAAAAGGGCTAGAGAGCCAATGGCCTTCTAGCAGGCGGAGGACATAACGCAGGTAGAGGCACCTTCATCCACGACGGCCCTATGAATGTTAAGACCGTTAATCCCGACTTGAATAACAAGAGCAATCTAATGTGGAAGCCGGGGAGTGAAATTCTCTAAATCGAAGGTGAGAAGACTCGAATCGGTGGGATCAATGCCCCCGATTGCAGACAATAAAGCCTTCCGTTGCGAAGGACAACTTTGAAGAACTTCTAGTGTAGACATAGCAGAGGGTGCCTGTGCCAAATCCTCAACAATGCTGTAATGTTGAGCAGCATGAGCATTTGGATTATAAGAAGATCTTCGTAAGACACCTTTAGAAGGTGGCTTCACAACGGGTTCGGGAGTAGGCTTCTTGATTTCCAACGAACCGGAGACAAGTGGGGGAGGCGGTCTATCTGCAACTACCTTCCCAGGTGCCTGTCGTGATTCGTTGTAATCCTTCGAACGCGTAGCGACAGAGATAGGTGCAGCAACCTTCATCATGAAAACTTGGGACCCAAATGGTGCAGATGGTGACGGCTGTTCGACCATCTGGGTCTTTTGAGACGGGAATGGCTCTTTTAGAACTATCGGAGTCCCTTTTGAGCCCTTGAGAAGTTGACTAACCTCGGATCGTCGTGGACAATCCTTAGTATAATGGTCTCCTTCGCAAATGAGGAAGGGGTACTTCGGCTTACGCTGAGAACCATCCTCAGTACGAGATTTAGATTCTGGATTTGGGGCATTAGATTTATATTTTCCTTTGCCCTTCTTTTTCCTTTTGGAATTTTTCTCCGTAGGATTGGCCTGAACGGCATTCACTTCCACAGTTTTTCCAGAATCGGACAGGGCGGGATTAGCAGGAGCATTGTTGGAAGAATTAGACTTCTGCTTCCCATTCGAAGATTTCTTTGAATTCTGAGAGATAGAACCAATGACACCATCCACCGCAGGGGTAGGCGGAGCCTTAGAGGTTCCGGACCGCGGGGCATCAGGAAAGATATCATAAAGCGTGCCGGACTGAGAATACACAAGATCCAGATATTGGGCACGCGCAATGGCTTGTTCCTCCGTCACACACGCTCCCATCGCAATATCTTGAGCGATTTTATTCACGAAGGAAGTGGTGAACCAGTGAGTTAGTATCTGATCAGGTATGTGAAACTTGATCAGTCTACGACGGCGCCACCACTCATGAATGTGATCAGAGATGTGAGTGGCTTTATCCTGCTTCAGAGAAGTCAGGAGGTGCGTCCCGGCTTCATAACGAACCAATAACTGAAAGTGCGTGAGGAAAGCCATGGCTAAAGAATTGAAATCTTGGAAAATGCCACGGGACAACTCTATGTACCACTTAGCAACAGCTCCCGTCAAATTTCGCTGGAAGAGGTGCAGACGAATCGAATCGTCGACCCAAGAGTTAGACGAACACCAAAGATGATACGTCATGACATGCGCCTGGGGGTCCTCTCCAGCTTTTCCCTCAAACTTGGGGCAATCACCTAGTATCTTGGTAGGAACTGGAGGCCAATACAGATTATGTAAAATCGGATCATTGGTCAATTTTGAAACATCCGGCAATTCCAAGGTGGCCAGGAACGGCAATGGCGGATTGACCGACATGCCAGGCCCGGGATGAGGACCGTTACCTGTACTCCACAATGGTTGTGAATATCCTTGCCCCCATGGGTTCGGTCCCGTAGGATTCTGACCGTAGGGGGTGTAGGTCGTATAACCAGACTGATTTGGATGCTGCTAACCAGAGTGTGGGGCTTGATAACCAGAGTACGGACCCTGATTATGTGTCGGCCCGGTGTAAGCAGCATTTGGATTTGGCTGCTGAGTATAGGTAAAACCGGGTGGAGGAGGATAATACTGAGAGCCTCTAGGGTGGTTATAATTCTGTTGAGATTGACCATGAGGATAATAACCACCCTGAGGATGAGTAGGCTGCTGAAAAGTGGAACCCTGCGGAGCCTGATAAGTAGGGCGCAGCTGTTGATTTGGCTGCGGCATTAAATGAATCGGCTGCTGGGCAGGGCTGATAGAATGAGCGGGCTGCCCTGAGTGAACAGGTTGACCCGACTGAGAGGGTTGCCCTGAATGAATAGGTTGACCCGGATAAACAGGCGGTGCCGATTGCATAGGCTGACCTGGTTGTGAAGGAGCCCCAGGTTGTACCGGATGGGCCGGTTGGCCTGGAGGCGGAACACCAGGTTGTGCCGGATGGGCAGGTTGGCCTGGTGGAGGAACAGGGCCAGGTGGTTGCTGGAAACCGGTTTGACCTGAAGCGGAACCATAGGATGGTCTCGGCTGATATGCAACGTTAGAAACAACAGGATACTGAGGTTGCATTGGTAGAGAAGGCTGGATTTTCCCCCCAGGACCATAGACCGGTCCCGGTTGATAACCCGACTGAGGCTGAATAGGTTGACCGGAAGGGTTGTAATACTATCCTTGCGGACGGTACGAAGGCCCTTGCTGGCCCGCAGGATAGCCTTGGATGGGCTGCCCCTGTGGGTCATAAGGATAGCCAGGTTGGCCCGAAGGTTGGCCTTGGAAAGGTTTCCCTTGTGGGTTATAAGCCTAGTTATAAGGTAAACCTTGAGCATGGAGGTAAGCCTCAGGAGCGGGCAGACGTAAAATGTCCCCGTGCTCGTCATACTGACCTGGAAAAGCATACACGGGTGTACCATCCTGTGCATAGTGCGAAAAATAAGAGCGGTTGGGATCTTGGGAGGATGGTCCAACCTCGGGGTTCGGCTATTGCAGAGACAACAGATACTCCTCCGGAGAGATGTTCTCCGGTATAGCAGTCGCTAGATAGATATCTTCAGGAGTTGGCATAGCCCTGGCAGAGGGTGCTGCGACAACAGGAGAAGAGGCGGCCACACAAACAATGTGCCGAATGGGTACAGAAGTAACGGGCGTTTGAGGAGACACCCCGGGTGAAGGAGCAGTTGGCCTCGGAGAAGGAGCTGACACTCCCATAGAGGCTGCGGCAGAAATGATCTGACCCAAAGACCTGTACCCCGGTGGTAAAGAGGGACTGGCTGTTGACATGTCAGCCAGTTCAGAGTTGTCTCCCGGAAACAATCTTCGTGGGAAGAGCTGATAGTCTTCACCAGACGTTGGGATTTCCTCACCAGAATCACTCATGGTTGAGCCCGCCGCTAGATCTCGTAAGAGACGGCGAGGACTAGGAGGAAAAACAACAGCAATAAAAGGCGAACCCGATGTAAGAGAAAGGAAATCAGCTCCTAATCTCAATTCAGACACAGGGTCCGAAAAGGGCCAATCGAACTCAACTGGTCCCCCAAAGGGTTGCTCAGAAAGAACCGGTCCCCCGTCAGGAAACTCGGAAACAATAGGCTGCTGCGGTTCAGCAGAGGATTGGGAAACCTCTGATGAATCGTCCGTGTAAGGACTACCAGTAGACGAAACCGAAGGTTCCGCCACTGTGGCAAACGACAAGAGAAAAAAGAACAAACACACACACGGGCTGAAAAAGAGTCAAGACACACGATCAAACGGTCAACAAGCAAAATCTAAGAGGGCGTGTAATCGTGGGTGATTAATTTTTACCACATTGAAAAATAAGAAACTTCACCGTTTCATGTTTTAAGAGTCGAGAAACGGTAAAAAAGGTGACTCTATCTCTTTCAGATTTGACACAAGCGTGAAAGGACAAGCGCTTGGCGATCTTTTCAAATTTAGGGAGTCAGAAAAGATCAAATGACTACTCAGGAATACTAGGCAAAAGGGTGTACCAAATAACCGTGAACTGCAATATACACCTTGGTTTCAAATAATGAAAGAGAAATCAACCAAGGACTTTCCGTACGTGCAGGCAATCTCCCCGAATGTTGTGTCCGGTGTATCACGGGTATAGGGCGGCAGACTCGGCTTCCTATGGATAAAGGATTGAAACCTAGAGGGGTCTCCCTTTATATACACGACGGTACGGGGAGCACAAGTCCGTACTAGCACTGTCTAAAGCCAAAAGGCGAACGACAGCTACTAGGTTTAAAGACGTCGGAACACGTCTCTAGCCTAGACCTCTAAATGTGTTTCGTTAGATTTCAATGCTGCCTTAGTGTAAATTGAGTAGATTTTAAAGTTGATCTTCAATTACGTTTTAGTTTCCAGGCCCTAACGAATGTGTTGTTTCAAAAACTCCTAAATGCAAAGTTACATGCCACAGTACATCATTTCGTTCGATGAAAACTAGCTACAGAAGAGTTGAGAGTTTTTACACAAACAAAATGATCGGAAGACAATCAATGATATCTCTAATGCAACTAATGAAATCGAAAACTTTTCATTCAAATCACTAATTACTAGTAAAATCGAAAATATTTCAATTTGCACTAATCAACCAAAAGAAAAAGAGATTTTTTTTTTCAATTTTCAATGTTTGATAGCTAGATGCACTAAACAAACTGAAAACAAAAGAGAAGCAATTTGAGAAATGATATTGAGAGAGAAAAACAAACAAATTTCACTCAATGGCACAAACGATCAGATCCCAAATCGACCAAAGTCTCTCAAAACCAAGAAAGAGTCTCAAAGGCTCCAATGGACCGTGTGATCTAGGTCCAAAGAAAGACCAAACGAAATTCGAATGAAGAGAAGAACAATCACCCAAAAATTGCAATAAAACGGTGAACAACCACTAAGAGAATGTGGAGGAGCAATCAGAGAATTAACTTGACTAACAAAACACCAAAACTCCTAAGGAGGGCTCGATACACAAAGCCACTAGATGCCCTAGGGCTTAAAACGTGAAATCAATGGAGAAAAGCAAACAACCAAAGGACGAAGGTAAAATCCCAGTCAAACAGGACTCCAACACACTCAGGTGGCCGAAAAACCAAAAAGAAAAACACTGACCAGACCCATAGAGCTCAAAACTGAGAAAACCCTAATGCCTCACAGGAGTGGCGCGACTGTGAGGTTGTAACTGGCGCCAGAAAGCAATTGGCGTGGGCAATACAAAAGCAACATGCGCCAATTGGCGCGACTGTCGAGCTAAAAAGCGCGCCAGTCGAGTTCCTCAGTCAAAAATAAAAAAGAACTACTCCAGAAGTAGATCAATGATACCCAAGCAAACCAAGAAGCAAAAAACAACAAAAGAACCCAGCCCATAAGGCTAACCAAGCAAGGAAAACCACGAAACAATAAAAACGAGACAATCAAAACTAGACTGTCCCCAGCGGAGTCGCCAAATTGTTGAGGAGGTAAATCCCCTCTGCGGACAGAGGCGATCCCTACTAGCCCAGAACAGGTCTAGCAACAATCATCAAATGCTACAGCGCAAGTTCCTAATTGCGAATAAACAGACCAATGATGGAGGCCTACCTGGAGTCTAGTGCAGGGATTCGTAGAAGAGACAACATTCCCGTTCCTCAGCCTCGGCAGATCACGATCCCCACGATCTCTGTGAATGGACACCTGTACATGCAAGAAACAATATGAATACAAGCACAAAATCCAAAATACGCAACTATATATCAGTCAGAAAGGATATAACTCATCATTATCATAAGTGAAAAATAGAGTGGAACCATAACCAGTAGTCATTCATTAATAAGCAATCGAAAGAGAGTACAACCAATGTTCTGACGTTGAGGTCTCCTTCGGAGGGGTCTCCAGTTGTACACGTCTCACAAAGCCTATCAAGGATGGGACAAGCCTCTCTTAGAGTCTCTCGACGATAGTCTCCTTGCTTGAGTTTGGCCTTAAGGGAAGAATGAGGGCTCTTGCAGCATTAAGGCTCTTGGGAATTTGAGAGCTTGGAGATTCAAAACTTAGGCACTTCAAGACTAGCTTGCAATGGAAATGGGCAAGCTTTTATAGAAGGAGGAAGGGGAGTTGGGATCCCTATAATCGTGGGATTAGCCCTGTCTTCAAGGAAGCTTCCAAGAGAGGTGGCAAACCACTTCCCTTTCATGGAATTCTCGGAGCCAAACCTCCCAACTCAAGATAGATAATGGTTTCTGAGTCTGTTGAAACGAAACTTCCGCCATCTTATTTTAAAAAACACTCCTTAAATTGGCTGGCGTGACTACAAATCTGGGACAGAGTGCCAGTTGGCGCGGCCTCTTTGTAGGATTTTCCTCATTGGCGCAAGTGATGAACTGGCTACCCGCGCCAATGCAAAAAGGGATGTTTTTATGGTTTTTTGCAAGGAGATGTCTTCAGGGCAATTGAAGCTCATGTTTAGAGGAATGCAATGATAGTGGTTTCAAGACATGACATTGCTCACAGGTCACAGAATGGGCCCTCCAATGTGCGGGACGGGGAAAGGTAGGGACGGTGACAAATTACTGTGTAACAATGGATGACCATGTCCTTTCTGTTTTCAGTTTAATTTTGATGATTTTGCTGGTGAAATCTCAATCTCACCCCATTCTTGTTTTAATTCTCTCAGTACATAAGTAATTTCTCAATGTACGCTCTGCAAGTTAGGTAGCATGTTTTAATTTCATAGATATGGGTCGATCATAAATGATCAAGTACCATAGACCCTCTAGGGAAACTCTATATATAGTAAGTTCTAAGATGAAAGTAGGGTTTTGGAAGTTTCGAAGAATTTTGTTGTAGTTTTGTATGATTGTGCTCCCTATGCTCTGAGACACATATTTGGGAGAGTTGTTTGAACTTAATATAATACAGTTCTATTATCTGGATTCCAGATGGAGCAATGAGTAGTATGTATCTGTTTTCCTCTTTTATCAGTAATCTCTCTTTATGTATAATCATCTGTAATACTATGTTGCTTTGAAGGTCTGTGTAATGTAGCTGTTGATAGTCTGCAAATTTTATTCATGAATTCGTGTTTGCATAATGCTCAGGTGTTAACGCTCATGTATTAAGCTTGCCGCAATCCCTTGATTTGTGCTCTACGAACCTCTGTTGTTTCCCATATCTCATTTATATCTGCTTCCTCTGAGGTCACCGGGGGACAGATTCTTAAATCTCTTAAGCCTGTCTTTTGTAGGTTCATTCTCCATTCTTCCTCACCTCCTCTGCACATTTCAAAGCTTTTTCTCGTTGTTTTATACTTGGCCCAACTTAAAGCCATTAGCCTCACAGCCTCCTGAGCCCTCTCACTATTTTGGGAATTCACATGAATCAGGTTGAAATGGTCTTCTCTATTCTTGAACCACCAAAACCATTATTCTCTTGACCCATATTATGTCAGAGGCATTTGTACAATTTCCCACATTTAACCTCTAATTTTAAGATGTCCTAGGCACTGGTCTTCTGCAACTCAAGGTTGTCTTTAGGAGCTACAACATGCATGAACTAATGAATTTGTTCCATACCCTTCACACAAAGTTAAGTATTAAAGATTCATAGAGATATTTGGTGCTCAAGTACTGCAGTTGTTTGCACCGATACATTCAGGAGGAAATATATTTCCTTGGCATTACCTCACTTGGCACGGCATATCATTGTGCCGCCAAGATCAAGTAGAAATTTAAGTAGAAGAAGTGAGACTTTGGATCCTCGAATCTGAAGCCAGGGAAAGGCACCCCCGAACTGCAGAACAAGGGGCAAAGACAAAACGGGGTGACTCAGAACAACACCACAAATCCAAAGAAGGACATGGGGAAGTGGTGTGAATTTCATAACATCCCCACCCACAGCACAAACGAGTTTCAAGCCAAACAGTGACTGGTGGTCGAACTAAAGGCACCTGAATCAGATGCATGTTATGATCCTGAGTCAGAACCAGACAAGGGCGGTGACAAAGGGAATCAGATCATTGATGTGGATCCCAGTGCCATTTTTTCCACCACCAAGCTCCAGAGGGAGGATCCCAAGGATCTAGAGGAGGGGGAGCGCCTCTTCCATTCACAGATGTGGGTAAAGGGTTCTCCAATTCAATTCCTTGTCGATAGCGGAAGCCAAAAGTACCTAATTTCAACAGAGGTCGTGAAGCGGCTCGGCCCACTATCATAGCACACTCACAGTCATATACCATCATGTGGCTTCACCAAGGAAGGTATCTCTACGTCTGCTAGCAGTGTAGCCTTCCATACAGCATCAAGTCATTCACAGATGACGTAATGTGTGATGTTGCTCCTCTTGATGTATCTGATGTATTATTGGGCCAACCATACTTTTGGAAGTGACATGTTGTGTATGCTTCTAGGCCTCATTTAATTGTTATTACTTTGGGAAATAAATTGTACAGGATACCAGAGGTAGTACCGCCTCCTGCCATCTCTTTGACTACTACAAAAGAACGCAGTAAGCTTGTTTCCCAAACTAGGAAGTTTATTTTCATTAAAATTCACCCACAATACAAGAATAATATTGTGGCCACAGCCTCGAAACAGGGCTCCCCCTCACGGTAACAGCAGATGGACAAAGTCCTGGAGGAAATCAAGGACATTTTCTCCTCACCCACAGAGGTTCCTCTACACTGTCAGGTCAAGCACTCCCTTGATCCGACCCCAAGCACGTCGCCGCCTGATGTTTCCATACCTCATGAGGCCACATAGACAGAATCCACACATATATTATCTAAGGTTGATAAAGCAACCAAATTTATTGAACGCATCCAGCAGGTCCATGACATATTTGAAAAATCCAATATCAAGTTCAGTAGAATTTGCCTCACCTCATGGAGGAACTAAACGCAATGAGGAAAATTGCTTCCTAATAGGGGAGGAATGATCTAGGTGGATATTGGTGGCCACCCACCTATTCCATTTGGATCCTCACCATCGGTTCTTTCAGTTTTTCGGTTTCAGCACAACTTACTATTTTTAGCTGTTTTTCGGGTCCTAAATTTCTGAAACCATTTTTAGGCCCTGATGATCCAGGTGGATATTGGTGGCCACCCACCTATTCCATTTGAACCCTCACCATCAGTTTTTTCAGTTTTTCATTTTCAGCACAACTTACTATTTTTAGCAGTTTTTCGGGTCTTAAACTTCTGAAGCCGTTTTGAGGCCCTAAACGATGTTTTTTGGGAAAACCTAGAGCAACATGGAAATTTCGTTGATGTTACTCATGTCAAAAGTTGTATTCCTCAAATATATATTTCTAACGAGGTATTGAGCGCATCAAACGAAGATCATATGCCAAATTTACATCCCCGGGAAGATTGACGTACCAATTTACCCAAACGGAGCCCACAATTTTGGCGCTTCATCTCCCAGGGTTAGGTTTTTGGATGTTTGGGGTTTTCCATTATTTATCAACAATAAATAGGCCTTCAAGCCTCATTTCAACATAGTTTATAGGCCTATAGCCACTAGATCACTTCTTAGAGATAAGCTACCAGCGCCCTAGCTAGTTTATTTCCATTATGTCTGTAAGCATATTTATATTATTTGATATTAATGAAATGAAGTTTTATTTTCGTTGTATCTTTGTGTTTATGTTTATTTCTGTATATTATTATGTTCCTGCATAAATCTGGATCATCCAAGAAATATTAACTCAACCCACATCCTTATAGGGCTCCAGAACGTTTTTTCGACCCGGCTCTAGGGACTAGTAACTCAACTCACCAAGGGCTCCAAAGTGTTTGTCCCAACCTAAGCTCCAGGAATACTAACCCAACCCAAGTTGTTCCAGGGCTTCCATGGCATTTTTTCCACCCAAATCCATAAGGAATTATGAGAACCAATCATAAAACGATCAAATGGAAAAACTCTCAACACCATGGCTATCCAGGAAATGGAAAGACAAGGCGAAAACCATTGCCAATCCAGGAAAATCTCCATTCCAAAGGCAACACCTAACTATAAAATCACATGCATATACCATTAATCCATAAATAAAAAATGAAATCACACATGCAACCTCTTACATATAAAACAATCCAGTTGCAGTTGTTGATCCAATTGTTCCCTTGCGCTTTCCTTATTTCCTTTTCCTTCTTTCTCCAAATCCAATGTATGCCAAAGTTCTCCAAGCATTCTCCAACAATAATATAAGTGTGCAAGAGTATGAGAGAATGAGAGAGTAGACAAGATCTCCAAAACTGAACTGACAAAAGCTAAACCAGCAAAAGCCATGAATTGATCCTCAAAATCCTTTTTATCATTTAGGCCTCTATTTTCTTCATTTTCCTTAATTTTTCCTTCAATTTCCCTCTCATGCATATATGTATTTCTTCACCTTTATTTTCTCCTATTTTCCTTAATTTCATAAATAAAATGTTAATTAATGCCTCTTTTCCTTTTCCAATTTCTTTGCCAATTTCCTTAGCCATTAACAAACTAAAAGTGACAGCCACTAGGTTGTTTTCCCCACCATTTATCTTGGAATGCGTGTCTTGTGACCTTGGTCTAATATTTTTTACATGGAAAATCAACCAGGGGTTGTTACAGTGTTCCTCGAAGGGGGTGGGGTCTGTGACATCCCTTTTTTTATCCCTCTTGTAATTAACACTATGAATTTTAATTCATGTAAATATTATGGAAATGTAAACACAATGACTGGGATAAGAGGAGTGGACACATATTCAAAGGTATGAGGAGGAGTTTTTGGGGAATTGATTAACTAAGGACTATTCATTTAATTGCTACCAATTTTCTGTTTGGGTTTAAATGGCTTGCATGGTAGGAAACGAGGTTAAGTATGGGCCTCTTGAATGGAGTACAAGCCCATAACACCTCTATTCCTCACGGGTCATGCGATGTGGTCAAAACACAAGAGGTGTCACAGGGGTTAATGGAAGAAATGGAATTCACAGGAAAAAACAAAGGAGATTCTTTCGAGGGGATCAACATTGAGGACAACATTCAAAAATTCACAAGAAGCGAACTACACACAAGTAAGTTGTGGTTGATATTGGAAAGAGATCAAACACAAGGTTTGTGTGTTGTGGTTGCATGTCTGTCGGGTTAGGCATACGAGAATCACGATTGAAATAGAGGAACATAAGAAGAAAGTTGGGAGAAAACATTGGTACATGAGTAGGAGCACATTGAGGAGTCTGGTTGAAGAGAAGAGAAGAAGCAAGTGGAGATAATGTTTATTCTGGAATCCTATAGGTGGAACACAATGTACTCAGGAGTCCTAGTAAGTAGAGGGGAAAATTTGTGTATGCTTGAAATACATATGGGTTAGCGGGTGGAAATTTATTGTGTACACTAGATCCATGTAAAAAAAAAATGGAGACACTATGGCTATGATTTCACATACATTTAGCAGGTGGATACATTGTCCAATTTTGGAGTCCTGCGAGGAGGAGTAGGTGCAACACAATGTATTATGGAGTCTTAGTAAGTGGAGGGGTAAATTTGTTTATGCTTGAAATGCTTGTGGGTTAGCAGGTGGAAAATTACTATGTACTCTGGATCTCTATCAAAATAGGTGGAGACAGTATGGCTATGATTTTACATAGCGTAATGCAGGTGGAGACACTATGCATTTTGGAGTCCTGTGAGGTGGAGCAGGTGGAACATAGTGTGCTATGGATCCCTTTGTGAACTAGTTGATTGGAATCAATGTGAATTCTCTTGAGCACTTAACTCCTCAAAATCTAAATCTGGCTAGGGGGTGGTTAGTTGCAAGAAATATTGCAGCATAGCTGGCCTATTTTTGGCTGGCGAGTCGAAGATGTCCTAATTTCCAATCATTAAGTTATAAAGATAAGTGTATCTACTTGTACTTTTGTTTCATTATTAATTTTGAATGATGTTGTTATGGGTTACAAAAATGAACATATCAGTATTTATTACGAAGGAATGGTGTCACTCCTGGTTTCCTTTCATTAGATGCATGTGTGATTGTTCTCACGATTTGAGAGGGATTTGAAGATCCTTGTGATTGTTGATACCTTTTGGAGTGCATGGTTGATTACATGGCATGTATGGATATTTGTTGAGTTCATTTGACTGTCATTTTGAGTGATTTATATTATTTTTTTATGTCATGAATATTATGGATATCTATTATTTCTGGACTGGTAAAGTTCCATTGTTTATGTTGTGTGTGGCATGTTATATCAGTGGACTTGATAGTGCCTAATGAATCCATGATGTGATTAATGAAATATTGTGCATATAAATTCATAATTAAATCCAATTTGTGGTTAACCTAGTTTTATTCATATTTGTAGGCATGCTGAAAATTTTATTTCCCTGTTATGGACATGTTTACATCTCACATGTTGGCATGGGAAAGAGTTATTCATCCTTGTTGTAATAATGGTGTTGAGAATTGATTGTCACTGAAAAGGGCTTCATAAGCCATTGGAATTCTTAAGAATTATATGCCTGGTTGGATTTGATCAATAGGCTTGTGCATGGGATGATTTAGCCATGCTAGAATCACAATAGAGTTAAAACCTATGTATATTGAGTAATTTTTTTCAGGAGATGGATACATTTATGTCTCAGGGAATGGAGATGTGCCTTTAAGGGATGGGAATCTTGATGTTATTAACCAAGTTGTGAATTGACAGGAGGCACGTAGTTAACAAGAGTGTGGGACAGGAAATTATCCATCACCTATTATGGATATTCACATCATATTGCACCAAGGTTACCAAGACTCTATGGGGAAATGGGTGGAGTCAATAGAGGTCACAATACAAGAAAATTCTCATCACTTGCCACCAAAACCTTCCATCGGGCCACGGAGGAAGGATGATGGTTTCATCCCCATGTGGGTGTGTTGGTGTTATTAACTGAGGATGGGAAAAAAATGCCCTTCCCATCATTAAATGGGAAAAATTCAATTTGCATGTAATTCAAGGACCTGGTAGGATCCATGACTTAAACTGAGGTGGTTGATACCATGTGGGACACAAAAAATCTATAATTGTGACCTAGAAAGATTTTTGATGTGGCACGTTGTCAGCATGACACATGGCAAGAAAATATGGTGTTTTTGGATGGCCAAGTGACTAGTTTATCGATGACACATGACATCTTGAGGGGGTGCCACATGGTAAAGTGATATCACATTGATTTTAGTGTGATGTCATCTAAACATTATAGAAGTGGGTGACATGGAGGCCTATGCTAACATGGTATAAGCTACACGTGGCGTTGGTTTGTGGTGCCTCATGGTGTAAATTTTCTACATGGCATTGATGTGATAGCATCATTGTTGGGAGCCACGCAACTACAGAGCTCTGACCATGGAGTTATTTTGTATTTCTTTAACGCAGGGCATGGAGGAGATAGAGCCATGGGATGAAGATTGTCTTGTCATTTAACATGAAAATGTGTGCCTTGATGTAAATTCCTCCCACATTTACCCACTTTTACTGGCTTTCCCGAGGTAAACATGAGCTGAGGGTCACTATGGTAAGACTCAACCTCCTATGTGACCTTAAGGAAATTTATTTGAAAACTTCAGACCTTATTGACTTACCTTGAGTTCCAGAGGACCTCCAGGAGTATCCCAACCCCTCCATGTGTCGAACCCCTATGAAAACTTACTTTTTCCCTGACCTAGAGCCCTATTCGCTCCCTTTCCAAGGCCTCCATGTGATTATGGGTTCCCAATCTCACTCATAATCCTACCTCCATGCGACTATAGAATTTTTTGCTCAGTTATTTTACAATGACTCTGAATTTTGTACCACTTTTTCAGGACAAAGACTCAGGTATTTTCCCAGAACCTGGTGAAACTTTCAGAGTTGATAAATGACATAGAAACAATGCTTGTAAACCAAAAACTGAAACCAGAACTTGATCTGACCATCCCCAACTGGGACTAGCATTCTGTCAAACACTTGGTAAATATGCAACCTACAAGTCATGAATGCAAGTCTGATCATAAGGGACTAAAAACATATTTGAGGCTTAACAATAAGGGTCACTGTCTTCTCACATTAATGATCATAACACCAATTAGGTCTTGCACTCATTATTCATTCAATTACAAGTGAAAACATGAAAAGAGCCATGACTAAGATCTGTCATAAAACCATGCTTATAACCAGCATATATACAGATAAATATCAATAAGAGAACATCCATTAAATCCACATAATAATCAGTACATTTCCTTATCAAATCAAGAGAAAATTAGTGCTTATTAACATAGGAAAAAGTTGACCAGGTTCGGGACTTCCATGTTCTACCCAACCATAGACTGGCTGAACCAATTATTTCTTTCAACTAATCACCCTCGTGCCATATTCCAAGCATGAATGTGGGATATCATGGGATAAACCAATCTAAATACAACCAAGGGAATCAAGAGGTTAAATGACCTCCACCCTCTCCATAGCGTGATCTCACCCAAACTGGTTCAAAGATCACAAAACCAAACCAAGCTTGGATGCATCATAATTTCTTCACCAATACATTGAGGAATTTTCTCGTCTCCACCCTCATCCTTTACCGCATATCCTGCCGTTACCAATCATGGAATTCATAGGCCTTTGGGAATTTTCCTGAAACCACCTCACCCGAATCCAAATTCTTCTAGCAATCCAAAGCTCAAAATCGAGAACAATCCCATCACAACATGGTTATCTAGAAATGGAAAGGATAGGCTAAAATCCGCTGTCAAAACTTGGCAAAATACATGCCACTTACAGCAAAAGAACCAAATACCAACATGCACATACCATGCATGTAAAAACCAGCTAGGAAATCATACATGCAACTTATTAGCTACAAGTATTCTCGTTGAAGTTGCGTTATCCTTTCCGTCCTTTCCTTTCCCTGTCCTTCTTTGGTTTTCCTTTTCTTTCATTTGTTTTTCCTTTAATTTTCTTGCCTTTGCTTTGCTTGCTTGATTTATTTCTCCTCTTAGTGTTATTCTCCTCTCTGAGACTAATTCTAAAACTGAACTGATAAAAGGCTAACAAATGATGCTCTGAGATCTTTTTATTGATGAGGCGTCTAATTTCTTCAATTTTCCATTTTTTTCCTTCATTTTCCTCCTCTCATGCAACATGCGACCTTTCACCTTCCTTTTCTCCTAATTTCCATTGTTCTCATAAATAACGTGCCAAAAATACCATTTTGCCTTTCTAAATCCTTATTCATTGCCTTTGAAAATTTCCCTTAACCATAAACAAAACAATTGGTTCCCACTAGGATATTTTTCCCAACATTCAGCTCCGAATAAGTGTCCCTTTTCCGTGGTCTTATTTTATCTTTATTAACTTTTATTACATGAAATTTTAACTCATGGTTGTTACAAACCCCTCTTCCTTAGGGGAACATCGTCCTCAGTTTTAAACCACACCTATACCCATCAAAACCATTGAAAATAAAAAACATACTGCTTATGGAGCTTTATAACCCAGCTCATTGCAGTATTTATAATGACATCCTGCTCTAAAGAAAAACCATCATGTAAAACATGACAACATGACAACCTTGCCACTTATTAGAGATTTATAACATAACTCATTGCAGTGTTTACAATAACAACCATACATAAATATGTACAAATACCAAAACTCATTTGCCTTCACCGACAAATAATGAAGGATACATAGCCCACATATGATCAGTCATCTCCCATGTAGCTTCATCGTGCCCAAAGTTCTTCCACTGCACTTTAACCTGCTCAAGTGATCTATTCCGGAGAATGAGATGTTTCCACTACAATATGCATTGAGGTTATGGATGGAATTATCCTTCTTGATACACCTGAAATACACACAAATCAATAACATGATCAACATAATTTACATATCTTTTAAGCAATGAAACATGAAAAAAATCATGGACTTTAATTGTCAGAGGCATTGCAATTTTGTAGGCTACTGGTCCAATCCTATCAAGGATCGCAAAAGGCCCGCAATACCATGGTGCCAACTTGACACATCATCTGATCCTCAAATATCTCTTCTTGGGCTTGATGCGCAAATACACATGCTCCCCAACTTGAAACTCCTTAAATGAAATGTGTTGGTCTACATAATGTTTATGCTTGTATAATGTTTCCTTTAGATTCTTCTTTATGAAATGCATTTCTTGTTCCATGCCTACCAACATGTTTAGTCCAATAAGTACCATGTTCACCGGATCACTCTAGATGATGGGAGTGTTACAACTCCACCCATAGATTGCCTCAAATGAAATCATCCTCAGTGACTCCTGATAACCATTATTGCAAGAAAACTCAACCAATGGAAGGTGTTAGTGTCCTATGATATACTAGTTAAAAACCAAGTTTAGTATTTTAAAATTATTTTGGTAAATGTGTAAGCATTTTGCTATGATCTCTTAGAGATCAAGCTATTAGTATTTGTGAATAATGTAAGATTATATTATTGATGTAATTATGCTAGAATTGTGTGAGTGATAATGTAAATATAGTCATTGATTCGCTAAAAGATTAATTTAAGTGAGTCTAGGGTTAATGTCTCATACAAAATCATGAGTGAGGTCATAGTGAGTCTTGTTTTCTCGTCATTGGGACAAATTAGTGGGGTTAGTTCATTCAGTTAGGTTTTCAAATCAAGTTAGTGCTATGACATCACCCTTCAGTACAATGGTTATGAGACATGTTGTGCATCCTCCTTTGTTACGTTTTCATGATTCGAGCTTCAAATCGCAATGATTGTTCTTGAAGGAGGGTTTGGGAGTTCAATATATTGTTTTCGCATCCAAGAAACTAGTGATTCACTCTTTGTTCCACCAAAATCATTATGGACATCAGTTGGAGTTCGTTGCACTAAGTCTACAGGGGAGTTGTTGTGCTCAAGGACAATCGATATGCTTCTACAAGTCAAGAGGTTATCGCCACTTCCATGTTTCAAATCCTCATTTTATTGAATGATTCATCTTGTATTTTGTTCAAATTTCCCGGAAAATACCCATATGACCTTGAAAACGTCAGATTCCTAGCTTGTTGTGTTTTCCTTGCTGTTATTGGAGAATTTGTTGCGATTTCAAATAGTCATTGCATTTTTTGTTTTATTTCTGTTAAACATTCAAAATTCCGCTTACCACATATATCCTGGAGCATAAAAATTCAATATAAGTGGTATGTAGATTTAGAACCTTGTTGTTGTTGCCCTAGAATATCAAGAAACTTATTCCCCTTATGTGTCGCGCTTTCTTGTTGTGCAAGTGTATTTGAAATTATGTTGTAGGTAAAAACAACAAACTGCTAAATTTGGGTCTGAGAATTGAGTTTTGTTGTCTAAATCTGTTAATATAGGGATTTTCATTCAAAGTTTTCCATAAAGCCCTGATTCCATAATTTCTACACTATTGTTGTGCTTAATTTTTAAGCATTGTAATTGCATTGAGAAACCCTAGAATTCATCTTTTGTTGTAAGTCATGACAACACTAGATAGAAAGAAGCACGAAGGAGGAGACATAGTAAGGTTTTAGCCTCAAGACCTTGCCTTGATAAACTCATATCCATCAATTAGAATTTTATTTGAACAGAATGGTTGCATCATTTTTTGTGAGAAGATCCAGGGTTATAGTGTTCAGCTGACCAAAGAGTTTTCCTTAAAATTCACTGGGTTAGATTTTAAGGTTGGAGACTTGAATTTTCTAGTGTCATATGTTACCATTTTAGCTGGTACTGAAAACCCTATACAATGAGAATAGTGGTTAAAGGGCATGCCTCTAGACCTAGTCAACTACAAGGATTTCTTAAAGCCAAAGTACAAAAACAAGGAATATGGAGCTATTGTGCCAAGGGAATGTCTACTTGAACCATACAACAAACTTCTTAGGGTTATCCAGAGATATTTCACTTGTGAAGGAATATTTTGGAGAGTTTATCAATATCACATCAAATTGTTGATACATTTCACAGGTAAAATTTGAGTCTACCTTTCTATTTGTTTAGGAGAATTATTAAAATGGAAGATAATGTTCAGGGTAAAAATACTCAAGTAGATCCAAGTCTTTTTCATTTCTCTTTGACTAAATTGTTAGTGGTGGAATAACTAAGGAAGAGGAATCAATCATGGCAAGTGTTATTGGATTCATCTAAGTTGACAGGTGAGTTTCCAACTATCCCGTGGAGTAAAAAGGATACACCTTCATTTGTGGAAAGGGATGTTTAGTCAGCAGTGGAGATCTTAGTGAAAAGGCCATCAACTTAAGTTGACCCATCATACAATAAAATGGGTAAAAAACTTCATTTTTCTCCCGAGGTGATGGAATTTCCTAAGAAAACACTCACAAGAGTTGTTGCGAAGAAATTTCCCATGGAAAAAACATATGAATAGCCAACTAAAGTTCTAGATGCCATACTAGAGGATGTTTTTTCAGACGATAAGAATTTGGAAATCTTAGAACTACAAGAATGATTGAAAAAGGCTCACTTAGTCATTGCTTAACTACAACATGACAATAGACAGTTGAAGAAGATTGTTTTTGGAAAAGACACCTATGATAGATTAAATAGAACCAATGATGAAGAAAACTCCATATACCCCTAAGTCCAAAGGTAAAGAGAATGAAGTCACAGACAATATTCAAGAGCTAGAGGCCTCATCAGTAAGAATTCTTGTAACTAGGTCTTCAACCTGGAAGTTGCAGCTACAAAAAGAAGAGTCAATGCAAGAAGGAAATAAGGTTGAGTTGAATGAAGAGAAGCATACTTTCCACAGGCTGAGCAAGTAGTTGAAAATAGCTCAAAATGAAATCACTAGGCTTAGAAAGCAAGATGAAAGGGCCAAAAATAAAATACATGACCACTTGAAAATATGTGAGCCAACATTGTTTAAGTTCAAGTATACGTTGAAGATAACTCTGCCCCTACACAGACAACTCAAGAACATCTGCAGACAAAACCTTACTTTGAAGAGAGAACTAAGGGTTGCTGAACAGTAGTTGCAGGAGGAATTACAGGAAATACAAGAGAAAGAAAGAGGAAAGTTTGATATATTGGTTAAGGCATCTAAAGTCTGAGTCTTGAGAGGTAATTAAAACAATTTTGTTTTTCGTCCTTTTACCTAAGTATATCAGTTGAAACTGTTTGGATAAGGAAGTTGAGATGGATTATATTATGCATGAAGTCATTTTGAGAGCACAATCAGTCAGGTCTCTTAAGCTTATGAAACTTTTTGCAAAGGGAGCAGTTTACACAGTAATGTTGCACTATTGAAAAAAGCATTATGGTTTGATATCAAAGTTTTGGCATGTTTTATTGTGTGGGAACTTTAAAAAGGCTTACAAGACTATCAACATCATCAACAAGGTATTTTCTTCATTCAGAGACCTTATCACTAGTCAGCATTTTGAAGGTATCCTCTAGTGTCTTGTTGACCCTAATTTTTTGTCTATTTTTATGTGGATGACAAGTTGTGTTGAAGGCAAACTTTGTTCCCAATCATGCAAACAACTCCTTCCAAAACTTGGAAGTGAACTTGGCATTCCTGTTCGACACAATCTTCTTTGGAACACCATGAAATCTCACGATCTCCCTGATGAAGACCTGTGCTACCTCACTAGGTGAATACGTAGTCTTTACTAGAATGAAGTGAGCTACCTTTCTCAACTTTTCTACCACAACCATGATAGAATCATGTTTCCTCGGTTTCCTTGGAAAAAATTTAATGAAATCCATGGAAATGACCTCCCATTTCCATTCCAAAATCGAAATAGGATGAATCAAGCCACTTGTATGCTTACACTCTGCTTTTACCTGTTGACAGTCCAAAAATCTCACCACAAAATCTACCACTTCCTTCTTCAGATTCGACCAATAGTAGAACTTCTTCATTATTGCCAACATCTTTTGATATCCTGGGTGGCATGAATATGGTTTTATATGAAACTCACTCAAGATCAGCGTCTTGAGCTCACTGTCATCTGGTACATAGATCTTGTCCCCAAATCTCACCAAGCCATCTGATATAAGATGATAATCCACATCTTGATCACCTGTACCCTATTGTAACCTATGCATAAGATCCCTATACCTGTCATACTATTTCCATGCCTATAAGATCTGATCTTGTAGATATGTCCCATATGAGCTTACTGCTGCAACATGGTTCAACTGCACTTTCCTGGTGAGAGCATCTGCAACCCTGATCTCCTTACCCTTGATGTATCTGGTCTCAAATCCAAATTCACTAAGGGTATCCAACCATCTTACTTTAATGGAATTCAAATTTGGTTGATCAAACATATATCTTAATCCATTGTGATCTCTCATCAATGAAAACCTCCTTACAAGAAGATAATGCATCCATATCTTCAAGGCATGAATAATAGCTTCCAACTCAAGATAATGAGTCACATAGTTATGCTTGTTCTCATTCAATTTCCTAGACTCATAGCATATTAAATATCCCTCTTGCATAAGGACTCCACCAAGCACTCTCTTGCAAGCATCTTTATACACTATGAATTCTTTATATGGATCGACAATCTTTAACATTGGAGCATTTTTCAATAAATACTTCAACTTCTCAAAACTGGCTGCACACTCCTATGTCCATTCAAACTTCTTACCTTTCCTCTGCAATGATGTAATAAGATATACAATGTGTGAGAAGTTCCTGGTGAAGCTCTTGTAGTAACCTACTAACCCCATGAATGATCTTACTTCTTCCACATTTCTAGGATCTTCCCACTCCATGATAGCCTTTATCTTATCCAGATCTATTATTATTCCATTCTTGGAAACAACATGTCCCAAGTAGTGTATTTATGTCTGAAATAAACTACACTTGCTAAGATTAGCATACAACTGATGCTGTCTTAGAAATCTCAACACTGCTGCTAAATGATAGGCATGCTCTTCCTCATTCTTATAATATACCGATATGCCATCAATGAATACAAAAGAAAACTTTTCCAGATAAGGATGCAACACACTATTCATCAAACACATAAAATTAGTTGGAGAATTAGTCAAATTGAATGGAACTACAACAAAATCATAATGTCCATACCTTGTCTTGAAGGCATTCTTGTAGACTTCCTCTTCTTTGATGTGTACCTGATGATATCCTGATCACATATCGATCTTTGAGAACATTGTTGCTCCCTTCAACTGATCAAACAAGCCATTGATCCTCGGCAATGGGTACACGTTCTTGATCGTCACCTTGTTCAGCTACCTAAAATCAATGCACAATCTAAGAGTACCATCCTTCTTCTTCACTAACAATATTGGTGCACCCCAAGTTGATACACTTGGCATAATGTATCCCTTATCAAGAATTTCCTTCATCTACAACTTCAACTCCACCAACTCCAATGTGCTCATTCTGTAAGGTGTCTTTGAAGATTTATGCATCTTCAACATCCTTACCCTTGTCACTAGAAATATGAACTGCAAACATCACACACCCTTTCCTGTAACTACGCTTAGCCCTGCATAGTTGTGACCATCCCCACTTATGTAGGTTTCTTCTTTCCCTGCAAGATTATCTTCTCTCCATTATCATCAAGGCACTCAATAGCCTTGTCATAGTAGTTTACTTCGGTCATGTGAAGATACAACCAATCCATACCCAAAAGAATTATATATGATCCTAATGGCGATACATTCAAATGTTCTACTGTAGGTATAACATTCAACTCAAATGCACAAGATCTTACCCAATGATGAACTCTCTTCTTCGTACCTGTAGCCAACTTCACCAACCACGACTATGCATGTACTTCTTTTCTCAAGTCACACTTATCCACCAGGTCAGGATTAACATAACTATAATTAGATCTAGGATCAATCAAAATAGAAATAACTTGATCACAAAAATTATTTTCCATCTCAATAATATATTCTTGGCGATTCGCCTGCCTGTTGTCCACAGCTGCACAAATCCGAAGAATACTATGACCAACATCCCCAACTTCCTACACCTCCTGAGCACTATATATTTTAGGCCTACCTCCCTGGTACAATGTACAATCCTTATTATTATTTTTGGACACCTAATCCTCTATGGGTAGGTGTGGAAGGCGAACAATCACAAATAGAGTCCAAGTGACCTTGGAATGCGGAATCCAAGGGTCACACCTAATGTACTATAAAAGCACATCTATGGTTAATAGTAAAGCATCTCACGCTTATCCTTCAGTTCTATCTATGTGTGTTTATTATCATGTGTATTCACCATGCGTGTGTTTAACATGGTATTAAAGCGGGCGAATTCTGGCCCTGCTCCAATTTGAGCCATTAGCCTCCACCTAGGTGTGCATGTTCTGAATTTCAGTCTTGCCATTTTGATCCTCATTCTCTCCCATATTCTCTTCACATTTAACACCCTCTAGTATAGCTCTAAGGCTCTTCTACACTAATTTTCGCTCATGAAATGTGCTCGTCCTACCTTGAACAACGTTGTGTATGATGACATTCCCTTGACCAAATTCATAGATTGTATTCCATCGCTCAGAAATTTTGCTTTCACCCTAGTCTACCATTACTCATAAATTATCTACATGCTTTATTAGTGATTTTTCACCTTTCTATTAGTGATTTTTCACCTTCTTTTTGTAAGATGGGACTGATGAAAGAAAAAAAAATCGAATGAAAGTTGTTCAGGAGAGGTTCTTTCATAGGCTTCAACGGGATACGAGAAGTCGTCGAGCGTCCTCAGTTGTTCAATGCTAAGTAGCATTACAGCTCTTTCTTCAGAGTTTCATTGATTTTTGTACGATGGTGTTGAAGCGTTACTCAGAATAAAGCGTTGAAATAGTGGATACTACTACTTGTCGAAGAAGAGAAGATAATGGAATATTGAATGTATATGCAGTGAAGGTGTTGAATTGGAATCTCTTGTGCATTGAGTTTTTCAAGATCGTGACCGTCTCTACAATGCGATATGTTGGGTATGCTAGTTGTCCATGTATGAATGCATGCATTGGGTTATTTCAGTTCTTGTGAAGTTCGTTGAACAATGCATTCGAACATTCGTTGTAATGGTCTTGAAGTCTGTGCGTTAACACTCCTGGTTCGTGGGTTGGTTTCTCCTAAGCTTTCTCTGTGTAATTCTTTGTGTTGACTTGATTTAGTGGATTATAAATCTGCAAAAGGGAGAGTACAGAGTTGTTGCTGCAGAGGCAGACATTCCGCCATACAATTCCACAGATCATATCTACACCTTGGCGCAGTGTTTAAGAGATCTGTCTAGACTCTAGAGAAACTGTGAGGCATGCTTAAAGTTTGCATTGTCCGAAATATATAACAATTTGACAGTTGGAGCCATTGGAAGCAAAAGGATTTAACGTGCTTCAGATAATCCTTGGCATAGTCTCCGCTATGGCTAGATTGACTGCAGCCATATCCCTTTGAAAGTGCAAATATTCCTCTCGTTGCAAACACCGGGAAGGTATTTCTCGAACTGGAGGTCTTGAAGTTGCTAAATGATTCAGTGTGTTGTTCTGATTAACTTCTATACCATGAAAGTCTATTCTGTAATTAATACCACCCATAATTCCTAAAGCTGGTATTTTCCTCATTATTTTTTGCTAAGGGCGGTGCTACAAGAAAATTTTTAAGGTTTTAAATGGATCAAATTGACAATTTATTAGATTTATTGAGAAATTTAATCATGTCTACTGTTGAAAGAAAATTTAAAGTTAGCAAAGACACTCTCTTTGATATTCAAACTTGCTTGCATCATGCACAAGAGAAGATTGATTTTTTGTAGCTTGAATCTTAGCTACAACAAGAAGAATTACAGCAGTGGAGTCATCATTCTGAACTTGTTCTTGTTCAGAACATTGAGACAGACTCCCATCAGCAACAAGAAATTACAGATATAGTACCCATTTTAAGCGCAGATTTGCAGAAAGAAGGAAAAATCCAGCCAGCACCTCCGAAACCCATCATCAGACGTTGGGAAGAGCTTGTCCATAACAAGCATAGAACAGGTCTTGGATATGATAAGGAGTTTTCCTTTCACATTCTGGACTACTCCAAGCCCATAAAATTTCAGAGTTTCAGATTCATTTATGACAGTTCACCTTCAGCTGTTCTAGATCCTACTCCTCTTCCAAAGAAGCAACAACAAATTGAAAAATTCCAACACTGTGATCGTGTTGGCCATATGAAAGATCACTATTTCGATCTTCACTGTGGTCGACACACCCATTCTTCACACAGATGATTCAGAAACAAGCCTCCTACAAGAACAAAGATTCATCTTGGATGGATCGCTTCTTGGAAATGGGCATCAACAGCCAAGAAGATGTTTAAGTCGCATGTCATAACTTGTTCTCGAATATTAAGCAAAATTGCAGTTGAGTTTTTGCCATCATCTCACTTTATACCTGACGGGGGGGAAATGGTGGTCATCTACAAGCTTCAAAGCCACATCAAGCAAGCCTGAGCCATAACCTGTCATTCCAAATTCATAGTTGTAGCGAGAGACGCAGCGGTTCAAGCAAGCCTGAGCCACAACCTGTCATTCCAGATTCAGAGTTGTAGCCAGAGACACGAATGCCCATGAGCATGCCTTTGGTTGGCGGACAGCCTTAAACCATCCATGCAAGGTTGATATTCTTCCTCTTCAAATAATTATGGACACTTCCTCTAGCAGAATACTTCATCTTCTTGCCAGCTTTGGTAGAGTTATGGGAAATGCATTAAGCATTCCAGTGTTGGTGGTCATCCTTAAACCATCACAGGTTGTAGACCTCCTTTCTTCTAGGTTGAAGGTCTCTCTCTTCAAATATGAGGGACACTTCCTCTAGCAGAAGACCTCAGCTTCTTGCCAAATTTGGAAGAGTTCTGGGAACTACAATAAGCGTTGCGTTCTAGTTTTGGTGGTCATCCTTAAACCACCCTTTTATGCCAACATTTTAGAGAGTTGATTTAGCCTAAGTGCTGCCATGCATACTTTGTGGATTTGTATTACAACTCTCTTCTTAGACTCACACATACCCCTTTGGATTAAGGGGGGGGAATGTTGGACACCTAATCCTCTATGGGTAGGTGTGGAAAGCAAACAGTCACAAATGGAGTTCAAGTGACCTTGGAATGTGTAATCCAAGGGTCACACCTAATGTACTATAAAAGCACATCTATCGTTAATAGTAAAGCATCTCACGCTTATCCTTCCGTTCTGTCTATGTGTGTTTATTTTCATATGTATTCACCATGCGTGTGTTTAACAATGATGATCTTTGCCACATATCCAAAACTGCAACAGTGCTCTACCATCACCTCTAGTCTGCTGCTCTCCAGGATGTGACACATGTCCCTTCTCAACTGCATTAAAATTCTTGTAATGATAAACATTTTATTTCTCTTTTGCATCTTGATGTATTCCCCACTTTGATGGCAATTTCCATTTTACTTTCTCATTTCCCTTAAAGTCATGCTTAGGCTCAGCTTTGCACTTTGACTGCTCATAAAAATGCTTCAATTTCCAGATGGATTCCTATAACGATCTAATCTGGATTCATGAAAGAACACAATAAAATATAGAAATAAACTTAAATGCAGAGATGCAACAGAAAATATACTTCATTTCATTAATATCAAATAACTGAAATAAGCTTACAGACAGAATGGAAATAAACTAGCTCTCGCAATGGTAGCTTATCTCTGAGAAGAGATTTGGAAACTACATGCCTCAGAATTGTGTTACAATGAGGCTCGAAGGCCTATTTATTATTTTGAAACAATGGAAACTCTAAACATCCAAAACCTAACACTAGGAGATGAAGCGCCAAAACTATGGGCCCCGTTTGGGTAAATTAGTACATAAATTTCCTAAGGTTGTAACTTTGGTATACAATCTACGTTTGACGCGCACGCGCAATACCTCGTTAGAAATATCTATCTGAGGACTACAACTTTCAAGTGACCAACATCATTCAAAGACCCACATTAGTCCTAGTTTTCACAAAAAAATTCTTTGAGGGCCTCAAAATGGCTCTGAAAGTTCAGGAATCGAAAAACTGCTGAAAATAGTAAATTGTGCAACAATTAAGGAAATTGAAAAACTGAAAGAAACAATGGTGGGTCCCCAAGTGGAATAGGCTTGTGGCCACCAGTATCCACCTGAATCACGTTCTAGTCTCATCAAACTCAATCTGGTCTCTATATGTTGTTGGAAATCTGTTGATGAATCTCTAAATCTTAGCCTTCCCCTCCTTGAGATATGGCACATACCTCAACATCTCCAAGGATATGCTAGTATGCTCATAATCTATCATAGAACCCATCTGTAGCTCATAAAAATCCTTAGCTCTATAATCATAATACCTCTCTAATAAGTACTTATTCTTGAATATCCTTTTGAAATCATCCTAAATCAAGTCTTCCTCCTAAAATCCCTTGACATTCTTCACATATTCCCACCAGATATATGCTTACCCTTTAAGACTAAAGGTGGTTATCTTGTCTTTCATGTTTTTTCAATACTTGTGCAATATAAAAATTTCTTCATCCCAAGAAACCATGCCTCTGCATCTTCTAACTTCTTCATCTCTCCATCAAATTTAGGAGGCTTCTATTTCTTGAATTCCTCAGGTAAATACTCCCTCTTCCTATAAGGATGATGATGGTAATGATTGTGATGATGTATCCTAGATGAGTAACTAGAATGATTCCCATACATATCGATCTTGATGTCAAGTGTGTCCAATGGTATGCAACCTCTGACTATTTCCCCTCTATTATATATGTATCTAGAACGAGAGCCACAGAGGTTTGAATGGGATACCATTCTAAAGAAAAGGTGTGGGTGTGGTGGTGCTACTACGTGGAACATGCCACAGTGGAACTCATGTGAGGTGAAATTTCCACGTGGGTACATGTGGCAGATCTTTGTTGCTGAGGGAAGGGTTACAGGGCCCAAACTTAAAAAGGGAATATCTTTCAATCTAAGGGTCGAATTGAGGAAAAAATTATATTGCCAAAAAACTCTTAACTTTGAATGCAATGGTGTCATTCAAATTGAGTTCTGCACACTTTGGGTGTGAAGGAATTTTGTAACACCCTCTTCATAATGAGATTATGGGGGTTGGGTTAAATAAAATTAACACCTCTCACTGGGCTTGGGAAATCCAGGGGAGTGGGAGGAAGTGTTACAAAAAATCACACCTATTCTTGCCCAAACTTCAAGTAGAAAAATATATTTGAATCGAAAAGATATCTACCATTGTTTGGGCCCAAGGATAGGGTCATTAATGATCTATCTCTCCTTTAATGCTTGGTGTTTTGGGATTGCCCCAAAGATCCTTTCCATCAAATTTATGGTAAGAGCCTTCTTTTCAAATGTGTTTTTCATTCAATAAAGTATGTGTGTGGGAGTTTTTATCTCCTTGGTTGAAAGATTAGTCTCACTAGCTTGGTGGATTTTGATGGTTTATTTGGTAGTGTCATAATGGCCCAAATCCCTAACCTTAATATAATGTCAAGCTCTTATTTTTCTTTAGGAATAATGATTTACCTAGATGATCTCTCTCTCTGTCAAGGCCTCCAATTTCTTTATCAATTTTTATGCTCCCTTATTCGAAAGAAAACCCTTATGGGATAATCTATTTTCTTCTGGAATTATCTTAATCTTTAATGTCATTTATGGAGCAATCTTAATTTCACATTGTTCCTTAGGGAAGTGTGAGGGGGACATCCTCAAAGGGACTCGCTTGAAGGCTAATTTAATCACATTATTGTGGATTAGCGCTCAGTGGACTTGGCCCCTTCAAAGTTGGTTCCTACCTGGAGTAATGGGAGATGGGGAAAAAAGAGCATTACTAAAAGGCCAAATTGATTTAACATCTCTAAATAGATTTTTTATGGCCCCTAGACTATAAAATAATGAGTGAAATTTGGAGGAATATTAGATCATCTTTCAAACCTCTTCAAAATAGAAAATAATGAACTAAATCCCCCCTCTCCTTTGAAATTTAATCATCTAAGGATGGTGGAGGAGGTATATCAAAACATGGTTTCTTATTCATGCTCTCATCTAAATGAAGATGGTGGAGTCTCTTATATGAAGCAATATGTATAAAAATTGGCGAGGATTAAATAGCTCTCCAAATTCTAGGCCAAGTATTACAATAAAAAATCTCAAGCCCTTTTGTTGGACACATAGTAGAAGTTAAATGTGATTATGGCTAGTAATAGATCATTTCCGTTATCTAAAGCAGACAAGACCTCTATAAATCCTCTTTTGGATCTAATGTATGATATTTTTTCCAAGGAAGAAGCTTCATGGCATCTAAAAAGTAGAGAGGTCATTATTGAATGAGACAATAATACAAAGTTTTCCCACAAATTTTCAAGTCATACAAAAAACTTGAATATGATATGGGAAATTAAGAATATGGATAGTGTTTCAGTTTCTTCCTTTAAGGAGGAGGAAGTGAGTAGGGAATATTTTGGGAATTTATTTAAGGGTCTTGTTGGATGCCCAATTGATAATATTTTTAAGGTGATTAATCTATTCCCAGAGTGTTAATGGAGGTACTAGATGATTTCTTACTGGAATTGGTGCTTGAGGAAGAGATTTTTGCTACCCTTTCCTCATTGGAAAAAGGGAAAATCACTAGACCATATGGTCTTACGATTGAATTCTATTTGGGTTTATTCGATGTCATTAAATCAAGTCTTTGCAAGTTTTTTAATGAATATCACCAAGCTAGCAAAACCTATGGAGCTCTTAACACTACCCATTTAGCCCTAATTCAAAAATAGTAGGGAACCTGCTTGTTCAACAATGTCCAGCCAATTTTGTGTCACAATTTTATTTATAAAATAATATCCAAAAGATATAAAATAGGTTCAATCCATTTTTTTATCAAATTTATATGTAAAGAAAAATTCTATGTTCTCTTCGAAACATAAATCCATGATGTCGTTGCATTAGCACATGAAGCAATGCACTCAATTAAGCTTAATAAAATTGATTTAATAAGCCTTAAGCTAGAGCTTTCCAAGGCCCATAATAAGGTTAAATGGGTTTATATTTGCCTTGTTCTCATTAAAATAGGAATGCATCTCTCCATGTTAAATTGGATTATGGATTCCGTCTACACTACATCCTTTGCAATTATTATAAATGATTCTTGCTAAAAAAAAATCACCCCTCCAAAGGTTTAAGGAAAGGTTTCCTCTATCTTCTTTCCTACTTCTCCTAGTGATGGAAGAGTTGAGTAAAATAATAATTGATGATATATCTATAGGGAAATTGAAGGGTTTCCTCTTATAAATTTATTTCACGCAATTTTTTGTTGATGACATCCTTATATTTGATGCAATCTTTGTGTAGGAATTTGTAGTTTTAAAGCAAATCTTGGATCTTTATTTCTCATAATTTGGGATAAAAATTAATATGGTAAATGTTGAAGAATGTAACTAGTGTCGGTATCGGTATTCATAATTATATTTGAGTCATGGTGTAATATATTTGTCAAAAGAAATAAAAATAAATTTTATTATGAAATAAATTGACTTATTAAAGCATGGCTTTCATGCTTGGGTCAATTGTTTTTAGGTCAAAGTCTCCATTGAAGACTTTTAAGGTTGATTTCAAGTGCCCTTTTCCATGTCATAATGTAAAAGACCCTTCTTGGGTTCTATTTTCTAAAGAAGAAAATTATTTTATTGTAAAATAGGTCAATTAGGCCTCCTCCACCAAGTCAGCCTCAACAAGGGAATTCGACCTCACAGACTCACTATATATTGGAGCAACTCAACTTCATTAGAATCACTCTCGCAACAAGTTCAAATTGTAGTAGATGGAAGTAGTAAAGGGTGTGAATTTCAAGGAAGAAGAAGGAAAGGGCTAGTGAAGGAGAATAAAATATTTATCTAGCTAAGGAAGTCCAAATTATCTCTCTCTCTTGTCTCACATGTGCGAAGAAACTGAATCTACAGGAGGGCCAAAATTGTAGTCTTGAAGTTGGGTCGAAATTCTGATGCAGTAGGGTCTATAGTTGTCCTTGATGCAGTATTGAAGCAGTATTGGACCAATATTGATGCAATCAAACTTTGAAGGTTGGATGAACAATTTAAAGGTTGAATTGGTGGAGGAGGAAGGTCTTTGGGTCTAGGTCTTGGTCTATCTCATTTTGAATCTACTAAAGGAAGAGTTCTTTGATTTTTTTTCCCCTATATATAGTTTTTAGCCCTGGCTAAGTGCATACATCTGGTGTCCATTTATCTTCGTGTTTTTATTTTGGTAATTTCTTGATGAAACAAAGATAAAGGAAGAACATAAAGAAGTTAATAAGAACACTAAGATTTCACAAGTAATTATCAACATAAGAAAATATTTATGCCTTTCTGATTTTCTAACATGGTATCAGAGCTAAGGTAAAATAAGGAAGGAAAAACTAGCTTGAAGATCTATTGAAAGGAGAAAAAGGAGTTTCAAGGTTAGAAGTAGAAGATATCAATATGAAAAATTCAATGAAGGCAGAGAACAAACTAGAGGGAGCCTCCAACTATAGGGCATGGAAAAAGAGGATATACCTTACCCTCAAAAAACACAAAGTATTGAATCTTGTTCAAGGGAAGGTCGAGAAGCCTACATATGAAGCAGAGAAAGAGAAGTTTAGAGAATCTGAAAATGTAGCCATGAACCTAATAGTGTATGGAGTAAAGGAAAACTTAATTCCATACATTTCCAACAACTCCGCTCAAGAAATGTATGAGGCTCTCTCCAAATTATTCGCATCAAGAACATTGGTCAAATAGAAATCCTCAAGAATGAATTAAGAATTGTTAAGATGACGAATGATGATATCGTTTCATCATATTTTGTAAGAATTTCCAGAATAAAATATGAACTCCAGGAAATATATGAAATCATACCGGAAAAAGAGCTCATAACTACTGCTCTTCTAGGACTACCAAAACCTTGGAGTGCTTTTGCATCAATAATCAACAGCTGGAATGATACTCCATCATTTGAACAAATGTGGAATGCATGCAGTCAAGAAGAAGCTAGAATATCACTAGTAAACAAAAAGAAGGAGGATGAAGAATAAAATACCTCTAATTCCTATTCCACTCATCACAACAAGAAGGGAACCTTTAAGAAGTTCAAGGGACCAAAGAAGAAATTTGACCTATAAAATATTGAATGCTATAATTTCCATAAGATGGGTTATTATAAAAGTCACTATCCTAAGAATCCAAGGAATAGGAAGAGAGAAAGAGAACATGTGAATGTTGTTGATAAAGGTCCACCAAAAAAGAACAAGACAGAAGGATATGAAGTTAAAGAATTGTTTGCTAGCGACTCTTAGGGATATTGTCCCTTACATATATTTATATCTTAAGTTTTGCATTATTTTTCTTTGTGTTTTTATTTCTAGAGTTTATGGGTCTAACATGTCTCATTAGAACACTTTTGAATTATTTTGATAAGTCATAGGTGTCCTTCAGGAAGATTGAATTAAGAGGGAGCCTCCACCATTTTACCAAAATATAAGTATTTTGTTCTTTGTTTAATATTTTCATGTTTGGTTTCCCTCCTCACATCAAGATTTGTTTGCATTGTATGTTAATAACCTTTTTCTTTAAATTTTCCTTGGTTAGGAAAGACTGTAAAATACACAAAGTTTATGGAAGAGACTTCAAAGGATAAATCATGGAAGAAGCTATGCTGAAAAGGAAGCCCTTCAAGAATTGATGTCCTACAAGGTTTGTTAAGGAACAACTAAAGGTATGTCTTAGAATACAAGCTTTGTTATAAAGTTCTCTTCATGTAAAAGGTACCATCATTCTTCTTTTGAAACTTGTTTTACATTACTAACATCGCTATGTATAGTGTTTTGAATCACAAAGATTCTTGTTAGGGTGATTTATCATTAGATTGAATCTACCCTTATCATATTATCATTTGTTAATTCATGTGTAACCCTAAATTTTAGGGTTCACTACCAAACCATAGCCTCTTGTTGCTAAGGGTGTGTCAATATTGATTATGAAACCCTAGTCTACATAGGATTGTTGATGAAATCTAGAAATCCTATTCTTTTGATGTTTAGGTGTTGGTATTGCTATGATAGAAACCCTAGTTCTTAAGGTTTTGTTGTTAATGTCTAAGTTATGTATTGAGACCCTAGATCTTTAAGGTTTGGTCAATTAGGATTTATGAGAAAAACCTTGTTATGTCTATAATAAGATCCTAGGAATGAAACCCTTGGTGTGTATTCGTCCAATCGAAACCCTAGTCTGAATGAAATTGTGTCTTGGGTTTACCTAGTAGATATGGATATTGATATAAGATGCTAGTGCATGAAATCCTAGATATGTATATGCTATTATGCTAACTTAGTTGTTGACATTTTATGAATTTTAGGGTTTGTAACAAAGCCCTAGTATAGATTGATATTCTAGGATTTAATGATATTTTTTTCCAATATGATTTAGTTTTGATGATAAAATCGAGGGTTTGTAACAAAAAGTATAAAATTGTAGAAACCTTAGATGTATAGTAGAATTTTTATTTGATTTAATTGTTGATATCTAAGGCATTGCGTCTCAAAGATGGAGTCTAAGGGTTTGTGACAAAACCCTAACAATAGGATGAAGTCTAGTATGTGTCTCTTGTTGATTATGAACCTAACTAGGTTTAGATATTTTTTGTCTAAAGTATTTTATTTTTTTTATCCTTCCATTATATTGACATAATTTTGATATAGTTAACTTCATGCTTATGTATATGTATTTTGGTTGTACTTGCTATTAATTTTTTTTCAGGTACATAATCTTCAAGATGATGAAGATGCCCATATGATATTAATAAGCATGATGAAGTAAGTTATATGAATGATGATGATCAAGATGACCTTGATGTTATAACATGGAATAAAGTCATGAAAGTTTCTCTGATATTATGAAGTTGTTCATCCCCCTAAGTTAAGACGGGGCTTGGATAGAAGAAAGGGTATATCTCCCTAGTTGAGAGGGAGGGCATATTATGACAATGAATACCGTGAAGTAAGAATGGAACCAAATGATTGAAAGTATTATAGATGAAGTTTTGTGATTCATGAAGACTTGAGAAGTACTAAGGTTGTATTCGGTGTTGTTGAAGAAGTGAAAGCAGAAATCTTCTAACACGATGCATTAGAATAACTTAGAAGCATATGAATGATTAAGGACCCCAAAGATTTGTATTTTTGTGTATATATGTTTGAAAATTTATTACTAATTTGGGTTTTTGTTTGTATTGGTAAATATATCCATAAGAAGAATGAATACTCCGGTTTAGTTTATAAGGAGAGGTGAATGATCTAATGGAAAGTTGCTCGAAAGGACATCTGGTTAGCCTGTGTGTTGATGTCTAGATCCTGAAGAGGGAGGGTGGCATTGGTCATGTAGCTCTTACCTTGGATACACACCTAGATCCCTGGGTTGATGGTTAGATAGTAAGCTTGATGGTCTCTTAGTCCCACCCGGATAGATTACCTTGGTTAGGTATCTACTCTACATCACTGAGTGTGTTATAACTCTTAGTAGTTCATTTTGAGATATTCCATGTGTTAGTGTCAGTATTTACATCCTTCCATCAACGATCAAAATCCTCTTTTCATATCATTTTAGTAGTCCCACTCAGAAATTTTTTATCATTCCACTAGGTCATGCAAAAATTTAGTCATTGATGGTAGCCCTAGTCCAAAAACATCACTCTTCCTCAAATTTGATTACTTGCTCGCATATTTTCATACCTTGTTGACTGTACATCATCCATAAAGTCAATTTTATCATGCCATTTTCATTAGTCATGAGTTCATCATGTCATCTTGAAATTCATTCCTTCAAAGGTCTCATTAGGTCTTTTAGGGTTTTTTCAAGGTTTCATTAGGTCATTAGGGTTTCCAAAGTCCAATAAAACTCCATTTCCTTGCGTAATACCAGCAAGTAGAGAGTGATCAACTAAACTTCTATTCACCGTGTGAAGATGATTTGTAAAGATAAACGCTTATTTCATCATGTAATTTTGAGTTCAAATGTAAGTTTTTATATTTTCATTATGCAATTTTATGGCTTTCAAATGTAATAAGTACAAGGTTCCCAAGCTGCCAACCCAAGGTTCCACATGTCAAAGCATAAAAATGTCAAATCCGTGTTCTCTAAGCTCATCAAATTATCATATGTCAAAGAAAAAATTCAAATGCAAAGGTACAGTGTCAAAGTTCAAAGATGAATGTGAAAAAAGTAAAATGGGTCCCAAGAGCTAATTCATTCAATCTATCAAGTATGAATGTCATTACAACATCAAAGAGGCACTCATTTTCTCTCTAAGACATCAAGCTCGCCCTCACATACACTCCATATACCTCCCCTAAACTTTTCCCATACCCATTCCTCTCATTTTCCTCACTTTCCTACAAACCCTAGCCTATTGCTACACTTTTGACACCTTCCTAGGTTAGGGTTGTGTTTTTCCCTTTTGGACCCCTTCCCCTCACTCATTTCTATAAATTCCACCTCCCCACACTCTCTAACATCTATCACTATCCCCCAAAATTTCCCTAAGAATTTATACATTCCCTAACCCCTTCATTCCCCTCCCTCTACAAGATCCCTTGTTTTCCCTACACTTATAGAGTGACTTTAGGAAAATCCATTTTTCTCTCTGATGGAATGTCCAAATGTATTTACTAGACTAAAATATATTTCCCATGAGCGATCATGAGCTCAATTTGGAGTTGAGGAAGACCTCCAAAAGTTTCCTGCGAGACCACACTTCATTTTTGCACCCTCATTCTGCACTTTTTGACAAGTCTTGGGAGAATTGATTTTTGAGGGGCTATACTTGATCATTTTAAGTGCTTTATAGGTCCATTGTGTATCCAGTAGAGAGATATTTCCAACGACATTTCATGATCTCAAGTTGGAGCTTGAGAAGGCCTCCAAAAGTTCCTTGCAAGATGGCGTTGCGCGCTTGTGTGTTGTGTTGCATGTTTTCCTTTTGCGCTATGTGTTTTCCTTGTGCACTGTGCTCCTGGCACTGTGAGGGTGCGTCTACTTTGTTGCATTGTGCATTTTCCCAAAAACCCTCAGAAAATACCAAAACTCCATCTCACTGTCTCCAAACTTCAGCAACAGTGCCTTCGACCTCCAGCAAGCAAGTAATGCGTAATCTAATCATTTCTCTCCTCTTGAAATCGATTTTTATGGTGTTTTCATTATTGTCAAATATTTGATGTTTATTTTAAAATCTTGAAACCCTAGTTTACTCCCAAATTCCCATTACATTCCCATTCTATTTCCTTCACTCCCTAACACCTTCACTACCCTTTCCCACATTGTAATTAAACCTATCTCAATCCCCATTTCATTGTAATCCCCTTTTCCCTAAGCCCTTTTACCTTGAAAACCCTAAGACCTAGGTGCTTCATTTGCCTAGTCTCCCAAAATCCCTAACCTGTAACCATATCCCAAACCCCATATCATTTACACTCCCTGTCATTCCCCTCAAATCATAAACCCCTTCCCCCATCTCCCTAAATTTCCCTATCTCATTCCTCACTCTCCAAAATTTCATTTCCATTCCATTACACCTCCCTAGGGTTTTAACACCAATACACCATGGAAGAAGAACACAGAAACTACAGTGAGGGAGAAGAAAGAGAGGAGAAAAGACACCACAAAGGAGGGAAAGTCTCAAGGCTTGAGCCATCAGATACCAAGGATTTGATATCATTACCCCTACCAATCAAATGATTTCAAACATGTGGGTTATTATAAGTTTTGTGAAATGGTCCAAAGAGTGGAGGAGGAAGGTTTTCATGAGCAGCTCATAGAAATTTTTGCCACCAATTTGAAAGGATACAAGGCCATAATTGCATGTGTTGATTTCATATTCTCAGTAGATACCATATATCAGCCACAAACATGCCCAACCAACATGAGAAATGGTTAAAAACCTAGACATGGATGCTTGAAACTATAAACCCTAACCAAGAAGAAAGAGAAAAGTAAGTTGAATTTGCTTACTTATGCTTTCCTCATGGAATTTCATACCATATTACGTCTCCATGAAGCAATTTTGGAGCAATTTTGAGGAAATTTGAAGAAAATTTGATAAATTTTGAAAAACTCTTCGAAAGCACATTATCCATAAATGTCCTGTTTGGTCACATGTTTGCAAAATAGATTGTGGAAAAAAAAAATAGATTTGGGAAAATCGAGGAGTTTTGTGTTCCTAAGATATTAATGTACAAAAACCTATCTCACTTTTTGCATAGGTATTACAGAATGAGAGATTCATTCACATCTTCACAGCCTATTTTTCTGCCTCTGCAAAATCTTGTTTGAGACACCTTTTTGCAGAGAGGATTGTGGCTAAAAAAAATTGAATTTTGGGAAAATGGAGGACTTTTTTGTTCAAAACATGCCAAATAACCCAAAAATATCTCATTTTTTCAAAAAATCTCATGGTTAGTGAGATATCGCTCCATCTTGGAGGCCAATTTTTCTAGAAAATTCAGAATTTTTGCATAGCTGGAATGCTAGGTGCGAGTGACTTTTTAACCAAAAGGCCACCACCATTTGATTCCAAATGAAAAATAAATCCAAAAAATCCACTTTTCCAGCCTTGTTTTGCAAAACTAACAAGTCAAAATGTCAAAAAACAAGCAAAAAATCATGGTTTTGCCTTATTTTTTGCCTTGGCGCTACGCGAGGAGCAATCTTCGGAGAATCCATTTTTGACAGGTCAAATCAAGTCCATTTTTCAAAATAAATTCACATTTGGAAATCATATAGAATAATATTTACAACGAGCTATCCTGGGCCCAATTTGGACACCGGGAAGACACCTAAAATCAGGTTGCAACATGGATAGTGCGTTTGACAGTTGTCTAATTTTTCTGAGTTTTTGTGCAAATTTGACTTTTTATCTTGGGAAACCGTGCTTTTACCTCTGTAAATCAAATATTTAAATGTAAATATCATGTTTTTACTATCACCTAGGGTAAATACATTAGGTCAAAGCTCATGATAAGGTGTAATGAATCAGTTTGCAAAAATTTAGGGTTTAGTCCCTTGGACCTCCCTACACTTCAACTTTCAACTCAGTCTTTGGTGGAACTACTCCTCCTCTCATGGATTCGACCCCTAAGGGTGGTAGGATTTTTTTTGAGGTCTATATAATGTATTTTTTCAATCATGTCAGAGTTTGGAATCAGTTGGATGCTATTGTATTGATCAAGGACTATAATGTAATCAGTTTGGCCTGAAATTAAAGAAGAGTTGCAGTTATTTCTTTGGGATACTTGTGGTATGAATGTTTGGCCTTTTTTTTTCTCGTGTTTTATTTGTATGAATTTTTTTTAAGCTCATAAACCATTTCATGTTTATTATATGACGATTTTCAAGTTAATAAGCAGAATACATGTTCTTTCATGCTCTGTTTTGGGAGAGTCTTCATAATTTGTCCATTTTCTTCAGTTTAGGAAGAATACATCTCTTATGCTCTTCCTAGCTCCTCATCAATTTGAAACCATCTCAAAAAATCACCTTAAATTGTTAATCTTTCTACCTACCTTGCCCCATTGAATGGACTGCAATTCCCATCCTATTTGTCCTAAACTAGCCTCTTTGACCTAATCTTCATCCAGCAAACCCAATCAAAACAAAACCAACCCTTTTGCATTTCATAGCTAGCCTAAAACCCTAATTCATCCAGCCCTCTTGGATGTGACTTTGTGGAGAGAGCCCTCTCCGACTTGGTAGGTCTAGATACCAAGCCAAAAGATTGGTCTATGGCTACCTCTGTTGGTATTTCTTCTTCAGCCTCAGAAATCTGACAGAGTGATAACATGCTGGCGTCATTACCAGGGAATGAGGTGACAGATCTTCCCCAGGAAAAATCATCAAATTTTAGATCTGATTGCTGATGGTGGACAGTGATCGCGCACATGAAGGCTGAAATCATCCACATGGTGACTCCAAATCAGTTTCGAAATCAAATCCAAATACTCCACTGGAGGATGAACCTTGCCAAGAAATATGGAAGGATCTTACACAAAGATTAGGTATTCAACTTGGACTTTTATTCAAGACATCATGCTCTTTATCATGAAATATTTCTTCTGTTTTCTTGATAATGTCCAGAAATTTTTCCAAGGTATATTATGTTTCAGAAAAGATCTTGGACCTCCATTGGATTCTTCTCCTTTAAAGGTTGTAAATAAAAATTCCTCGTACGCCTTTGATCTTGGTCCAGAACCTTTTTCCGAATCTTATGATGACCATCTTCAAATTGATGAACCTAAAGAGATCAATACTGATCCTACAGCTTTTGTACATACTCCTACACCTTGTAAAATTCTAGATATATACAAACCACTCATCTTACCTCCTATACTCCATGCTTTCCTTGAAAATCATTACCTATATCTGCTGAGGTTTGATGATGGATGTGACAACATCACTGCTGAGAGACATATGAAAAATTTTGGGACTTTTCTCAACCTTTTTGAAGTTGACGAAGAGGATGTCAGTATTATGCTATTTTCTCTTTATTTGCAAGGCAAATTCAAGACTTGGTTCAAAATCTTGCCTGCTACGAGCATCTCAAATTTCTCGCAGTTTATCAAAGTTTTCCTCGACAAGTGGGTGCTCAAAGAAAAGCCTTTCCTGATTTTAGAAAAGTATAACCAGCTAAAAATACATCTAGGGGATATAGTGCAACATTTTTCTGCAAGATTCAATCAAGTCTATTGTTCGATACCTGCTAATATACAACCTCCTCCTGGCTTAGCTCTCTTACATTACTCGGATGCCTTTGATCCGAAAATGGAGTTTCAGCTGAGAGAAAGGAACCTCGCAACACTTGAAGAGATGCGGAATAGTGCAGTAGATGTAGAGGTTAATCTGTGGCAAAGCTGAAGGAATAAGAGAGGGAGAACATTGCAAAGAACTTGACATATTTAGAGGTAAAGCTTGACATTTTGGTCAGTACAATAGAGGAAATGATGCAAAAGATCAGCATGAGAGATGAACTTTCCATTTAAGATCACCATGAACCACTTATTGCAAAAAAAGAAGAGGTTGTTGACCCTAAACACTTTCCTGCTAATCTCAGCTACCATAGATCAGAAAATGGATTTGTAGATCAATCTGAGGAGAAACAATACATTGATCTAATGCGTGTGTTTGATGACATTCCTTCTTTTAATGATTTGCCTAAGTATGATAAGTATGAAGAAAATTATGTTCTCCAAACAAAAGTTAATCTTAGAGACCAATCAACATCTGGTTTGTGGGAGGAGGAAGTTCAGTTTCTTAGCTCGTATATAGTGATTAGCCGATGCGTATCAGTTATGGCAATGATGAGGAAAGTTCAGAAAAATTGGAAGTGAAGGATTTTTTCCTCTTTGTTTTACTTCGTTTCAGTTCATCAAAGACAACTTTAATGCAATCAGAAATCAACATTCATTAAGTTTTGATCTTGAAAATCAAAATGATAATGAAATTCTTGATCAGAGCTCCTTACCCATATGTTTCTCCTCATTTTCAAAAATAAGAGAAAATTATAAGCAAGTAGATAAGCGAGTGGTCAACACTATAAATGATAAACCTTCTCCTGAAATGGTTGAGGAAAAATGACCAAGAAAATTGGCTCTACATCCGAATGATTCTCATGCACTTGGGCTTCCCCTACAATTTCATCAAATGGATCATGTGCTGCATCACCAATGTATCCTTCAGTCTACTCATCAATGGTTCTAAATCTCCTTTCTTGCACTCAGAAAGGGGACTTCATCAAGGCTGCCCCCTCTCACCCCTCCTATTTCTTCTCATTATGGAAGCACTTAGCCGACTGATCATGAATTAGAACCAATTGGGACGACTACAGGGTATCAGAATAGCCAAGGGATGCAACCTCACTCATCTGCTATTTGCAGATGATGTCCTCATTCTACTCAATGGATCTATTGGTGATATACTATCTTTTGCCACAATACTTGCAGACTTCAGTACAACCACAGGCATGATGTGAAATGCCTTAAAATCTACCATCACCATAAACGGATGCTCCCCCCAGGAAAGAGGACTTGCCCTTAAACCTCCTTGAACCTTCAAGATGGTCTCAGATACCTCGGGTTTATATTGAAACCCTCAGACTACTGCATCACAAACTGGAGTTGGCTTATTGTCAAATTGGAAAAGTGCATAGGTATATGGAACTACAAGTGATTACCTCGGGCTGGTCGATTAATTCTTCTTAAATCTGTTTTGGAAGCCACCGAAGTGTATTGGATGTCTCTGGCTTGGATATCTCAGGCCATCATTTCCCGCATTCAATGACTGTGCAACAAATTTCTCTGGAATGGAAACATAGAGGGTCGAAATTTTGCATGGGTTAAATGGGACAATATAGCCCTCCCCAAAAAATGGGGAGGATGGGACATAAAAAATATGGACATATTTGCAAAATCCCTTGCTGCAAAAATGGGATGGGCAATCATGAAAACCAAGAATCTTTGCACACATGTGGTTTATATGAAGTATATTCAGCCAATGAACATATTTGATTGGATCTGGTTGCCAACCTGGAACTATCGCAACATATCATCCATATGGAAAGCGGTCATCACATCCCTACCTCATATCAGGAATGGTCTTTCTTGGAGAATCAGATTAGGGAATAAAGCTCGTATTCGCATTGATCCTTGGTCGGGCAGTGGGAATACACACTCACTCCCTCTGAATGTCATCAACCATTTGGCTGAACAAGGCATTCGTTATATTTCTCAGATAGCTAAGCCACATACCGCAAATCTCTTTACACAAGGATGGAAATTTGCCAACCAGCTCGGTCTACTGTGGAATTTGCATCATGATTGGCAGAACTACATGTCAGCACTGGCAGAATGTCATATTCGCATTGGCACAGGGGACGATGAAATCGTTTGGGCCCCAAAAAAATCTGGGATCTATACACCAAAAGATGGATACCTACATATGTACCTGGATCATCTACCTCATAGACAAGAATGGTGGTGGCACCTCATTTGGAAGCTCTCGTCCCCTCCACGCACCAGACTATTTATGTAGTGTTCACTAAACAACATTGCTCCCACCTTGGATAACCTTCTCAAACGATCCATACGTGGACCCACCTGGTGTACACTCTGCAGAAATGACTCTGAATCCATAGAACACCTTCTCCTTCATTGCAGATCCATTGTTTCGCTCTAGGAATCCATAAAACATGATCTGGGCTGCAATCTATCTTAGCAAGGCCTGAACTTAGAAGAGGTGTGGCATAAAACTTTGCCTCTACAAACAAAGCCAGAAGCCTCCATCTTCTCGTCTGTTAGGGCATCTGGCTAGCTAGGAATGCATCTATATTCAATGAATCGAACCCAAACTGGCATTGGATTATGTCCAAAATCTTATCTAGATTCTCTTGCATTCCCGAAGATGACCCCCCCAGACCTCCTCGGAATATCATTCCTGATACCATTAATTACAATATACCTTGGGCTTATTTCGATGGATCTACACAACCAATGGCATGTGGGGGAGGCACTCTTCTACACCTCTCTCATCAGCACTCCTACAGAATCAAGATGGGTCTGGGACTCGGAACAAACGATTTTGCTGAGCTTATCACTCTTCGTCATCTACTTCAGTTTTCATTAGAGCATAAAATCCTACACCTTCAAGTGTTTGGAGATTCAAAAATCATAATAAATTCGTTCAAAAAATCTGAATCATGTCATGTACACACACTTCTTTCTATTTTGGAAGATATTTTTCATTTGATAGATCATTTCTCATCTATCTCTTTCTCTCATATATACAGGGAACACAACAGCATTTCTGACAAGCTTTCCAAGGAGGAAGCGGTCCAACACAGGGGGCTCTGGCACATAGAAGTGCAGAATGACACTCAACACTTCAGCTATTACCATCATCCTTTCATAGAATAGCCTGATATCGCAGAACAAAAGATATGATATAGACTAAATTTTGATAGTTTTTGACAAAATTGAACAATCATAACGGATATATCCAGTTTAAATATTGTAATTATTGTAAGTATGCTACTTTAAGACTTTGATGTACACCCCAATGGGGACTTTTGAGAAACTAAATGTACGTGACAACAGTCACAACATGCATATGCAATGCATCTACAACATATAATTTTCAATCTTAATGAAAATTTTGATTTTTCCTTGGGAAAAAAAATGGTTGAGGAAATCATTTGTGACATAGTATCCTCCTTAGATCTAGATTTGCAGCCCCCAAATTCCATTGAATGTCAGGTTTCAGATGAAGGCTTGGAAGTTAAAACATATGATAAAATGATGCAAGATGATTCTGTACCATTATATTTTGAATAATTTCAGTTTTGTAAGGAAAAATTTTATAATGTCTTTAAAGCAAAGGATGAGTAGCCTGTATAAAGTCATGCAGTCTCATTAGAACCAATGGAAAATAGTTTGCAGCAATCTTTTCAAGTTTTTCATGACCCAACATATGATGTGTTGGATGATATTTGCATTAAAAGTCCTTCTCCATTAGCTAACTATGAGCCTGACAAGAGTGTTTATATAAAGTTGATCATATAGTCGATTTCTCTGTCATTTTCAGCAGGAGTCTCATTACAAAGCTCATCCGAACATTTGCAGCCATATCAGGAGAGTAATGAATAATATTTTTTTTTTTTTTGATCATCAGGAAAAATTAGTTATTCACGAGTTTCAAGATCCTTTTTTCAACTTGCTGCAGTCATCAAAGAAAGAAAGCACAGATGTTGGGAAAATTTTAAAATCAAGGTACGAAGACTACCTAGAGAAGAGTAGTAATGAATTAGATGGGTCGAAAATCAATATGTATTCCTATGAAGATCCTTTTGTAGCATTATTGAGGTCAGCCAATGGGCTTATGCTTTGCAATTTCATTAAGATTTAATCTAATTACAAGCATTCATGCGAGTTTCCTTTCAGTAGTTCTCTCTTCTTGCTCATAAGCAAGCACTTGCAAAGATTTCCACTAGTAGCCATATTGCTTACATGGTTGCATTGGTTGTTCCATTTCACTTGATCATGTGATGAATGGATCAGTTAGAGTAGGTTTTGTTGAATAAGCTCAATTTTGAGCATCTTTTTCGGTTAATTTTCTGTCATTTGATTTTGTCTTGATTCTGTCTATTTCATCTGGGTTATCAGTTTTCAGTCATGTTTGTTAGTTTGAGTTTTTTACCGTATTGGCCCAATGGATGAGGCACTAATCTGCAAAATCCAGAGTTCTGTGGTTCTTGAAACCTCTTTCAGAGCTATCATCCCCAATAAGGCCAATGTTAGTTTCAGTATTTGCATCTTGCCATCAGTGATCAAAATCCTCTTTTGATATCATTTTAGGACTCCCACTCAGAAATTTTTTATCATTCCACTAGGTCATGTAAAAATTTAGTCACTGATGGTATCCCTTGTCCAAAAATATCACTCTTCCTCAAATTTGATAACTTTTTGACATATTTTCATACCTTGTTGATTGTAAATCATCCATAAAGTCAATTTTATCATGCCATTTGCATCAGTCATGTGGTCATCATGTCATCTTGAAATTCAGTCCTTTAAAGGTCTCATAAGGTCATTTAGGGTTTTTTCAAGGTTTCATTAGGTCATTAGGGTTTCTAAAGTCTAATAAAACTCCATTTCATTGTGTAAGACAAGCAAGTAGAGAGTGATCAAATAAAATTATCTTCACCATGTGAAGATGATTTGTAAAGAGAAATGCTTATTTCATCATGTAATTTTGAGTTCAAATGTAAGTTTTTATATTTTCATTATGTAATTTTATGTCTTTCAAATGTAATAAGGACAAGGTTACCAAGCTGCCAAGACAAGGTTCCACATGTCAAAGCATCAAAATGTCAAATCCTAGTGTTCTCTAAGCTCATCAGATGATCATATGTCAAAGAAAAAAGTCAAATGCAAAGGTACAGTGTCAAAGTTCAAAGATGAATGTGAAAAAAGTAAAACGGGTCCCGAGAGCTAATTCATTCAATCTATCAAGTGTGAAGGCCATTACCATATCAAAGAGGCACTCATTTTCTCTATAATACATCAATATCTCCCTCACCTACACTCCATATACCTCCCCTAAACTTTTCCCATGCCCATTCCTCTCATTCCTCTCATTTCCCTCACTTTACTACAAACCCTAGCCTATTGCTACACTTTTGACACCTTCCTAGGTTAGGGTTGTATTTTTCCCTTTTGGACCCCTTCCCCTCACTAATTTCTATAAATTCCACCTCCCCACACTCTCTAACATCTATCCCTATCCCCAAAAATTTCCCCAAGAATTTATACAACCCATAACCCCTTCATTCCCCTCCCTCTTCAAGATCACATGTTTTCCCTACACTTCTGGCGTTACTTTAGGAAAATCCATTTTTCTCCCTGGTGGAATGTCTAAATGACTTTCTTGGTAAGTCCAATGAAAAATATACTGGAATATATTTCCAATGAGCTATCATGAGCTCAATTTTGAGTTGAGGAAGGCCTCCAAAATTTTCCTGCAAGAGCACACTTCATTTTTGCACCCTCATTTTTCACTTTTTTACCAATATTGGGAGAATTGATTTTTTAGGGGCTATACTTGATCATTTTCAGTGCTTGATAGGTCCATTGTGTATCCAAGAGAGATATATCTCCAACTAGATATCATGAGCCCAATTTGGAGCTCGTAAGGCCTCCAAAAGTGGTCTGCAAGACGGTGTTGTGTGCCTCTGTGTTGCGTTACGCGTTTGCCTTTTTACGCTGTGTGTTTGCCTTGTGCGTTGCACACCTGGCACTGTGAGGGTGTGCCTACTTTGTGCATTGTATGTTTCCTAAAAACCCTCAGCAAACACCAGAATTCCATCTCCCTGTCTATAAACTTCAGCAACAGTGCCTTCGACCTCCAACAAGCAAGTAAGGCGGAATCTAATCATTCCTCTCCTCTTGAAATCGATTTTTATGGTGTTTTCATTATTGTCAAAGATTTGATGTCTATTTTAAAAGCTTGAAACCCTAATTTACTCCCAAATTTCCATTCCATTTCCTTCACTACCCTTTTCCACATTGAAATTAAACCTATCTCAATCCCCATTTCACTGTAATCCCCTTTTCCCTAAGCCCTTTTACCTTGAAAACCCTAAGACCTAGGTGCTTCATTTGCTTAGGCTCCCAAAATCCCTAACCTGTAATAAAATTCCCTATCCCAAATTCCATAATAATTATACTCCCTGTCACTCCCCTCAAATCATAAACCCCTTCCCCCATCTCCCTGAATTTCCCTATCTCATTCCTCACTCCCCAAAATTTCATTTCCATTCCATTACACCTCCCTAGGGTTTTAACACCAATACACCATGGAAGAAGAACACAGAAATTACAGTGAGGGAGAAGAAAGAGAGGATAAAAGACACCACAAATAAGGTATAATCTCAAGGCTTGAGCCATTAGACACCAAGGAGTTGATATCATTACCCCTAGCAGTCAAATGTTTTCAAACATTTGGGTTATTATAAGTTTTGTGAAATGGTCCAAATAGCGGAGGAGGTAGGTTTTCATGAGAAGTTCACAGACATGTTTTCCACCACTTTGAAAGGATACAAGGACATCATTGCAGGTTTTGATTTCATATTCTCAGTAGATACCATATCTCAGCCACAGACATGCCCAACCAAGGTGAGAAATGGTTTAAAAACCTAGACCTGGATGTTCGAAACTACAAACCCTAATCAAGCAGAAAGAGAAAGGTAATTTGAATTTTCTTAATTATGCTTCCCTCATGGCATATAATACCATCTTAGGTCTCCATGAAGCAAGTGTGGAGAAATTTTGAGGAAATTTGAAGAAAATTTGGGAAATTTTGAAAAACTCTTCGAAGGCTCATTTTCCAGAAATGTCCTATTTGGTCACCTTTTTGCAGAACAGATTGTGGCCAAAAAAAAAAAAAATTTAGGAAAATGGAGGAGGTTTGTGTTCCTAAGATATCAAAGTAAAAAAAATTATCTCACTTTTTACATAGGTATTACAGAATGAGAGATTCATTCACATCTTCACAACCTATTTTTTTGCCTGTGCAAAATCCTGTTTGAGACACCTTTTTGCAAAGAACAATGTGGCCAATAAAAAATAAATTTGGCGAAACTGGAGGAATTTTTCATTCACAACATGCCAAAGAAAAAAAATCTCTCAGTTTTTCAAAACACCTCATGTTTAGTGAGATATTTCTCCATCGTGGAGGCCATTTTTTCTAGAAAATTTAGAATTTTTACAAACTGGAATGCTAGGCACGCATCGCCCTTGCTGTTGCGGTCTTTTTTGAACCTCTTTTTTATCAAAATTCCACCACCATTGGATTTCAAATGAAAAATACATCTAATAAATCCACTTTTCCAGCCTTGGTTTGCAAAACTAGCAGGTCAAAATGTCAAAAACAAGCAAACAATCATGGTTCTGCCTTATTTTTGGCCTTGGCATTGAGCAGCCTTGGGAGAATCAATTTTTGATATGTAAAATCAATTCCTTTCTGAAAATTAAAGGAATATTTGGAAATCATACAGGATAATCTTTCCAACGAGCTATCTTGGGCCCAATTTGGACACCGGGAAGGCACCCAAAATCAGGCTGCAACATGGATGGCGCGTTTGATGGTTGTCTCATTTTTATGAGTTTTTGTGAAAATTTGACTTTTTATCTTGGGGAATCATGTTTTTACCTCTGTAAATCAATGATTTAAATGTAAATATCATGTTTTTACTATTACCTAGGGTAAATACATTAGGTTAAAACTCATGATTAGGTGTAAGGAATCAGTTTGCAAAAAGTTAGGGTTGAGTTTCTTGGACCTCCCTACACTTTAGCTTTCAGGTCAGTCTTTGGTGGAACTGCTCCTCCTCTCATGGATTTGACCCCTGAGGCTAGGAGGAGTTTCTTTGAGGTCTATATCATGTATTTTTCTAGTCATTTCATGTTGGAATCAGTTGGATGTTGTTATATTGATCAAGGACTATAGTGTAATCAGTTTGGCCTGAAATTAATGAAGAGTTGCAGCTATTTCTTTGGGATACCTGTGGTATAAATGTTTGGCATTGTTTTTTCTCTTGTTTCATTTGTATGAATGTTTTGTAATCTCATAAACCATTTCATGTCTATTATATGATTATTTTCAAGTTGATAAGCAGAACATGTGTTCTTTCATGCTATTTTTTGGGAGAGTCTTCATAATTTGTCCATTTTCTTCATTTTAGGAAGAATACATCTCTTATGCTCTTCCTAGCTCCTCATCGATCTGAAACCATATCACAAAATCACCTTAAAGTGATAATATTTCTACCTACCTTGCCCCATTGAATGGACTGCAATTCCTATCCTATTTTCCCTGACCTAGCCTCTTTGACCTAATCTTCATCCAGCAAACCCAATCAAAACAAAACCAACCCTTCTGCATTTCATAGCTAGCCTAAAACCCTAATTCATCCAGCCCTCTTGGCTGTGAATTTGTGGAGAGAGCACTCTTTGACTTGGTAGGGCTAGATACCAAACCAAAATATTGGTCTGTGGTTACCTCTATTGGGATTTCTTCTTCAGCCTTAGAAATTTGGCGAAGTGATAACACCATGTACCTCTATATATTTGTAATTATGAATACCTCCCTAGTTAAGAGGGAATGTTGAAGAATGTAATTAGTGTAGTTCTTCATAATTACATTTGAGTCATGATGTAATGTATTTTTCAAAACAAAGAAAAATAGATTTTATTATTAAATAAATTGACTTATTAAAGCATGGGTTTCATTCTTGGTTCAATTGTTTCTAAGTCAAAGTATCCATTGAAGACTCCTATGGTTTATTTAAAGTTCCCTTGTCCATGTCATAATGTAAAAGACCCTTCTTGCGCTCTATTCGTTAAAGATGAAATTTATTTTATTGTAAAATAGGTCAATTAGGCCTCCCCCACCAAGTTAGCCTCAAGGAAGGACAAGTCGGCCTCAACAAGGGAATTCAACCTCACAAGCTCACTATATATTAGAGAACCTCAACCTCATTTGAATCACTCTCTCAGCAAGTTTGAATTGCAGTAGCTGGAAGCAAAAGGGTCCAAATTTCAAGGAATAAGAAGGAAACGGCTAGCGAAGGAGAAGGAAGTATTTATCTAACTAAGGAAGTCAGAATTATCTCTCTCTCTCTTGTCTCACATGTGCAAAGAAACTGAAGCTGCAGGAGGGCCGAAATTGCAGTCTTGAAACTAGGCTGGAATTTTGATGTACTAGGGTCAAAATTTTTCCTTGATGCAGTATTGAAGCAATGTTGATGTAATATTTATGTAGTCGATATTTGAAGGTTGGAGGAACAGTTTAAAGGCTGACTAGGTGGAGGAGGAAGGTCTTTGGGTCTATATCCTTGGTCTATCTCATTTTGAATCTACTTAAGGTGATTGGGTTTTCCCCAATAAAGGGGTTTTAGCCCTGGTTGATGTTAGGACCTCATAATGTACCATTTTGACTACATATTTTTGCCACCTCTTTACTCTTTTTAGTCCATATCTAAAGTTTACATTATCATTCCTATCCATTTTTCCCAAAGGTATACAAATTTCTTCTCTTTATTCTATGTTTAATTTGTTTTGCATATAATTCCACATTACTTTTATATTTAATCATTAATCGAAGATATACAGTCGCTGAGATATCGCAGATAATCCATTATAAGGAACGTGTTGCTGAAACAGTCGACCCCGTTGCTGAAATAGTCAATTCTGTTGTTGAAACAGTCAACGGGCACGCAAATCCCGTTACTGCTCGTGATTTGCGATTTCAAAAGTGTATTTCAAGAATGATGGCAACAAGATGAAGACAAGCAAGGAAAGTTGTTACACGGATTGTTCTGAAGCCAGTATTTTTGTATCTATTGTAACAGTATTTTGCTATGGAAGAATAGAAAGACCCTGTTTTAAAATAAAAGATTAGATTTGGATAAAAATAGGATTTCTCTAATGTAACTGTAATAGATGTCTCCTCTTTAAAAAGAGGAGACATCATCATTAGAAGGGGAGTTAGAGACTGCGGGAGATACATTTTTTTTTTAGCGGAAAGGAGCAAGGCTCCATTGTAATGTATCATTTCTTTTGACAAATGAATAAAGGTTTCTTTTGAGCGCTTCAATTTAAATTCTTTCCTCTAGGGAATCTTGTGAGAAGGAAAGGGCCCGCCTTCATCACAAGATTCACCCGATTGCTCCTGTAGTCTGTTAACTTCTTTATGATTTCGCACCTTAATTAAAAACTGTTTGCTGAAGATTATTTATGCAGTTTTGTGTTTCTTACTAAAACTCTGTTTTCCTTGTTTACTGCATTATTCTGTACTGTTCATTCTGAAGAAGCTGTGAGTTATTTTATTTCTAGTCATTTGTTGCAGAATGAATGTGTGACAGTTTGATATCAGGAAACAGGTGCTGAAGATTCCTGTTTGGAGGAATAGGTTCCTGTTCTCCGATGATTGATCTCTCTCTTTGGCAGTGTGACTGATAACAGGAAACAGGTGCTGAAGATTCCTGCTTGGAGGAATAGGGTCTTGTTCTCCGTTATGGTTGATTGATCTTCTTTTCTGCAGAGTGATTTCCTTTCATTATCTTTCCTAGGATTCTTTTAATGAAAGTCTGCAATAGAGGATTGTTTCTGCTGTAACACAAGTAGGCTTTAGCTTTGTTAAAAGTAAGGTGTGAGAAGTGTGATTAATATAATTTGTGTAATTAATACTACAAACCTTCTTTGCTTTTGGAATTGAGCATATATAGTGTGTGATTGTATTTGGAATAACAGACCTTCCTGGGTTGACAATTTATGTGGCACTTGAATTGTTAAAACAATTAAAGCGACCAACATTTTGGCGTCGTTGCCGGGGAAGGTAATTATAGATTTCAAAAGCATTGATGTTTTCTTTCTAGATGTGCAGATTGTATGAGAGGACGCGGAACCCAGAAGAAAAATAACCCTACATGTGGCAAGGGCAAAGGAAGGGGAGGAAGAAAGACTTTTATTGACGAAATTGTATCAAAGGCTGAATCGTCGCAGAGATTAAGCTCTCGAAGACCAAAGCCTCAACGCTCCCCTCAATCAGACTACAAAACAGAAGAAGTTGTGAGCCCTAAAAACGTAGAGGAACCAGCAACAGATATTAAAGAACCAATAGCCAGTGCTGAAGAATCAGAAGAAAGTGCTAAGGAATCAGCAGAGAACGTTGAGGAATTAACAGAAGATATTGGACGACCAGTGGAAAACATTGAGGAGCCAGTAGAAGATTCTGAGGATCGAGCAAGTACAATAGGAGATCAACCAATGGAAGGAAACAACGAAGAATTATCTGGTGGAGGACAAGTAGATCCTGAAGGACAAGGAAAGGATGAAAATTCTCTCTCTACCTTGGGATTTCCTATGAGTGATCTCCCTAGAGGAACAACCCCTATGAAGAATATTCCATTGTCAGCTTTACCCAACTTCCATGGTTTATCCTCTGAAGATCCAGATGAATTTCTTTTTGAATTTGATATATTATGCAGAAGTTATGATTATGTTACTAATGCTCAGAAGTTGAAACTGTTTCCAACAACATTAAAGGGAAATGCGTTAAGATGGTTCATGAGCCTTGGAAGCCAGGTAATCACAACATGGGAACACATGAAACAGAAATTTCTACTTAAATATCAAGATTATTGTCGGACAAAAGAAAAGAGGGAGGAATTATTCAAGATGGCACAAAAGGAGGACGAGAATTTGGAGGACTATGTGGAAAGACTGTAGTATAATGCAGAGATCTGATCATCCGAATGTAAGTAAAGAAATTTGTAAAACAATATTACTTAAAGGAGTAAGGGATGATTGTTTAGACATGCTAAACATGCTTGGTAAAGGAGATATATCTAAAGAATCATATGATGAGATTGTTGAACTCTGTAAAAGATGTTCAAGAGGAGCTGCAAGGAACAGAGCAAATAACAGAGATACCACTTATTCAAGAGTTCAAAAATCAGCTAGTGGGGGAGCAACAAGAGCTGAAATAGGTAATTTACTTGAAAATTTTAAAACTGAAATGTTAAGTTCTTTTGCTTCACAAATTGACCCTTGCAGGTTAAAAAGAAGCAGGCTGAAGCAGAAGCAGCTATGGCTGTCTTTTGCCCTAAATGCAGAGATAAACATCCACTAAGGGAATGCCCATTGGACAAGATACCAATCTGCACCCTTTGTGAGAAGGATCATGAAACACAACAATGTCCTTCTCTACCGGGAATAAAGGCAGCACTGCAACCAACGGAAGAAGAAGCTGAAGCAGTTTATTTGCTAACACAAAGAAGGCAATGGCAACCAAGAGAACAAGGTATGAATTCTAGCATGCCATTTACATCTTCTAATCGTTGGAATAATTATCCTTCTTTCAGTCAGACAAATTACCCTCCCTTTAACCAAATGCAATACCCACCCTTTAATCAGATGAATTACCCACCCACGCAAAAAACAAACCCTCCCTTTATAGATCCTGCAATGTGGACTCCTTGGCCCCCACAACAGCCATCTTCTTTTAATCCATGGAATTCAAATTGGAGGAGTCAACAACTCCCGTATCCAAATCAATTTCCTCAATTTCAACAACCACTTCCTCTGCCACCAAGTGCTCCACCAAATAATCAAATGAGACCCCAGCTACCTGTACAACCAAATCCTAACCCCAATAATAAAGTTGTGCAAGTTATTGACATTCAAAACCAGCCTACACTTCATGTTTTCCCTGCACAATACAATGACATCCATTTAAGATCTAGGAAAATAGTTGAACCTATTATTGATGATGTTACTTCTTTGGATTCTGATAAAGAAGAAACTGAGAAACATAATTCACACAAAGAAGCACAACCACCCTCTAACAAGGATGCTGAAATAACAGAGCCACCATTCCCCGAGCGTTTAGTTTTAACTAAAACGCCTGAAACACCTGCTTTTAATCTTTTAGGGGAATTGCAAAATTTGTATGCTAAAATTCCACTTTTACAGGCACTAAGATATGTACCAATCTATGCCAGAACCATGAGGGATATTTGTGTTAAGAATCCTGGTAGGAAAACTAAGGATCCCCTTACAGTTCATGTTATGGGTGATCTATCTGCATTGATGTCCGGAAAAACTCCTCCTGTGAAATATGGTGACCCCGGCCATCCTACTGTGACAGTTCAAATTGGTAAAACAATAATCCCTCAAGTTCTGGTAGATTTAGGTGTTGCAATAAATATCATGACTCTGGAAACTTCACAATTGCTACAGCTAAAGAACACAATTAGAGACACACCAACCATCCTAGAGCTAGCTGACCGCTCTACAATTAAACCAGAAGGAGTTGTTGAGGACTTAGTTATCTCGGTTGAATCCTGGAATTATCCAGCTGACTTTGTGGTGTTGCAAACTAAAACAAAGTTGGGGGGACACCCTCTAATTCTAGGAAGGCCTTGGCTTGCTACAGTCGATGCCTTTATCAGCTGTAGATCTGGTTCAATGACAATTTCCAATGGATATGAAACCAAATAGCTTACTCTTTATCCTCATGCTACACCCATGATTAGCAATGAGAGTTCTGTATGGATGGATTATGATGATAATGTTGTTCAGCCTATTTTGACTATCGGACAAGCTTTGAGTTTTAAAGACAGCACAGAGGACAAAGTAATTAATAGTTTTATTTGTGAACCTTCCTCTATGGTTGCTGAAACTCAAAATCAATTGATTACACTCTTTGAAACAGATACCCACGACAAGATTGAATCTGAAGATTTACCTCAAACATCAACCTCCATCTCCTCTAAAAGCATAATAATGGAAATCGAACCTGGCAAAACACTGAACATAAATTCTGATCTAACAATTACTGAAACACAGCAGTTAATGAAGTTACTACTTGAAAATAAGGAAGTATTCGCATGGGATTACACAGATATGAAGGGAATCTCTCCTGAATTATGTACTCACCGGATTTATAATAAGGAAGGGTGTCGACCAGTCTGTCAACCCCAAAGACGAATGAACCCTAATTTAAGAGAAATTGTGAAAGAGGAACTTCAAAAATTGCTTAATGCAGGATTTATATACCCTATATCTGACAGTGAATGGGTTTCCCCATTGGTAATAGTCCCTAAGAAAAATTGGAAATGGAGGGTGTGTGTAGATTATAGGGCTTTAAATAAAGCCACTCAAAAGGACCACTTTCCTTTACCATTTATTGATCAGGTGTTGGACAGTTTGTCAGGGAAGAAATTATTTTCCTTTTTAGATGGATTCAGTGGGTATAACCAAATCAGGATTGCACCCCAAGACCAAGACAAGACCACTTTTACTAGTCCTTGGGGAACTTTTGCCTATAGAGTTCTTCCATTTGGACTATGTAATGCACCAACAACTTTTCAAAGGGTTGTTATAGGAATCTTTTCTGATATGTTGAATGACTCTATGGAAATATTTATGGATGATTTTACTCCTTATGGTGTGTCTTTTGAAGATGCATTACAAAATCTTGAGAAGGTGCTTAAACGTTGTATACAAGCTCACCTCTCCTTAAGTACTGAAAAATGTCATATGATGATGAGTGAAGGAATAGTGCTTGGACATTTTATCTCATCTCAAGGAATTCAGGTAGACCCATCCAAAATACAGGTCATTCAAAATCTTCCTATTCCTAAAACACAAACTGATGTAAGAAGTTTTCTTGGACATGCTGGATATTACAGAAGATTCATTAAAGATTTTTCTAAGATAGCTTCTCCATTATTTGTGTTTCTTATGAAAAATGTTGAATTTAAGTGGACTAATCTTTGTCAGGAAGCCTTTGTAGCACTCAAGCATCAGTTATCTATAGCTCCTATTTTGAGAGGACCTGATTGGGCACTTCCCTTTCATATATCTTCTGATGCTTCAGATACTGCAATTGGAGTTGTCTTGGGACAAGAAGAAAACCATCTTCCTTATGCTATCTATTTTATCAGTAAGAATATGACCCCTGCTGAGCTTAATGATACAGTTACCGAAAAGGAATTCTTAGTAGTAATTTATGCCATTAACAAATTTCGACATTATATCACTGGTTACTCTACTTTTGTCCATACTGATCACTCGGCTATCAAGTATTTAATGAATAAATCTGTCACAAATGCTCGAGTTACCAGATGGTTATTGTTACTGCATGAGTTTGATATTACAGTTGTAGATCGACCAGGTAAAGAAAATGTTGTGGCTGATTTCCTTTCACGGTTAAAAACTGATAATAATATTCCAGTAGATGATTACTTTCCTGATGAGTATCTATTTGCAGTATCTGCTCACTCTCCTTGGTATGTAGACATTGCCAATTATTTGGTTGCAAGAAAGTTGCCATCACACCTGTCACATAGAGAAAAGAGGAGAATTGTTCAACAAAGTGTCAGGTATAGCTGGATAAGTGGGTGTCTTTTTCACACAGGACTTGATCATGAAATTCGAAGATGCATTAGAGAGGATGAGGTGTATGATATACTAAAATCTTGTCATGATGGCCCTTGTGGAGGGCATTTTTCTGATAAAAGAACAACACACAAAATTTTGGGGATGGGTTATTATTGGCCCTCACTGTTTAATGATGCAAAGAAATATGTGTGGGCTTGTGACAGCTGTCAGAGAATGGGTCAACCCAACCATAGAGATCAAATGCCATTAAACCCCCAGGTAGTACTTGAACCATTCGAAAGATGGGCCTTAGATTTCATAAGACCCATCAATCCTCCATCCAATCAAAGAACTTATATATTAGTCTCTACAGACTATATGACTAAATGGGTAGAGGCCAAAGCACTTCTTAGAGCCAATGAAGAAGTTGTCCTAGCTTTCTTATATGAAGAAATTTTTATTAGATTTGGAATTCCTAGAGAGCTAGTTACAGATGGAGGACCTCCCTTCAATTCTCATGGTTTTAAATCTACCCTTTAGAAATATCATATTCATCATATAATGACTACACCATACCATCCCCAGGCCAATGGGCAGGTGGAAAGCACAAATAAAGTAATAGAAGCCATTCTAACTAAAACAATGAAGGATAACCGGAAGGATTGGTCTCAAAGGCTCCCTGAAGCATTATGGGCTTATAGAACTACCTGGAGAAATACTACAGGATTTTCTCCCTATGAATTGGTTTATGGTAAAAGTGTTGTTTTTCCTGTGGAATTTGAAATTAGAACTTTGAGAACTGCTTTAGCTGTTAACCTTGATTTGACTAATGTGCAGACAGCCAGGTTGCAGCAGCTTCTTGAACTGGATGAAAAGATATTAGATGCAATTCACCAGACAACCATGATTCAACAACAAAGAACAAAGTGGCATGACAGAAACATTAAGCACAAGCAGTTCCAAAGAGGTAATTGGGCTTTATTATATGACTCTCGGTTTGAAAACTTTCAGGGTAAGCTACGTACACGATGGTTGGGACCTTATGAAGTAGATGTTGTTTTTCCTAATGGAACAGTAAGACTTTTAACAATTGATGGTTCTAAAACACCTCTACTAGTAAATGGTCATATGCTTCGCTTGTACCAGCGCCCTGTTTCTAAAGAAGATTTTAAGGCCGCTTGCATGACTGATACACATTATCTTTTTCTAGGGAAGTCTTCTGCTCCTCACAGCATTTAATTATTTTCTGCACTATATTTTTTTTAGTATTAGATTAGATTTTTTTAAGTTTCAATCTGAAGAAGCTTTGCTTTCCTCATCTGATTCATTTCCTCGTTTCCCAATAACATTTCATCATCTATTCCCTCATTCTCCCTTTCCCTCTTTCATATCATTTTTCCTACTTTTTCTACCCACTGCTGAAACACCATTCTTCAGCTAGTACCTTCCCTATTCCTTACTGCTGAAATATCATTCCTCAGCAAGTACTTCCCCAATTTCCCCAGTGCTAAATCTTTACTTTTTAGCAACATCTTCCTTATTTTTCCCTTGTTGAAACACCACTTTCAGCATCACGACATCCATCTTTCCATTGCTGAAACACCATTTTTTTTCCCTGCTACACAAGTTTTCCAATACCCCACTTTTATTCTTCAGATCCCTTGGGTGAATATTATCCAGTATTTAGCATATTCTAATATGCTCTTGTTTCTACATTTTAGATAAATCTAAAGATTCTTCCATCAGTATTAAGCCACTATGAATAAGCACTCTATACTTCGAATTATAAAAACAGAGGTAAAATATAAGGTATGCGGATTTTTTATGTAATACAGTTAAATAATAGTTTAAAGAGAGGATCTTTCCCATTATGATTACAATCCCCGCACATTTAATCATCATTACATCACACGTAGGGGGGGGGAGGATTTTGAAAATTAAAACCATCATTCCACACCATACAATTCACTGTCACTCTTCATATCCATTATTTCGGTCGTCATTGATACTCCATATCCTTAGTTATAACGATTATTCTGATCGAGCCTGCGATTATGCTCTCTGTTTCTGTATTTGACTTAAGTTAGTAACCATGGGAGGTTCGATTATCAGGCATGAGCCTGGCTCAACGGCTCTTCTTCGATTATTTCCGGAGGCTTACCAAATTTTCCAGCAGGCAGGATGGGTCACATATTTTGAAAAATTGAGAGAATTTGACCCTTAGCAAGTCTTGGAGTTCGCACAGAACCTCTAGCAGGACCACTCCACAGTCCAAGGGGTCAGAATTTCAGTTACAGAGAATCATATTGCCCAAGTCTCGGGTTTTCCAGTCACAGGAACTCGGTGGTTTAGTAGAAAACACATCATCCTAAATGCGCAACAGGAATTCCTTCTTCCAGAAGAACATGTTGAGATCAAAGGCCGTGGCATAGGACTGCACTCACTACCTCCTCCGTGGGCCAAGGTAGCCGAATTTTTCAAGCATTATTTAACCTGCGAGGGGCGATATCAGGTAGTTTATCAACACGACTTTGTTTTAATGAGCCACTTGCGGCATGGTAGACTACTCAACATTCCTTATTATCTGCTTGGATGTATTAAGAATATGTCATATTACTGTAGAAAGGTAAAATTTCCATTACTGTCCCTTACTCATCATCGCCTTTGTCAACTATTAATTCAGAGGGGTTTTGCTCAACAAAACCTCCCTCTAAATAACTTACCCCTATTGCTTGACCAAGCCCCCGAAATTCACCATGAAGCCCAAATTCCCCAAGAAGTTGAAAATCCCCATGAAATCTCTGAAAGCTCTTATGAACAGCAATTGGAGAATATCCTGGATCCTTCATCAATCCCATCCTCAAAACCAGTCAATCCAATTCACCCATCTTCAAAACTATTCCATTTAGCAGAGTCATCCCAGCCCACTGTTTACATCCCCAGTGATGACTCTCAGACTGAAACACCACCATCTCCTCATATTCATAAAAGGAAGAGGCAGACTACAACCGCCTATGTATCAAAAAGCAAATGAGGGCTGCATCCAAAACAGTCACCTCTTCCGACAGCCCCTCTCCTAGGGAAGAATATTCCCATAGAAAGAAAAAGAAAGCCACTGCTTTCCCTTCTTTTCTACCTAGGAGAAAAATGAAAACAACTCCCATTTCCCCTAACCCCGCAGCCATCTTGTTACAATTCCAGTCATCACCACCTTTTCAAATCCTGGAATCATTACCTGTCTCATCCTGTGGCACTGCTCCACAAGAACCAGTTGCCCGAGGTAATATGACATCATCTTCTGCACAACCAGTAGCTACTCCACAAGGACCAGCTGCTGACGTGCAAAATTTAAACATACAGCATGATATTTTAAGGAAACCGACTGTAGCTGAAACACAAGAACCAACTACAGTGGAGGAACATCAATTAACTTCAGCAAAATCACACGCTTCAGTCACCATAGCCTCTCTTTTAGAAGAAAATAAATTTATGAAGTCAGAATTAGAAGCCTGCAAGAAAGAATTGATAATGGCAAGGGAAGCTTTTGATAAAGAATTGAATCTTTATACTTTGGCTCATATAGCATCGATGCAAGAAAAACACTCAGAGAATGATCCTTATAAAGAGTACATGTGTTATCATTGTGGAAACATTTATCAAAACGCAGGATACAAGATAGTTGAAGTACCAATGTCTGGTGCATCCATATCATCTCCAGTAAAGAGGGAAAACCCCACTATCACACAAGAACCAGTAGAGCCCTCAAAGACTTTAAAGAAGGAAAACCCTACTGTCACACAAGAACCAGTATGGCCCTCACAAAATTTGGAGAAGGAAACTAAGGTACAGGTATCCTGCCCGACATTCACTGATTCTACTACACAGACTATGCCTCAGCCCATTACCTATAATGTTGGAACACAAACTCCACCATGGAAAGAATTGGAAATAATGAACACGTGGAAGAAGCAGTATGTTGTGGATCAAGATAAAATTTTACAACAGCATAAACTAGCCTGGAAAAATCAAATGTACTCCAATTGGGAAAACTGGGAACAGACACTCCAACAGCTTAAAGATTCCAGGAAAGAGAATACAGAATTAAAAGATAAATTAATCCTGATGCTTCAATTTGTGAAAAAACTACTAGCCACCATGAAACCATCTGAGCTGCTCACAGCTGAACAATTTGTTAAAACATTTGTTGAGGCTTCCACAAATGATCAACATTTTTTATGCAAGTTGTATCTTCATAATGAGGCAATGCTTGAAAACAGAGAACTCAATCTTAATCCTATTGTTGGTGATATACAGATTAGGGCATTTGTTTCTTTTCTTGCAAATCAAATCACTTGGCAAACTGCCTTCCTTGCAACTAGGCACAATGAGGATAATCGCCTTCTTTGGATAAGGCCAAAGCCTCGAAATCCGGCCATTTTTGTAGCAGAGTACCATAAGTTTTTGCAGAAGCCAAGAATGACTAGATACATACAGCAATTGCAAGCCTCTGTACTCTGAGAATGTCATCAGTCAATCAAGGTCAACGAGACGGCTACTCTGAAGGCAAACACCATGTTCTGGCAATAGTCCTCCAAGGAAATACAAGAGTATCATCCCTTTAGCCCTAGTAATCTTGAAATTGCACTATCCAGAATACCAAACTACATTAAATGTGTTCAACAGTGTGCTGAGAATTGGATAGGCCATCATTTTCACTTTCCCATTTTATGGATGCCATCAGAACGATATCAGGCTCATTACAGGTTGGCCAACAGGGATGAGGCAAAAGCATGGCAGAAATTTCAAAGTAATCAAGGATTTAGACCTTCGACAGATACCACCTTCCATAGTTATTGCTTGAGTAACTTGCATGCAAAGAGTCAGTATTCAGACTCTGATTCAGACTAAAAGTTGCCTGAGGACATGCAACCCTTTCAGTTGGGGGGGATGTTAGGACCTCATAATGTACCATTTTGACTACATATTTTTTCCACCTCTTTACTCTTTTAAGTCCATATCTAAAGTTTACATTATCATTCCCATCCATTTTTCCCAAAGGTATACAAAGTTCTTCTCTTTACTCTATGTTTAATTTGTTTTGCATATAATTCCACATTACTTTTATATTTAATCATTAATCGAAGATATACAGTCGCTGAGATATCGCAGATAATCCATGATAAGGAATGTGTTGCTGAAACAGTCGACCCCGTTGCTGAAACAGTCAATTATGTTGCTGAAATAGTCAACGGGCACGCAAATCCCGTTACTGCTCGTGATTTGCGATTTCGAAAGTGTATTTCAAGAATGATGGCAACAAGATGAAGACAAGCAAGGAAAGTTGTTACACGGATTGTTCTGAAGCCGGTATTTTTGTATCTATTGTAACAGTATTTTGCTATGGAAGAATAGAAAGACCCTGTTTTAAAATAAAAGATCAGATTTGGATAAAAATAGGATTTCTCTAATGTAACTGTAATATATGTCTCCTCTTTAAAAAGAGGAGACATCATCATTAGAAGGGGAGTTAGAGACTGCGGGAGATACATTTTTTTTTTAGCGGAAAGGAGCAAGGCTCCATTGTAATGTATCATTTCTTTTGACAGATGAATAAAGGTTTCTTTTGAGTGCTTCAATTTAAATTCTTTCCTCTGGGGAATCTTGTGAGAAGGAAAGGGCCCGCCTTCATCACAAGATTCACCCTATTCCTCCTGTAGTCTGTTAACTTCTTTATGATTTCGCACCTTAATTAAACATTGTTTGCTGAAGATTATTTATGTAGTTTTGTGTTTCCTACTAAAACTTTGTTTTCCTTATTTACTGCATTATTCTGTATTGTTCATTCTGAAGAAGCTGTGAGTTAATTTATTTCTAGTCATTTGTTGCAGAATGAATGTGTGACAGTTTGATATCAGGAAACAGGTGCTGAAGATTCCCGTTTGGAGGAATAGGGTCCTGTTCTCCGATGATTGATCTCTCTCTTTGGCAGTGTGAGTGATAACAGGAAACAGGTTTTGAAGATTCCTGCTTGGAGGAATAGGGTCATGTTCTCTGTTATGGTTGATTGATCTTCTTTTCTGCAGAGTGATTTCCTTTCATTATCTTTCCTAGGATTCTTTTAATGAAAGTCTGCAACAGAGGATTGTTTCTACTCTAACACAAGTAGGCTTCATCTTTGTTAAAAGTAAGGTGTGAGCAGTGTGATTAATATAATTTGTGTAATTAATACTACAACCCTACTTTGCTTTTGGAATTGAGCATATATAGTGTGTGATTGTCTTTGGAATAACAGACCTTCCTGGGTTGACAATTTATGTGGCACTTGAATTGTTAAAACAATTAAAGCGACCAACAGCTGAGTACCTACATCTCGTTTCCATTGATATTCGCGTTTTCCTTTTGGTAATTGCTTGATGAAACAAAGATAAAGGAAGAACATAAATAAGTTAATAAGAACACTAAGATTTCGCAAGTAATTATCAACATAAGAAAATATTTCTGCCTTTCCGATTTTTTAACAGTAAAACCATGCCTAGTTTATAATTTTCCTTGGGAATATATTCAAGTCCAGTCAAATTTAACTCTTTCTTTCCTCTAAATCATTTGGATGAAGGGATAAAGTATTTGTAGTTCTTTTTGAAGCCCAGTGGCTACTCCTTCAAGGATTGTTTTGGCCCTCAATTTTCACCATTTTTCACCATGCATAATCCACCTTTCTATCATCCCTTACCACCATATCATGTTTGTCATATTTTTGCATATTTTTTCACATTAAGGTAAAATAATTATGTCTTTTAATTTTTGGAATTTTTAGTAAAAATTGGGTATTAAAAATTATTTTTGGCAGAAACAGAATTTCTCGTAATGGATCCATTGAAGTCATATGTGTAGGACACCTAGGCACAAAATGAAGATATATTTGAGAAGTATAGGAACCAAGCATGGATAGAATCCTATTGGCACACTCAAAATGAGTTAGAACAGGCTCGGTCAAAGCTGGTCAAACTAGACCAGTGACTCAGAAAATCCCCTAATTTAGGGGCAATTTTGTGATTTTGTGGAATCTTCCCATATTTTGTGCAACAAAGGGATGAGTTTGACCCTATTAGGTGGAATAATACTCTTGTTGGTTGTTACAGCCATTATAGTTGATTTTGTTACACTGTTAGCCTATTTAAGCATAGTTACTCATCAATTATGAACATATTATTATTATCATTTTGATTACTCTCTTTCTGAATACATTTGAAGAATTGCTCTATATTTATTATGCATCATTTTTGTGGGATTTTAATGGTGAATTTTTGTAGTTGATTGTCTTAGAGCTATACCAAGCAAAGGTGGAGGTCCCCCATTCTAAGCTAAGTACACTTTTTTGTTCATTGATGTGCATAATTGTGAATAAGTAGAATTTTAGTTTTCTATATATTTCTATCATAATTTCTTGTGAATATTTTCTGTATAAACTTATTAGTATGTCATGACCATTCAGATTTTGGAACTGGTCTCCTTTCGGTGACTAGTTTGGATAAGGAAGGACAACCTAGGTCTCCAAGTTGGAGCCTCTTTCTTGTGAACTAAGAATTGAACTGGAATTTGTATCTATGCATTCATCCTTTCTTGCTTTCTTAAATCAGCTTATTTCTTAAATCAGGTGTTATGCTTTATGGTGAACTTGGTTTTATTGAAAAATAAATCAATAGGAAGGACAAACGGGATCTCTAAGTCAAGAGCCTCTTCCTTGTTGACTATGATTCAATCATTCACTTGTTCATGCTTATAGATCGGAATTTTTATACTTTATTTACAATTATTATTTTATATTTGCAATATGCATTTCCATTATATTTATCTAAACAACTACTTCCTACGTTAGTTAAATCTAAGATCCATATACCTTGGTATGTTTCTATGTTTACCAAGGATTGATAATTAAAACGGATGCTCTAATTCAACTTCATAAATTAGACTGACATTTTTGTCATCATTCTGAGGAAGCATGCTTAGATATAGCTAATAAGGAAGCTTGTTTAGAAAAACATTAAAAAAAAAAAAAAAAACATCAGAAAGAAAAAGAAAAAGAAAAAATGGATTTATTTTCATTATGGTTATTTATGCCTAGACAAAGAGGCGATAAGGGTATATATACGAAACAAAACCCCCCAACCACTAAACCATTAGTGGGAGCAAGACCATCCACATTCGAACTAACACCAATTGCTAGGAAAACAAATTTAGAGGATATAAAATAAAAACAACGTTCAGGACAAAGGTTAGATTTGGTTGAAAGACAAACTTTATTCGCTTATGAGGTAAGGAGAAAACAAACACAAGAAGAATCACCTTCTATAGGCAAACACACAAGAAAACCAATTGATAAACCAATTCTAAAACAACCTGAAAAAGTTGAGGACATACAATCTCAAATTTCAACTGAAACATTTGAAACAACTGAGAAAGAGATGACGGAAGAAGGACAATGATCCAATATTCCAGGATTAACTCCAGAACAAAGGATACGATATGAAAGACAACAAAAAGAATGGGAAAGGAAGAGAGAAGAAGAAAAGAAAACAGAAGAAACCACTAGAAGAGAAAATGAAAATAAGAGAAGGGAAGATGAAAGAGGAGACAATGACCAAAAAACTATTTTTGGATTTCCAATTTTAGATACTAGAGAAAACTTGGGAGAAGAGGTAAAAATGAAAAATATTCCACCTTCCATTTTGCCAAAAATTTATGGTATGTCTTATGAAGATCTTGACTCATTCTTATTCAAATTTTGGGTTATTAAAAAACTTGGAAATAGGTTATTCCTCTCTCTTCTGAAATTGATATTCTATGTCGAACCTATAAGTATACTGATGATACACAAAAGCTTTGTCTCTTTGCTGCTACTCTTAAAGCATCCGCATTAAATTGGTTTATGGGATTAGGTGAACATACTATTACAATTTGGGAAGACACGAGAAATATTTTTCTTAAGAAATATCAAGCATATTGTAGGCCTAGAGATTCAAAAGATGACGTTTTTAAAATGACTCAACAAGAAGATGAAAGTTTAGAGGAATACTTGGAAATATTTCTCTATAACTTACAAAAATCTAAACATCATTCTTTAAATGTTGATACTATTAAAACAATCTTTTTGAAAGGAATACAAGATGAGTATCTTGATATCCTTAATGTTATGGGTAAAGGAGATATTTCATATTTACCATTTGATGAGATTGTTGAGTTATGTCAAAAATATTCAAGAGGAAGAGAAAAAACTGGGAAGAGAGATGCAAATTCTAAAGCTACTAAATCAGCAACGGGAAGTATAGCAAGAGTTGAATTAGGAAAATTGTTTGAAGATTCAAAACTAATATCTTAAGCACATTAGTGATACAAGTAGATGTACTCAAAACAGGAAAGAAACAAGAGGAACAAGATCAAGTATTATCAATTTTATGTCCCAAATGTAGGAATAATCATCCATTAAGAGAATTTCCTTAAGAAAATATTCATGTTTGTGGAATTTGTACTGAAAACCACGCAAATTATAATTGTCCAAGGCTAAAGGAATTATATGCAAACCAAATATAGGAAATCCAAGGAATGGAATCTCTTTATTATTTAGTACCAAGAAGACCTTGGCAGCCTCGATTTTCAGGTATGTCTCAAAATCCTCCTCAACATTTTACTCAAAAATTTCCTCAAATCTATCAATATCCCATTCAAAATCCATGGAATGCTCCAATGTCGTGGCAGGTTTGGCCTCTTCAGCAAACTCAAAATCAACCTTCTCAAGGTTGGAGAGGGTATGCCTATGGAGCCAAACCTCCTCAACCATTTCAGACCTAACCTCAACAGCCATATCAATCATTTCCTCAACAATCCTTTCCATATCAACAATCTCAACAACCAAATCCATCATCATCACAATTAACCCAACCACAGCAGCTTCAACTGCTATCTAACCAACCACCACCCGGACCAACCCAATGACCATCCCAACCAGTGGAAAATCTGAGTAATAAGTCAATATATAATGCGAAGGAAGGAACTTCATTTCTTACATATTCAATTCTTCTTGTGCAAGGTGTTCATTTACGATCTTGGAAAATATTGCAAAAATACTCCCCCGTCATTATCGAGGAACAAATAGAAGAAAAAGGGAGTCCTGAAAAATTCAAAAATGAACATACAATAAAAGAGAATCAAATTTAAAAAGGTAAAGCAATAATGGCTCAAACACCTCCTTTTCCTGAAATATTTGTTGAGCAAAAAAATTTATTACTCTTCTTGAATTTGATATCTTAGATGAATTAATGAATGCTTATGTAAAAATTACTTTATTGCACGCAATAAAATATATCACACTCTATACAAAGGAAATTAGGGAATTATGCATAAAGAAAACTGGAAAAAGAAAAAAATACCCTCCAACAATCCATGTGATTAGAAAGTTAGCTAGCATCGTGTCAACAAGTGGTGTAATTGGAAAATATGTTGATCATGGAATCCCAATGGTAACAACTTCCATTAACAAATTTTCAGTTTCTAAAACTTTAATTGACTTGGGGGCTGCTATTAATGTGATGACGAAAGAAACAATGAAATATCCCAATTTGCCAAACATTTGACCAACCACTACAATTTTAGAACTAGCTGATAGATTTAAAGTAGTGTCGGAAGGTGTGCTTGAAGATATCATAGTGTCTTTAGACTCTTGGGGATATCAAGTAGAATTTTTAGTTCTACAACCAAAGACAAAAATTGGAGGGCGCCCATTAATTCTTGGCAGACCTTGGTTAGCCACAACTGATGCCTTCATTGGTTGTAGATCAAGAAGTATGATTATCTCACATGGGAATGAAAAAAAGCACATAACACTTTATCCTTCTGCTCAATCTCCTTCTTTGCTATCATGTCCTGATGAAATAGAACAATAAAAGGAATAAATTCAATCTATTCTAAGTATTAATCAAGCTTTTGATTTCAGAGAAGAGGATAATGAGGATTTTTTCATTTCAGAACCAGATATTCCAAAGCATTAAGAACTATGCAATATCATGCTGCCAGTCAAATATTAGAACAACACTTTCAAGAAAAATGCACAGTTAAATCCTTGAAAACATTATTTGATGTTATTTTTCCTGCTAATTCAATTACACATTCACAAAGCAAAACAATTGAACTTAGCATTGAAAGGTCTCTTAACATTGGAAATAATTTGCAACCAACACAAGAAAAGCAACTGATTAAATCATTAAGGAAATATTCAAAATAATTTGCTTGGAATTACATTGATATGCATGGAATTCATCCTCAAACATGTATTCATATATCTACATAGATGATAATATTAAACCTATAAGGCAGCCACAACGAAGAATGAACCCAATGATGAAAGAGATAGTCAAGGAAGAATTACAGAAATTATTACAGGTAGGATTTATCTACCCTATCTCAGATAGCTAACGGGTTTCTCCTTTAGTGGTTGTTCCAAAGAAAAATGGGAAGTGGAGAGTCTGTGTAAATTACAGGGAATTAAACAAAGCAACACTTAAATATCGTTTTCCCTTACCATTCATTGATCAAGTTGTAGATTCACTAGCTGGGAAAAAAAATTCTCATTTTTAGATGGATTTAATGGCTATAATAAAATTAAAATAGCATCGGAGGATCAGGACAAATCTACATTTACATGCCCTTGGGGTACATATTCTTACAATGTGTTACAATTTGGATTATGTAATGCATGAGCTACTTTTCAAAGAGAATTTTTGGCCATCTTTGTTGATTTGATACATGAATGTGTAGAAGTTTATATGGATGATTTCACTGTATATGGTAACACTTTTGATGATTGAAAAACTTGGAAAAGGTTCTAGAAATATGCATTGAAACAAATTTATCTCTCAGTAATGAAATTTTTTTTATGATGCTAACTTAAGGGATAGTATTGGGACACCATATTTCCTCCTCAAGAATAAAAGTGGAACCAACAAAAATTCAAATCATTGTGAATTTGTTACCACCAATGAATCAAAAAGAGCTAAGAATTCTTCTAGGGTATCCAGGCTATTATCGAAGATTTATTGAAAAAAATAGTAAAATGGCCTTGCCCTTATTTAAACTACTTAAAAAGGACATAGAGTTTCAATGGAATATTGATTGTCAAAATGCATTTGAAAAACTGAAACAAAATTTGTCCACAACACCAATACTTAGAGGACCAAATTGGTCATTTCCATTTCACATATCTACAGATGCATCAAATACTGCAGTAGGAGCATCATTAGGACAAAAATAAAATCAATTGCACTATGTTATCTATTTCATTAGCAAAAATTTAACTCCATCTAAGTTGAACTACATGGTTATTGAAAAACATATTATTGTTGTAGTACATGCAATAAACAAATTAAGACATTACATAACAGGATATGAGGTGTTCATTCTTATTGATCATTCAACCATTAAATATGTATGAATAAACCCATTACTAATCGCAGGATTACTAGATGGTTGTTATTAATGCATGAATTTAGCATTACTATATTGGATTGACCAGGAAAAGAGAATCAAGTGGAAAATTTCCTCTCAAGACTTCATCTTCCTGGTGAGATTGTTCCAGTTTCTGATAACTTTTCGGATGAAAACTTATTTTCTATAGCAGTCAAAACTCCATGGTTTGCTGGCATATCTAATTATTTATCATCTGCAAAATTTCCTTCTCATTTCACAAACAAACAAAAAAATAAAGTAATAAAAGATAGTGCTAGATATAGTTGGGTTAATGGAGACCTTTTCTAAACTGGACCTAATTTGGTAATTAGAAAATATGTAAGAGAAGATGAAATTTTGGATATTTTAAAGGCATGTCATGATGAACCATGTGGTGGTCATTTTGCAGACAAAAGGACAACATACAAAGTGTTGAATCTAGGCTATTATTGGCCATCCATATTCAAAGATTCAAAGACTTATGTCAAGAAATGTGATAGATGCCAAAGAATAGGGACACCTATACAATCCGATGAAATGTCGTTAAAGACACAAGTACTTGTAGATTCATTTGAACAATGGGCTCTTGACTCTGTGGGTCATATTAATCCACCATCCAATGGGAAAAAGTACATCTTAGTATGTATTGATTATGGTGGAGGCAAAGGAAATGGAAAGGAAACATAACATGCAGTGGTATCTTTTATTTTTGAAGAGATATTTTTCAGATTTGGAGTACCAAGACAAATCATCACTGACCAAGGAGCACAATTCACTTCAAAGCTTGTCAGATATCTTACAGAAAAATATAAAATCAAGCACAAAAAGTCAAGTCCATATCACCCACAGGTAAATGGACAAGTGGAATCAACAAACAAAGTGCTTGAAAACATTATGGCAAAGACAGTAAAGATGCACAGAAAGGAATGGTCAGAAAAATTGAATGAAGCATTATGAGCATATAGAATAACATGGAAGAATACTATTGGGTTCAACCCTTATCAACTGGTCTATGGAAAAGAAGTTCTTTTACCAATTGAATTTCAAATCCACACATATAGACTTGCTACTGAAATTGGACTATACCTATCAGAGGCACAACAACAAAGGATCATTCAGCTAAATCAATTAGATGAAAACAGAAAAGAAGTAGTGGAACATGCATCATTGGTACAACAACTAAGAACAAAATGGCATGACAGGTTCATTAAGAAGAAAAAAGTTCATATAGGAGATTGGGCACTTCTATTTGGTTCAAAGTACACTTTAAAGAAAAATTCACCACTCATTGGTTAGCGCCTTATGAGATTGAATAATTCTATGAAAATGGATCGGTGAAAATCAAGACAATAGATGAGGCAACAACATCATTTCTATTCAATGGACATAGATTGAAAATCTACAACAAGCTTGTGAATAAAGAAGATTTCCTCAAGAAAATATCAACAGAAGAAGACATGGAATTTTTGGGAAAGCACAGTAATGTGCCCTCCTTACTTTCAAAAAAAAAAAATGATAGAAAAAAGAGAACAAGATAAAAAAATAATAAAGATATTTCATTGTGAAAATCCATATTTCTAGCACAATACAAATCTGAATTCATATTGGAAAACCAATTTACTTGACTAATATGAATTCCTTTTAAAAAAAAATGTGTGTGTTTTAGTCACTTTTATGTTTCAGGTTGATGCTAAGCTAGGACATTCTATTCTCCAATTTCCAGACTTTAGGACAAGTCTCATAATAAGCAAGGGGGGAGACAGAATAACACAAGTGCATTTGTTTTTTTTTCCTTGTTAAAAGACTTAGAAACTCAACATATTGTTAAATTCAACATGGAAGCAATTCAGAATTCAAGGTACTTTCACTTCAATTAACATATTCACAAAGGGACCTGAATCTCAACATCAAAATCTATCATAAGGGACCTGAAACTCAACATCAAAATCTGTAAGAAGGGACCTGAAACCCAACATCAAAATCTATTAGAAGGGACATGTATATAGAGAGAACCCAATCAGTAGAGCTATTTGAAGAACTGTTCATATCAAAACAACTAAAGGAGCTATTGGAAAGACAATTCTTTTCAAGCATCAATAAAGGAAAGTAATGAAAATATTGTAAGTTACAAATTTATTTTTAATGCCTTTTTTTAATTTTGAAAGAAATTATTGAATTAGGAGACTAATTAAAACCTTGGTGCATAAAATACCTTCATCCCCTGCACATACATAAACCTTTCTCCTTTCATAAACCTTTTACCCTACCATTTGTTCAAATCAAAGTCACTTTGCCTACATAACAAGTCATTTCTGCAAAAAGTCACATATCTTTTTTCCTACAAAACAAAGTCTTTTCTGCAAAACAAGTCACATTAAAAAACATGGGTTAGTGTCATAAAAATTGAAACAAATATGTGTTTGAGATGAGGAGTTATAATGCTATGGAAACTATGGAATCAATATGCATCTACATGGTCTAAAAATGAAAAAAAAAAAAAAAACTCTATTTTTTTGGGGCCTTGAAATGACCTTGAGATGGTCATTTCAAAAGCTATTTCAAGAGTAATTATTAAGTGGAACATATGGATAATCCTTAATATTGGATCATGAACAAGTAGAGTATAGGGAGATAAGACTTATCACTTCAAAAGGACCTTGAGAAGATCATTGTAATCACCAAAGAAGACAACAAGAATGTATTCCTGGTGATACATCATAAGTTTTTTTTTTAAACAAAGAGGCTCATTCAATAAGTGGCATGCAAAACTCATTCAGTGGAATCGAAAAATATGAAATGATGATGAGGCACTATGCAAACAAAATTTATGCACCCAAGATGAAATCATAAAAATTATTGTAAAGGCCTTCATCAAAACTATTTGAGGATGCTTGTAAGGTCACACTTATGAGAGGATGAAATTTCTCAGCAAAAAGAATTGAAAAAAAACGCACCTATGGGAAACAAAAAAAAATACCACTCAGTCAAATATCTAATGCTGCATACTCATTTCAAAAACACAATGCCATTAAAACACCTAACGCAAAATCTCAGCGACAGGAAACGAAGGCTCAGAAATGGATAAGTGAAACTCAGAACTACGGCTAGGAGGCAAGGTAAGAAACGTAAACCCATAAAATTAAAATTGATTTTATAACTAAGTCGGAGATGAAATCGATTAAAGGAACTAGCTGTGTAAATTTCTAGGGTATACAAAGATTGAAAGTGTTGAGGAGATCTCGACAAAATCCGTGAAATACATTGAGTTTTCATGGAATAGAACTTTGTAACTAGTTTTCAAAATGTAAATCCCATGAATTGTGTGGAGTTTCTCAGTGATTGAGTTGTGTTAGGAGTGAGAAATAGGTCAGTTAGTTGGTTTTAAAGTGGCTTTCAGTGTAGATTCCAAATCCGAGTTTGAGTAGCATATTTGGCAGCATAGACTCCAAGTATGTGACTCCATTTACATTGTTGGCAGCGTAAACTCCAAGTCTGAGACTCCAGTTACATTGTTGGCAGCGTAGACCTTCAAAGCAAAGCTCGAGTGCTCGTATTAAAACTATGATTTCATGACAGTCCTAAACTGTGAGTGTCATGTTAAAAACTAAGTTGTAATTTCCAAAGAAGTGTGTGATATGTAAACAAAATCCATGATTTCCAAAGACTGTGGATTGCATGAATTTTTTCCAGAAATCGATTTATGAGGTGTTAAAACACAAAGTCTTGTTCTTGTGAAGTATACAACAGTGAAAAAATTGGAATTTCAATCCTAAATTTTGACATTTTGATTCAGATATTTCTCCTTATTTTCGTGGGCATTCAGCACTGATCAAAATTTTCATATCAGTCCATAAATTTGACATTTTAGTTCAGATATTTCTCCTTGTTTTGTGGGTATACGGTAGTGGTTCAAATCAACACTCCAGTTCATAATTCTTGGGTATACATTGTAGAATCCTGGTAAGCAACACACCTATGTTATTTTTAAAAAAAAATCTTTGAATGATCATCTACAAGAAAACAATTTTCTTCTTCTTTAGTATTCACACCACAAAATACAAACTATGTGTTATCTAGACATAGAATTGCAAGCAAATTTTTTTCCCTCGTAACAGAGTCATTATTTTTCCATGAGATTATTCACTTTTGAGGGATATTTGGCATGGTACAGAGAACAAAAAGAACACAAACAAAGCCACCAAAATTTGCAAATGGAGCAAATAATAGAGCCCAAGGGATTCCAAATTGAGAAATGAAACAGAGAAACCATAGAGAAACTTTATCAAGCAGGGTTATTATAGTTTCTTATGCAATTTGATGGTTACAATGCTAAAGTTTCAGAGATGTTTGTATGAAATTATGACAATGAAAAAACCATTATAGGAGATATTACCATCCCTATCTCACAGGAGTATTTTTCTCAAGCTGCAAACTTACCAATGATAGGAGAAAAATATCATAAGGGACAACACTTTAAAGAAAAGGGATGGAATTTTTTTCTGGAAAATCCAAGGAAGGGTACATTTGACAAATCTAAGGGGATTCCAAGGGAGTGGTTTAAAGAGTCATGGACTGAGTTGGTCCTCATTATTCAGAAGTATTTTCCTTGTGATGGGAGGTATAGTGTAGTGCACCTATACCATATCAAATTTCTCCAGTGTATAAAAGGTAATAATAAACTAAATATCCCTTATTTATTATCAAAAAGTTTATTAAAAATTATTGAAGGGGTGAGAAGCAAAACAAAAAACAAAGACGTCGGTTACTATCACCAAGGATTAATATAGGCCCTTATTGAATATCAATTGAAAAACAAAGGAGAGACATGGGAAAACTTCTTGGACAAGAATCATTTTGTAGAATTTCAAAGGGAAAAAGAACCAGTTGGAAATGAGGAAGCCCTTGAATAATTGCATCTTTCTAGAGAAATTATTCAATCACCATTATACCCAAGAACCAGATCCAAGAAGAAGCAGGACGACATAACCATTGGGAGGGATATATCCTTCATATATTTCCCAAGGAATTTGTCAAGGAAGAAGGTGATAGAGGAGCCTTCTAAGGAATATCAAGACATTGATGTAGAAATCCTAGAATAATTGCCTCTTAGTACACCTCAACAATCACATCATGAAATCATTGAAAATATAGAGAAGGAAGCACAAGAAAAACTTAGAGAACTGGAAAAGGATTCTTGGTGTGAAGATTCTTGGATTGAAGGATCATCATCCTACTCATATTAAAAGAAGATCAAGGTATTTTATGAAGAGGTTCATGTGAACCATCAGAAAGTCACAAAGAAGAAAATTCAAAGAAGATCAAAGGGGTTTCTAAAGAGGTTCATGATGAAGAGAATGCCAGGAAGATGAAATAATTAAACACAAAGCTCCAAGTAAATGAAATCATGGAGAGACATCTCAAGAAGGAAAATGAAATGTACAAGGAGAAAAATAACAAGGTTATTAAAGAGAACAAGAGGTTGAAGAAGAAAATGAAGAAATTGGAAATACAGAACATCCTCATTTCAAAACAAGCATGCATGTGGCTAAAAGAGAAGAAACATTGGCAATAAAAATATGAGAAACGGAAGGTAAAGAGTGAAATTTACAAGGGTGAAGAAAAATTACAAGAAGGCATTGATATACTTTTGTAAGTGACTCAGATAGAAGCTTCTACATCAGCAGGGAGATCAACATGCAGAGGCAGGAGATCCAAAAGACAAAGATAGGCATGAGGACATGCTTATGGATCAGCAAGGGGGAGATGTTGGCCCTCAATTTTGACCATTTTTCACCATGCATATTCCACCTTTCTATCATCCCTTACCACCATATCATGATAATATTTTTCATATTTTTGCCTCTTTTTCACATTAAGTTAAAATAATTATGTCTTTTAATTTTTGGAATTTTTAGTAAAAAATGGGTATTAAATATTATTTTTGGCATAAACAGAATTTCCTATAATGGCTCCATTGAAGTCGTATGTGCAAGACACATGGGCACAAACTGAAGATAGATTCGAGAAGTATAGGAACCAAGCATGGACAGACTCCTATTAGCACACTCCAAATGAGTCAGAACAAGCTTGGTCAAAGTTGGTCAAACTTGACCAGTCACTCAGAAAATCCCCTGATTTAGGGGAAGTTTTGTGATTTTGTGGAATCGTCCCATATTTTGCACAACAAAGGGATGAGTTTGACCCTATTAGGTGGAATAAGACTCGTGTTGGTTGTTATAGCCATTATAGTTGACTTTGTTACAATTTTAGCCTATTTAAGCACATCTACTCAACAACTATGAACATATTATTATTATCATTGTGATTACTCTCTTTCTGAATACATTTGAAGACTTACTCTATATTTCTTATGCATCATTTTTGTGGGATTTGAATGGTTAATCGATGTAGTTGATTGTCTTAGATTTGTACCAAGCAAAGGTGGAGGGCCCCCATTCTAAGCTAAGTACATTATTTTGTTCATTGATGTGCATAATTGTGAATAAGTAGCATTTTAGTTTTCTGTATATTTCTATCATAATTTCTTGTGAATATTTTCTGTATAAACTTATTAGTATGACATGACCATTCATATTTTGGAATTGGTATCCTTTCAGTGACTAATTTGGATAAGGAAGGAAAACCTAGGTCTCCAAGTTGGAGCCTTTTTCTTGTGAACTAAGAATTGAACTGGAATTTCTATATATGCATTCATCATTTCTTGCTTTCTTAAATCAGGTGTTATGCTTTATGGTGAACTTGGTTTTGTTGAAAAAGAAATCAATAGGAAGTACAATCAGGATCTCTAAGTCAAGAGAATATTCCTTTTTTACTATGATTCAGTCATTCACTTGTTCATGCTTATAGATCAAAATTTGTATGCTTTCTTTATAATCAAATTTTTTTTTTATTTGTAATATGCATTTCCATTCTTTTTATATAAAAAAATACTTCCTACACTAGTTAAATATAAGATCCATATACCTTGGTGTGCTTCTAATTTTTACCAACCCAGATTGATAATTAAAACAAATGCTCTAATTCAACTCCATAAATTATATTGACAGATTCGTTGCGATTATTCAACAAAATAAAATCCAAGATTTCTCTACGGGTAAAGAGATGGATCTCAAGAGGTGGGTCTCTGAATCTTTTAAAAGCATTTATGGAAAGCATCTTAGTCTATTTTTATTCAATTGTAAACGTCCCAAAATAAATCCTTGCAAAAAATTGGAAAGCAAGATTTCATTTCCTCTAAATAGGGTGTAGAAAAACTTGTGAGATTCCTTTGATAAGGTGGTCCCATGTTGTTCAACCCGAGTGCCTATGGGCATTAATAATATCTATCAATTTAATCAAGTGCACGCAACCAAAAATCTATGGAGACTCGCCTATATCCAATCGTAGTGGGGGCATGTGATGACATCAAAATATTGGAATGGTATATTTTCAATTAAGTATTGGTTCCATCTTCTCTAAATTTTATTGAAAATAGCTCTATAATTTGGAAAGCCTTTGTGGAAGTTTTCCCTTTGGTTGGTTCCTATATTGTTTCACATACAGGGAATGGTAAAATGGTTAAGATGGAGGAGGACCCATGGATGGGTGGAAGACCCATGGGTGAGTGGAGTGGAAAATTATAAATCTTATGAGGATCTCATTACCAGATTACACAATTTGGGTTTCAAATCCCCAAGTCATGATCGTATTGGTATAGGAGGTTGGATTTTTGCAACAAATTTGGGATTTGGGGGTTGTCTTTCAAATGAGTGGTTATCATATCTCGAAAGGCTTATATCAAGTTTTGTTACATTAAAGGAAAATACAGAGGAAACTATATGTTGGTCAAAGAACCTCTAAAGGAAACTTCGCAGTAAAGCTCAATTATAAAGCACAAACTAAGGTTGATTTTTAAAGGGAAAATATTTGTTGGTGGGACTAGGTGTGGAAGCTTCATGCTCCATTAAAGGAAAAAATAAGTAATGTGGTTATGTCTTAGCAACAATATGCTCACCTAAGATAATGGTCTAAAGAGAGGATCGGTAGGCCCAATCAAGTGTGCACTATGTAGAGAAGATATTGCATATATTTTTTACTTGTTTGTTGTCTATGCAAGTCTAGAACTCTATACTCATTAAATTTGGTCCTAAAGTGACATGGAATGCACCTAATCTGGAGGAATGTGTTAAGAGTTGGCTTTTTGATGCCACAATGAGCTACTATGGATCTCTTCCATTTTTATTTGTCCATTTTATTTAGTGGGAATGTAACCTATGTATTTTCCAAGATAAATCAATCTTAGTGGTATTTGTATTTAATATGATCGAGAAGTTGACTAAAGAATACAAACACAAACCCGAGAAGGAAAAATAACAAAATCTAGTTATGCCATCGATGGATTTAAAGATCCCTTGGGGTTATTTTGATGGAGTCAGTAAAGGTCATCCTCCTAGGCATGGGGTTGGGATTGTCCTTCATACAAACTCCTCACATTCTTATATCTCCAATATGATCCTAATATTGCCTCTAATATTAAGGCAAAAATTGTAGCTTTATGGTCTCTTGTACATTATGCTAAACATATCAATTTAACAAAATTGTGGATTCTTACAAATTACAATGTTGTGATTGAATGGGCCAAATGCAAACTCAACGTTCAAAATGTTCATTTTCAACACTTGTTAAGCTAGTTTCAAGACTCTCTTCAGAGTTTTGAAGGTACCAATTTTTCTAATATTTACAAGGAATTGAACAAAAAGGTAGACAAACTCTCCAAGGAAGCTTTGACTCTTTTGGATGGAAATTTTTCTTTTGATGAGTTTGTTGAATATCAAATTATTCAGGGCTAATCCTTTATGTTATAATATTTCAGTGGATTGATATTAGTTTGTGGTGGGTTTTAAAATGAAGGGGGGATGCTTGATACCCAAAGTTCTATATAAGTTTTTTTTTGTCACTATGGGGTGATGTAACGATCTTTAAAATGCCTAATTTTTAATCCAATTATTCATACATATATTCTAAGTTATTTTGTAGTGTGAAAAATGCTTTGTGTAGGCCATAACATGTATATTTCTTTTTTTTAATATAAAAAATGTATATCCTATATATATATCTATACTTACTTATTTACAACCAAAATATATATAATATACATTATGATCTTTATATTTACTTACTTCCTTAGTTAACCAAATATATATATATATATATATATATATATAACCAAATGACATGATAACCATAATAACTAGTCGAACCATATAACTCTATCACGATATAACGTTGTATTTAATACTTTATCGATTTATTTTTTAATCATTATTTAATTATTAAATATTTTCTTATATAAATTTTAACTATTTTATTTATTCCTTAATAATGAGATATATACCCCAAATGCGGGTGTTTAAGCGGGCAAGTACAGAGAACAGCTTGAGGGTTGGTGCATGGCAGGGCCACATGGCCACCCACAAATTCTCTCCTCGGCATTCTCCAACATTAATGCTGCTTGGCCGCCACCCCAAGCGGCATTTACTCCTCTGCACAAGTCGAGGTAGCCTCCTCCGCAAGAAAATGAAGTCTCCTGCACGTTCAAATGGTAATTTCCCTCGGCCCTCTGGCTCTGCCTCTGGTTGTTTCCTTCAGCCCTCTGGTTCAGCCTCTCGTCCTTCTAAGGATTTCCATCTCCTGCTTTCCATTTCTATGCAGAGTCATTCTCTTCCCTTGTGGTGTCGCTACTCTTCTGAGGTGGTAGAGCCTTATTCCCGCACAGCGACTGGAAGGCGTTGCAATCTCAGAGGTTGCAACGAATTCCTTCCAGGGCACCATTTCTCTCAGATTCCTCACTGTCAACTTCGCCTCTCGGCTTCTTTCGGCTTCAATTTCGCCCCTGCTCCTCCGCTTCAACTTGTTGACCCTGTCTCCTCCCTTGCTCTGCAAATTATCCACCCCCATCGTGCCAGCATGCCCCGCCTTAGGCACTGCATGTGTTGCCGACGAGGCAGCAGTAGAGGTTGCGTCTCTCATCCGCCTTCTTCCTCCCATTCCAGCTCTTCGACCTCTTCTCTTGAGCATTCCTAGGGCAGATACCCGATACGCGCAGTGGTAGAGGCCAATTGTTCGGCTCCGCTGCTCAGCCTCCCCCCTCGGCTCCTCTGACGCATTATCTGCCTCGCTCATCTCCCCCTGCCTCTGCGCAGTCTCCCACCACTGCTCAATTTCAATTCCAATGCTCCTCTAATCACCCTCTTGTCGTTGCCACCATCTCCATTTATTTTCGTGAGGTGGCCAATAATGACCCTGTCGCCTTTCGCCCATCCAACCCAAGCACCCCTGTAGCGACCCTGGCCCCTCTGGTTCGATGAAAGCTCATTAGGCTTCGGTTGGGCACAATCTGGTTTCAAACAGTGGCAGCAGCTCAAACTATTACAAGGAGCGGAGCAAGCAGGATGGAGACAAAGGCGAGGTAGGAGTTACGCAACAACAGATGGCTCCAAGTCACCCTCATGCAGAAGATGATGAATACAGATGCATTATCGTCAAAGAATCGCCTCCAGAATCTCATGACACATAGTTTTTCAGGTCTTACTATGCTTAAGGCCACTAGTTTTTTCGTTTTGCCTTCTGTTTGCTATCATGCTTGGTACATTTACTCAATTTTGTATAATGTTGGTTTCCTCTTTAGAGGTAGCGCTCCAAACTCATTTTGGGTTGGTTTCCCTACATGGGCAGCTCCATTTTTTGTTGTTCTGAGACAAAATGCCACTGAAACAGGCTAGAGGTCGGTACTTCCATGTACCATATGTTTTATTAATAGATCTTAATCTTACTTAGAAAAAAAATAATAATGAATATAAAAATTTTAGCTTTTTTTTTATTCCTTAATAATAATGAGATATTGTTCACTTTATTTAGTATTAGAGTTATATTACTATCTAATTATTGATTGTACTTTTTATTAGAGCTTTTCTAATTTAATTTTAATTTTAATTTTTAATTAAAATTTATTTAAATTAAATCTTTAACCATAATTTAATTAGATATAAAATATATATTGAAAAGAAAAAATTATCTCAATGCCACATAATATTTGAAAAAAAATAAACAAAATTAGAAAATCAAAAGCTTAGAAAAGAGAAAGATCATTCTACGACCAATCATAAAGTCCAAGTATAATAGTTAATGGAAAATTTTTCATTAGTTGTACTCATTGAACCATTGGCACTATTAAAAACAATTTTCTAAGTTGATGTTGAGATATAATGCCTAAAATATGGAAGTCTCTATTACCGAAATAAAAGGCAATAAACTTAACTCAAACTTAAAGGGTGGATAAATAAATCCATTCACAATTGGGATAAAAATTTCATTTTGATACTATATTTATTTGCGAAAAAATGGATTGACTATCATTAAAATCATGAGTAATGTCATCATTAGTCAAAGTGATTATTCAAAATAGAAGAGAATTTAAGTATTTAAATATATGGTAATCAGTAAAATTAATAACTCAGTATTCACATGATATATGATTAATTCCATCTACTAGGTGTACTACATTTCCCTAACATAGGCACAAGTTAATCAAAAGAGCAAACCAAGAAGCTCATAATATTTTGCATAACATGCAATTTTACTAACTAAACTACACCCCAATGATATTCAAAAAAATATGTTACCAAAACTTTAAAAAGGATAATAAATTTAGTGTTTATTCTTTAAAATAAATTGAAAGAAAAGCACATTTCAAATAAAGTGTTAAGTTCTAAATGAAGTTTTTAAGATATATCAAGAAAGATAGCATTTGATTGAAAAGTGAGAGGATATTTTAAATGAGAGGTTGTAAATTCCATAAAGTAGAGATGGAAATGAAGATTCAATTATTCTATGAGTTTATTTTGAAATTAAACTCATGTATATATTAGGAAAGATTTAGAATGAGATCATAAGCATTGTCATTAATATTAGGAAATTATAATGATATTAAGTTGGTAAATAGAATAAAATTGTGAAAAGGGAAGTAAAATGGTTCATACATAAAAGTGTGATGATGAAATTGATAATTTAGAATCAAACCTTAACTAAGGTGTAATTAAGACTCTTAAAAATTCAAATGATGTATTATAAACCAACAAAGTTAATATAATCGCCGGAAACTCTTAGTTGAAATCTCTTGCATTACTTTTACCATGAATATTGATAATAAAACAAATACATAGCATTTGAGCACCTAACAAAGAAAATAATGTTGCAAGACATTATTTCAAATCATCTTGCTTTCTTATCAAATGCAAATCAAAATTAACAAAAAAATCACGAAGAATCAAAGGAAAAAAAATCATATAAAGTTTTTTAGAGAAAGATAAAGAATTTCTTCTCTAAATAACCTTAATTAGAGGTTGTTTGAAAAAATCAAAAAGTTAAATGATGAGAAACTAGAGAGTCAAAATCTCAAGAATAAACTCAACAACTTGAAAAATAATGAATAACTTTCACATTTAAGGGATCATAATGAAAACTTAGTTACACAAGTTAAAAAGCTAAACAAAGTTGGGGAAACTTGCCACCAAATAAGCATTGAAGAAAAATAACTCATCCAATTGGAGTAGAAGGATTATTAGATGTAAAAATATAGATATTAAAGAGAGGAACCAATACAAATGATTCATCCAATTGGAGTAGAAGAATTTTTAGATGTAAAAATATAAATCTTATAAAGAAGAACCAATACAAATCCAATTGACGTGAAAAATACCAAATATGCTTATATTGAAATCTTATCAACCAATAATCACCATAAATATCAAAAGAAAAAGGTTTGAAAACAAAACAAGAAATAAAAATATGTCTTATCATCATCCTAATTATAAAATTCATCACGCTATTCAAAAAATTAACGAAAGAGAAAATCAATGTGAGAAACTATATAAAGAGTCTATTATATTGAAGAATTTTAAGTGTGGAATCTTATCATTCACCAAGTCAAATAAGTAATTACCAAATAGTTTTGTAAAAAATTAAATTAGAGTGATCTTACCCTTTTACAACGAGACAATCATATAATCTCATATCATTGACCATCACAACTTGAAAAACAAGAAATCATAAAAAAATATTACAAACTAGAACAAAGGCATAAGCTTATTCTTAAGTGTTATGAGGGCAAAGCATATATATATATATATATATATATATATATAATGATAAAGCTAAAGAAAATAACATGTCTTACCTAATAAGTGTCATTTAATGACATGATTTATAAATCATAGTGAACAATTAATGTGTATAAATATATTGTTACATCATATTGTATTCAATATTTTATAAATTTATTTTATATTTATTTTTCTTTTTATTATTATTATTATTGAGAAGGTAGGTTAAGGCTACGTTAGAGCTAGCTTTAATGTTGGATAGAAAAATGATTTATTTATTCAGAAGATATTGTTATTAAGATTGTGTGATGCTCAATCAAACCTAAATGCCTTATAAAACAATTTTTATCTCTCCACACGTAGCTCTCATCCTCAACTCTTTCCTATAAAATTTAAAACTTAATAAAAACTAAACCTCATAAAAACCAACCAAAAGAAATAATAATTCAAATAAAATAAAAGTAAAAACATTGCTTTTAAAAACTGTTGTGGTACAACATGGTCCACATTGCCACACACAAGCAAAGAATAAACAGCTTTTTAACATAACCCTTTTTTAGACTTGCATGGTCTATCTATACAAAATAGATTCGGTTTAGTGTAAAGAATGTGTTTTTTCAAAATATAAAGAATATATTTTTCGAAAAAAATTGTTTATGATTAGTGAAAAATCATTGAAAGAAATATGTTATTTAAAGTATAGATATTTAGGTATTTTTAACTAAAATAATAAAATTGCATAAAATTAAAAGATAATTATTATTTAAAAAATAAAGATTAATTTTCCATTCAATTGTATTGGGTTCATTTAAAGACACTGAAGTAATTGTTGTACCATTTATACATATTTGTACATATTGTTGTTTACTTAAGAAAGAATTTAATTGTTTTAAGGAAAATTATAATTATTAAATTTATAAATATAATAAATATAATAATAAATAATAATAGTTTTTATAAATTATGTAGTGATATAAATTTTTATATAGTTTGAGTGGGTCTAATGGTTAAGAGCATGTGTTTCCTTCAAAGAGGTCACAAGTTCAAAATTAGAGGGAGTAGAGTATGTATGCCTTTGTAGATTTAGCAATCAAATCGTTGCGCAGAATATAAATGATGAAAAGTTTATATTTTTTAATAGTTTAATATGTATTTTTCAACACATTTATGATTAAATTGAATTTCATAATTTCGTTAACTTGTAAAATCAAAGGTCTTTCATGGAGGGTGTCCAAATGGGATTAACGAATTCAAGCATATGAATGAGGGCTCGTCATATTAGTGGGGGGTGTTGTACGCTACCCAAATGGTGCACTACATGTAAATGACAAAGTATTTGGGTAGTGGAGGGAGAGGTTCAGACTTGTGAACTATGTTTTATGATTACATGTTATTAGTTAGATATTCTAGACGTAGACTTACAAAAGGGGATGATATTCAAAAAAAATTAAGCATGATGGTTTGGGAATTTACGAGAAATCTACAGAATTATGGAAAGAAGCGAAGTAATATATCAAGGATGAGAGGACTCAGTTTAAATTGGGTTAATCTCTGGTGGCAATTGTGACACGAGAGATTCCTTGTAAGCAATCTCATTCACTGTGGTCTGCTACTTTTGTCTTCTTTCTATTTTTCATGGTTTTTTATTTGGTAGTTCCAAGATGCTTTTTGGGTGGTGTAGAAATTAATTGTAGAATCAATATTGCTCATGTAATGTTCTAAAACATAAGACAAACCTACTTCTACTCATATGCGGAAAACAATTCACGATTAAGAAGCAATATAAAAAACATGTGACATGAATCAATTAACACGCATAACACGAGGATATATCTAGGGGAAATCCACTGCTCAAAACCCTTTCCTATATTTATTGCATTAATCATAAAATAGAGAAGATATACAATGTGTGTTCAAGTCTGAACAATCTCTACACTAGTACAATCTATCTCATTGCTTCACATAGGGAAATTCCTCATCCATAACTGCGAAGTCCCATAGGCCATTTTCTCACTGCATGCACCACCTGTACAACTTGGATAATTATACAACTGATAATACACTACCCTTGAACTCCAATCTCAACGGGGTAATTGATATAAATGGAAAGTGGCATCTACCCATGGTATTCATCCACCCATGGTATTTGTCCACCCATGGAATATACCCATGGTACTATAAGTGGCATCCACCTATGGTATTCATCCACCCATGGAATTTACCCATGGTATTGTAAGTGGCATCCACCCATGGTATTGTAAGTGGCATCCACCCATGGTATTCATCCTCTCATGGTATTTATCCACCCATGGAATTTACCCACGGTATTATAAGTGATATTCACCCATGGTATTTACCCACCCATGGAATTTACCCATGGTATTTACCCACCCATTGAATTTACCCATGGTATTGTAACTAAAAAGGATTATAAGTAATAAGTCACATTTGTAAAAGGACAAATTGTCCACCACAATGTAGCTTTTACAGTTATTCCAGGTTTTAATAAAACAAGATTCTTTGTGGTTTTGTTTACTGTATGTTCTCCTCTTTTCTTCTTGCATTTCAATTTTTCAGATCATGGGGGCCTCCCTCCCCCAAGATCCATTTCAATTTTTTAGATCTTGTGTGCCTCCCCCAAGATCTAGATCAGTAACTAGTATTTCATGTATGCATGAGTTAATTATAGTTGATTTATTAACTGGTTGATCACTGAGTACACACCCCACTAATAGACCTCCCACTAGTTCCTCCAATAGTTGGAACTAGTCTAACTAACTTTAACTCAGTTTAACTGAATTAAATTGTTACAACTCAAATTAAACTCAACCTAGTCTCCTAAAATTTGGGAACCAGTGGCTACATGACTCAAGTTAGGCCCTCAACTCGAATTAACTTGGCAAACTAAGTGAAACTAACTTAGTTAACTCGTACAAGTTGTATTGTGATGTGGAATTACAATTTTCTCCTACTTTACATCAAGGGAAAATTAAATCGGGATTCTCTTGTTGTCATTTTCAACACTTCCTCTCAACAAGAAAGGGATTCACATCTACCCCAATTCAACATCTTTGGAATGTATTCCAGGAAAAAACTCTCATTGTTATTGTTGCTAATGCAACATCTACAACTGAGAATAATAAATAATAAATAATCATTAAATCAATCTGCAATTGTCTACCAGGAAAATTGTGTTGTTGCTAACTCTGCTACTGAACCACCTGCTCTGATGTCAACAATATCTTCACTCCTCAATATCTGACTAAAATTGATCCTTCTGTTACTGAATACCGTGGGCCCTCGAAGCAAGGTAATGATTTATAAGAAAAAAACACCCCAATGGACCCTGCCCAAAATTCTGCACATTTGGGACTATTGCTTCATGTTGCCCCACCTCACACCTGGAGGTATGGTTGCATGTGCTCCCTCTTCCCACTTGGATTGAAATTCCACCCCACTAGAGGTATCTTCTTGAGTGGATGTATCCACTCAGCCTCCTCTCTGCTTCTCCATTTGTGGTTGCTCCACAACTTGTTGAGCCTACTTCTGAGGCTGCAAGTTGAGAGGTAATTCATGCTCCCTCTCAACCACCAAGTATCTAACCTTTGCCTTGCTCCTCAAGGCTTTGCATGCATATTCTACCTCAAGTGCATACAGTTTCTTGACTCACACACTAATATGCTTCACCTGTCTCATGGCGATGTGTCTAAGGAAAACCTTCCCTTTATTAAATATCATATCGTAGCCACAGTCTTCCAATATCACGATGGAAACAAGATTATTCTTTAGTCCTGGAACAAACATCACATCCTTGAATTTGAGAGGCAATCCAAACTCCCTTTGAAAAGTAACTATACTTATACCAGTTGTGTTATACCTCCCATCATCTCCAAACTCAATGTTCTGCTTTAGGTCTTTCCCCTCCAAGTCACTGAAGAGATCTTTATCCCCCGTTATATGGAACGAGGCACCATTGTCGAGATACCACATGCTTCCCATTACTGTGTTGGCCATGCATGCAATGAGAGAAAAATCAAGCTCAAATTGTGAAGTTAAATATTCACATGTTGTTGCTATTGCAGGCTAGTTCTTGCTTGCCTTCTTATGTGGACATTTTGTGGCATAATGCTCGAATTCATGACAGTGAAAGCATTTAATGTTGCACAAGAATTTATTCTTTCCCTCCTCACCTTGGGAATTATTTCCCTTGGATTTATTTCCTTTGTTGACTAATACAAGGTCCTCTTCCACTTCTTTGGATGAGGTCCCTTCTCAGTTGTCCCTCCTTATTTCTTCTTGCACTAGATTGGACCATAACCTCTCCCAACTTGGTAGTTTATCTCTACCATTAATGAAATATTGATAATTTTGCCAACTCTAGGGAATACCCAAAAAAGCTATAACTACAAAATATTCTTCTAGAATAGTAATACCGACGCCACCAAGTTCACACGAGACTGTCTAAACTTGCTCAAGTACTGCGGAATTGTGTCATTCTTCTTCATTTTGATGCTCTGAAGTTTGTCCTTCAGTGCCAGCTTCATGTGGTCATTGTTGTTCTCAAACAAGTCTATTAGTGTTTTCCACATTGCAAATGGAGTTTCTTTCCCTTTGATATTTGAGACAATATGATTTCGAACTCCCTCCAATATGATCCTCCTTTCTTTAGCTACATTATTCTTCCACTAAGCGATATCCTGGGCATCAACTATTGGGGGTTTAACTACATTTATTTTGATGTAATATAGTAGCTTGTTATCATCTAATACTGCCTCCATACAAATCTTCCATGCCACAAAATTTGTGGTTCCTTCCAGAGCATACTCGAGCCTGAGTTTTGTGGAAGTCATATTCTCAGTCTTATAGAAATCCTGCAACACGAATCTTGAAATTTGGACCTCCTATGCAAAATTTGAATTATATTCTCTATTGTGATTCTAGCTCTGATACCATGTAAAATTTAGTTTTAGATTCAATACTTCTCATGTAATGTTCTAAAACATAAGACAAATCTACTTCTACTCATCTGCGGAAAGCAATTCACGATTTAGAAGCAATATAAAAAACATACGACATGAATCAATTAATAGACATAACATGAGGATATATCTAGGGGAAAGACACTACTCAAAACCCCTTCCTCTTTGTATTGTATTAATCACAAAATAAAGAAGAAATACAATGATTGTTCAAGTCCGAACAATCTCTGCACTAGTACAATCTATCTCACTGCTTCATATGTTGCCTTTGGTCAATACTTAACCAATTTCCTGCATGTCCAAGCCCTTATTTCCTTGCGTTTTTTCCTTGGGATTTAGACCCTATTATTTAGGGAAATTCCTTATCCATAATTGTGCAATCTCTATAGGCACTTTTCTAACTACATGCACCACTTATACAACTTGGATATTTATACAATTGATAGTACAGTACCCTTGAACTCCAATCACAACTGGGTAACTCATATTTCATGCATGCATGAGTTAATTATGGTTTATTTATGAGTTAATTGGTTTATCACTAAGTACGCACCCCACTACTAGACCTCCCACTAGTTCCTCCAACAGTTAGAACTAGTTTAACTGACTTAAACTCAGTTTAACTGAATTAAATTATTACAACTCAAATTAAACTTAACCTAGGCTCCTAAAATTTAGGAACCACTCTACATGACTCAAGTTAGGCCCTCAACTCGAATTAACTAAGCCAACTAAGTGAAACTAACTTAGTTAATTCGTACAAGTTGTTTTGTGATGTGGAATTACAATTTTCTCCTAATTTAATTCAAGGGAAAATTAAATTAGGATTTTCTTGTTGCCATTTTCAACAAGTGGTTGTCAAGTTTGAGGGGAATAACTAGAAGAGTTTCTTTGGTAGTGATGTCCTTGGAACAAGTGCAATTTGAGTCTGTGGGTTTTTAGTGGTGTTTTGGGTTTCAAATTTATCAAGGTGAGGTCTAGACAACCATAATTTTGAGCTCGAGTTTCAAGGTAACCTTGGTTTTCATTATTCTCATCGCAAATTTCTTGTTTTCATTTGTAAATTTCAAGTTTTTTTTCCTAGGGGTATGGCTCTTGTAACAGTCTGCAAGTTCGTCAACATTTATATGTCTTTTGTTTATTTCTCTTCTATTACCTCCCCCCACACTCTAATCCATCTTCTTACATCAACCCTCTTCTGGTTATCCCCCTCTATTCCTTCCCTTGTTTCATTCCTGATTTCCTACTTTCAAACCCTTGTCCTTTATGTGCCATCCTCAATACGCTCATTGGTTTATCAAAGACTATCATTTGATACCATTAATTCCCCTCATTGTGTTCCACACCCTCCCTGACTCCACCCATTAACTCCTTTCCTGACTCTCAATGGTTAGACACAAATTATACTTGTGTCGTGGAGGCAGTAGAAGGGGAAAATCTCTCTCCTTTATTGTCACACCCCCAAAGTGTACACTTGAGTTAAGGCATGTTGATTCCTATTGATGTGTTGCACTAGAAAGGTTTATTCCAACGGTTGTGACCAACTTATGACTACTACTTCCAGACTAGTCTCTAGCACTTATACTTCTTAACGTGTATAATATATTATGTTAGCAGAATTAACATTCAATATTCATCATACGTATAATTCCCAAAAATAGAATCAAGATTCAACATCCAATACAAATGTTGCAACAATGTCACATATATAAATGATACAATGTGAAACTTCAAATCATAAAAGACAACGCATGTATGTGGAACTTCTTCTTTATAAAAATCTTGGATTCATGTACATTAGAATTTTCCCACAGCCTAATCTCATATTACATACCACAGAACCATAAACCCAAGCCCCTTGGATCATAAACCAAGTTCCCCCACAAAAAACCAACCATAGATACCATGTCTCTATTTCAAGTTACCGTCACATGGTTCGATCATTCCAATGGTCATTCGGATCGGTTTGGTCGTTCAATAAGACCCTCGCATAATTTTTTCATTCCATAAGACCTTCACATAGTTCGGTCATTCCACAAGGCTCTCACATGGTTCGATCATTCCACAAGACCCTCACATAGTTTAGTCATTCCACAAGGCCTTTGCATGGTTCAGTCGTGCATGGTTCAGTCGTCCCACACAATATCACATAGGTCAACACAATTCCATGTGGTTCCACATGACTTCACATGACTTTGGGCCAATGTTCCAAAACACTTTGGTTCATATTTTCTCCTTTGTCCTTATGTTCTTCCCTATTTGAGTCACTTTTTTCTCGCTTCCTTCTCCATCCATTTTTTGTGCATATGTATAGCACCATCATGCCAAACAGGCGGTCATGCAGTTCGTTCAAGTCAACACACCATTCCACCACTTTGTGCACGAAACCTTAATTTTGAGGGTGGCTGACTTGTTCCATCAGGCCAACTCATTCCACTGGGGCATGTTGGATGCACTTGTTCCGTCTAGGTGTATCATTTATCTTGGATGCATTGGGTGCGTCGTCCCACATTAGGTACCTCATTCAAGCAGGTACCTTCATTCCAATTTGGGGCATCACAAGGTCACATGGGCGCAATCATGCCAATTCAGGCACCAAGGTAGGGGCATGCCTTAGGTCGACATGTGCACCACTTATGCCTCCTTTATTATCTTGGATGGGCATGTTCCACTCTCAGGTGCCAAATTCTAGGCACTCTTCATTCCTCTGTGCTGCAACACCCAAAACGTCACAAAAATCATCGCAAAATGTGCAATGGCACTCATACCTCATGACTCGTCTTGTCTAGCTCGTGTTGCTTATGGGCACCTAAGCTCAAGGTCCTAACATATTCCCCCACTAAAGAAATGTTGTAGTCCTTGAAAATGAACCTCCACTTGAAAACCATCCATCACTAAAGGTCTTGCATCCTTAAGAATATTTCTCATCAAACTAACACTTCTCGTCGTCGAACAACCTCCCAACTACATCAATCTCGTATGAAGAATGATCATCTCTAACATAACCAAATCGTGTGACTTTGTGAATTCCCATGTAAGAATTTCATGTTTTGGATCCCCTCATGTGATCAACTAATCTTATCATAGTACCAACTCCATAAGAATTCATGTCACTTTAAAATCATGCAAACACCATAACATCTCTCCCTCTCATTCAAATATCTCCGCACATAAACACCATTAAATCTCATATCTCTAATTTTTTCATCAATAAGTACCCATTTTAGGCACTCCACATCTGATTGGACTCATCATCCTCAACAACTAACAACGATATCATCTCCAAGATACTCACAAAGAAGATGAAGTGGGGTAGCCTAAGGGACTACCTATGCACACTCTAACTCTACCTTCTGAAGATGTACTTTGGTCTCTTGAACATGCTTCAATAAATCCTATAAATGGTCTTCCTCCTCCTGGAATTAGCCCTCTATACTTGTTTGCAATGCATCTCAGCAAAGGGGGATAGGAAACCATCCTACCCTTACTCTCCTCAGTCAATCTCTCCAACTCTAGATCCTCATGCCAACCTCCTACACCACTGCACCAAGGCTCGTCATCTTGACCCTCATCTTGAACTATAGATGATTTCCTTGTGGCTCCATCATCATCAACATCAAGGTGATCCTCAATAAACTCACCCTCCTCATCATATATGTCAACAAAGGCAACATACTTGGATACTGAAATCTTAGCATCAACCATCTCAGGTCTCCTAGCAAAACTTGAAACCCCCTTTGATAACTCAATCATCACCTTTGTCTATCATAGAAGATTAGAATCCACATGATCCAAAATCATCATAATCTCATTAACATGTTGTATTTCCTCCACATAAATGATTTTCATCCTCGCATCACCATCTAAAATTACCTGTATAATTAAAACAATCATAGGCTCCTCTCCCGAAAGAATGAACAATCACTCTAAATGTGGTACATGAAAAACTATCTCTCTCTAATGAGAAACTCTTGTCCCAATACAACACCATAGTCATCTTACTGAATAATGGTTAATTCAAGCTTCCCACTCCAATGTCTAATCTTCATTGGAACATCTATGATCATCCCAATGACTCTCCTACTACCTTGAAGGACATATGGACTAGAATAATTTGCATAACCAATCTCCTCATAACATCCTCCTTCAAGAATTTATGAGAAGTACCACTATAAATAAAATCAATCTATTGCATCCCACCTACACATATACTCATATAGTTCAATTGATTCTTGCTTTGATCATGCTTTGGAGTAGCCTCCTCCGATGAAGTTGCACCTAAAACTTGCATCACTCCTATGACTAACTTCTCTACCTATTGTAACACATATATCTTCTGATTCCATGGGAAATTATTTGCCATATGATATTATCCACATAAAAAACATGAAAGAGACTTCTTCTCTTTCCTTCCACCATGTCTCCTTCTTGTTCGCCTCTTCACGAACTCAACCTGCTCATAATGTGTCTCCCTCATCGAGACAAGGTATGCCACCTCACATCTCCTCTCATTTGAAGTTCCTGAGCAGGCTCCAACCCATGCATCCATATGGATAGTGTTAACACTGAAAAATATTTTCAAGCAGAAGACGACATTATTCAATGTCAAACAGAAGGATTTACAGGGCTGGAAGACATTAGAGAACCTGGACCCACAACTGCTCCCGGTACCACCACTAGAGCCGCCGTCATAACTGAGGTTGCCACCCGATGTAAAATAGGTTGATAGTCTCGCTCTCGGGCCATCACCATCTTCTACCAGACCTCCTCGAGGTCATCCATAAAACCCTGAGAAGGCATCCCCTGGGTCAAGCGGTCCACTCGACCCCAGGCATCCTCTAGAACTGACACACGAGCAGTCAGTTGCGCATTGCGAGCCTCCACCGCATCTGCACGTGCCGCCTCTACATCAGCACGAGCTCGCTCGGCCGCAGCCTCGGCAGCGGCAGAGTTGCTTCCCTCTCTAAAAGGGCCAGCAACACCACCAAGTCCTCTAGCAACATCTCCTCCCTGCCCTCCAAGATCGCCCCTAGGTCTCCGAAGACGTCTGTGGCCGACCAATCGAGCCACGGGGCGACCTACCTCACCAACATCTGCAAGAGTAACCAAAACTATGTCAGTGTCACCAGAAAAACACATAAGCACATATATACTCAAATAAATGCAGAAAACATAAAAAGTGTACCTGTTGGCCCCCAAGCATAACCAAGAGGGAGACCCATCTCTGGATCCCCCCAGAAGTCCATCCTTGAATATGGGAATGGAAAGAACATCTAGGGGTTCACCTCGAACCAAGCCTCTATTGTGGCATTCCAATAACGCTCCACCATGCCCCCACCACCTCGCAGCATCACTGGAGCCCACCTCCTCATACGAGGCTCTTGTGGCCTCCTATGAGGCACCGCCACCACTGGTCTCAACAGACTGCCCTTTCGTACATAATGCTAGTGTACGCAAACAAATTTGATCCATTGCATACCTTGTTGAGCTATGTCACCATCCCGTCATAGCAGAAATAGGAAAAATCATAGAAGTGTCCGACCCTCAACCGGTGCAAGACTCCAACTTGCGGGCCAGATGCCCGATGCGGAGCCGAAGAACCTGCAAGTCACACAATCACCACCAAAGCACATCGCTCTGCCAGATTTGTCACTAATGCAATGTTGATGCACCCCTCCATAAGAGGCGGCCCACTACAATGACGTCTCCAGAACCTCTCCAAATCCACCCTCCCAGAAGGGAGTGGCTAACTCAGTGCCTCACCATGAGGCAGTGACCAAATCACAAAATATAAATCCGTCTCAGGACCGATGGCCAGGTTATTCCCACACAACACAAACATGTTGCGCCTCCTGCGCCAATGTTGGATCAAGTAACGAAGCAATCGGTCCTGTGACCGAAGAAGCTCGTTCTCCGCGAAATTTAGGAGCCCCCATTGCGCCAGCTGATGGCACACTCCAGCATCAACAGCCAATGCAGTACAGATCTTGGGCCAATCCCGCTCCCTCCACAACAACCTGTCATCAAAAACAGAAAAAAAATAATATAAAAAATAGGCAAAACTCAACTTTTTTTCCTCGGCCTTTTGCGCGCCTGTCCCTCAGACAGGCGCACTAAGGGCGCGCCTGTATTTTCCACAGGCACGCTTAAGGCGCACCAAAGAAGGAGAACATAGCGCTTTAAGTGTGCTTATCCCTGGAAAATGCGCACAGAGGGCACGCTTTTGCCTCGATTGCCCGCGCAATCTAGGGAAAAAATCACTCAGAATCCACACAAACCAAGTTTGTACGAACCCCGGCACCATCAGACTAAACAAATTAAAGTGCAAGACATCATGGAGGTTACCTGGGCATGATATCGCTAATCCCTGGTGCTCAGGCTGATCGCAACAGCAAGAATTGCTATGTAGAAGCCTCTGACCTCTCAAGAACTCGACATTTACAAATGAATTGAATTAGGGCCATATTCATCTATATATCGCCTTGTTCAAAAAAATTGGGAGAACCATAATGAGAGATCAGAAGGTCCATTATTCGAACTGTAAGTTGCACCGTGATCAGCACTCCATGACGAATAGAGGTGATGCCACACATTCACACTCCCGAAATATAATTTTTCAGCACCGGCAGGTATGCCCTCTCTCATCTTCTTTTTAAATCTCATGACTTTCAATAATATTTGATAAAGAAGATGCTTTCACTTGAGGTAGTTGTTTTTGCAGGAAAAGCTCGAAAACCATTCACAACTCCATCCACTGAAAGTTCTAGAGCAGGTATCATTCTACCCCTAACATGATAGAGTCCCAAAAAAATCTGCATATCCTAACATCATTTCTCCATCAGAAATCAACTATAGGTTCCACATATCCAACCTTGTTTATCATCACCTCACCTTGCACATGATAAACATCATCGTTGGTCAGTAGAGCCTCCCCCCCCATAGCGCTCATCACCCACAGTAGACCATATATCACAACAAAAGTGACGCCATGGCCATACTACTTTAAGTCCGAGAAGCACCTCATGCCCATCCATCAACCATGAATTAGGTCAAGTTTTACCATACAAAATAAAAACCCCCTCCCCGGATGACCAGGTTGTATAACCAGATCAAAAGCACGCTACCACGCCTCGCATTTGGCCCACCATACCTCCACCAGCATAATCCCATTTGTGATACTTTTTCATCCGCTTCATCAACCCCACACATAATACCAACCAATGGGGCCCCCATCCTCAACAAAACACCTTCCTCACAACATAAGTGAGCGAACACTTTCATGTTTTAGGGCACCCGTCTCTGTGTTTTGTACAAACCAAACCCCATTATTTTATTATTTTTGTAAGTGTACAAAGACCGCAAACGGTGCACTACGTCCCCCACCCTCTCATCCATATTTTCTACCATGGAAACAGTCCCTCAACACCCTCGGTCGGAGTATCACACCCCCAAGCACAAGCCACCATGAAATTCATATCTAGTTTTTACCCACCCTAGAAGTCCTACTGACTCTAGGGATTTCCCCATCAGAAATAACTATGACTTCTGCCAAGCTTCTCAGTACACTTCGACCTTGGGCCACTGAATCCCCATCATCAGTTTTCAGTCACCCCTCGCCAACATGCCTATGTTAAACCCATCACATCCAGGTCCTTGACCCTTCATGTCAGTGACCCCTCATTCAGTTGAGGCTTCCTTTTTGTCGACTTCAACACCTATTTTCCAAAAAGGAAGCGGTACCTTGGATCACCCCTCTCCATAAAAGGGGCATCCTCGGGTGTCAATGTGGGAGACATCATTGCCCACAGATGGCATTGATCCTCCTGACATTCGACCACAACAAAAGCTTTCATGTTAAGATGGTATCGTACCTTACAAATATTGCACTTTGATCAAATTCATCGAAGACCCATGCCTTCACAAGCGTCTCTTTCAGCAATGCTTACATGGGAAGGTCCCATCCAACACCTATGCGTACAATGCACAGTTATATGCCATACCAATTTTACACATATGGATACCACATTCCACCTATTTTCAAAGAAAAACGCCCCAGAGGGCGTCAGTAGTCGTCGTCAACAACCACCAGATCACTACCATATTAGTGACACAGACAGAACATATATCTCTCAAATAGATTTGTTTAACTAGCCACAACATCACGAGCATGAGACATGCCCGCCTCATAGAAATTTTTTATATATTTTTTATTATATTTGCTTACAGGGGTCCCCATAGGACATGGTCATTCTTCGAACTGGTGCAGGGTGTTTCCAATTCCAAGCTTCACACAGGTCTCTCTGCACACAATATACAGAAAAGAAACTATAATGTATTTTGGCTATATAATTCTTCCTGGACCTCACACATTAGGGGGCAACTGTTAACACTGGAAAATTGTACAAGCAGAAGACGACATTATTTAATGTCAAGCAGAAGTATTTACAGGGCTGGAAGACATTAGAGAATCTGGAAAGTATTTACAAATCTCTAAGGTATGAGGAAAAATCAAATTTGAGCAAGTCATAAATGCTTTTGCGCGCATAATCCTTCGTGAAGAGCGCCTGTGTGCGCCTTTTGAACCGAAATGCGCGCAATCCTGGGAGTGGCGAAAGTCACTTTCCAGGACCACAAAAAGCACACTCTAGGACAATGATTCCTCACTTGAAGCCGCCTAAGGACAACCACCAAAGCCTCCTTAGACAATAAGGGAGCACACAATGGAATATTTGTGGCACACAAAGGAATCATCCCCCTCTCTTGGGTCACCATCCATAATGTACCAAGAGAGGGAAGGAGGATTTGAATTCTCCTATATAAGGCCACCATGAGATGAAGAAATTGAGAACACATTGTTATGTTGGCCAAAATTGCCCAAGAAATACCAACAATGTGTGATCCGGAGTTGAAGATAGAGGGGACTCAATTGTTCGCCACCCAACAAGTTAAGTCCACCACAGTAGAGAGAGGGAGACTTTGCACTGAGGCAAGCTTGGAAGTAAAAACATCCTTGCATCGGGACTTAGAACCCATGTTCTAGGGGCCCTTTGGCAAGAGGGTTAAATTTTCATCCTCATTTCCTACTAGCACTCAATAAGAGAGGCTGAAGAGCCACCGTTTGGATTATTGCAGTTGTTGACTCTATTCAGAGATTTTGTTTATTTGTTTTAGTTTTAGTTTTAGTTTATATATGCATGTTATTTATCTATCTAGTATGTTTATTATTCTAGCTTATTCCACTAACTTTCTTGACTCCACTTATTTTTTTGCCTGTGACCAATAACTTAAGTGGGTAAACCACACCCCTTAAGTTGGTGTGATTTCATACATGCGTGCACCAAACACACTAACACAGATAGGTTCAACCTTCTCTCTTGAAAAAACCTTGGTATTATTGTAGTCTTCCACTACTCTCTTTACTTTCTCACCGAAGGCTTTACTATCAACACACAACTTCACCATGTTTTCTTCCAAAGATTCCCAACTTCTTAGGATAGCTTGAATTTCAGTGATGTGATCCCATATCGATGTCCTCCATGATGACTCCTTTGCTACTTCATCTTGACAAACTATTATATATTCTCTTAGTTGAATTTTCATTCCACTCGTTACGTCACGAGTGAATGGGGAAATTTACCAAACTATCTTCAAACCACTTCAACAATGATCTCTTCTTTGATGCCAACTTCTGTTGGAAGGTAGTGGACTTCACTTTGATACCAAATCTCAGTTGGTGAAGAGATACACTTTTGTTTTCACAAACTTCTACTTTGATACCAATTTTCATTCCCCATAGTGTACACTCGATTTAAGGTGCGTTGATTCCTCTAGACGTGTGGCACTAGTAAGTTTTATCGCAATGGATGTGACAAGATTATGAATACTACTTCTAGATTACACCTCTGGAACTTATATTTCTTAACGTGTAATATATATTATGTTAGTGGAATTAACATTCAATCTTCATCACAAGTATAATGCCCAACATTCAACATCCAATATAAATGTCACAACAATGTCACATACATAAACATCACAATATGACACTTCAACTCATAAAAGGCAACACATGTATGTGAGACTTCTTCTTTATACAAATATTGAATTCATGTACATCAGAATTGGCCCACGGCCTAATCTCAAATTATATACCACAAAACCATAAACCCAAGCCCCTTGGCTCATCAACCAAGTTCCCCCACATAAAACCAACCATAGATACCCCATCTCCATTTCAAGTTACCCTCACACAGTTTGGTCGTTCCACAAGACCTTTGCACGGTTCGATCATTCCACAAGGCTCTTGCATGATTTGATCATTCCACAATACCATCACATGGTTCGATCATTCCACAAAGCCTTCACATGGTTCATTCATTCCATAGAATCTCGCATGCGTGAACACGACTATGCACAACTTAAGGTAGACTTTCCAAAACACTTCAGTTCATACCGGCTCCTTCATGCACACCTCAAACTTGCTCCTTCATTCTTGTGTTCTTCCTCAGCTAATTCCCTTCATCCTTCTATCCGTTTGTTGCACATATGTATGGCATCATCATGTCAAATGGACGGTTGTGCGACATGTTCAAGTCGATGCACCATTCCACCACTTCATGCATGAAACCGTAATTTTAAGGAAAATTGACTCATTTCATTGGGATGTCTCATTCTTCTTGGGAATGCTCATTCTGCCTAAGGGTGTCAAGAACACTCATTCTATCTCGGGTGGGCATGTTCCACTCTCGGGCACCAAAATACAGGCGCTCTTCATTCCTCTATGATGTAACACCCAAAATGTCGCAAATATTGTCACAAAATGTGTGATCATGATCTCACTTCATGACTCATCTCATCTAGCTCATGTTGCTTCTAGGTGCTCAAGATTAAGGTTTTGACATCTATGACCCCAGAAACCCCTCCAACTCCCGCCTTACAAACTAGAGCCCAAAGAACTACAAGATGAGCCATGGTTCGCTGTGCAAACATAATCATTGAAGTAGTTAGGCACGCCATTACAAAAGTGGAGGAAGTTGTTTGACAAGAACATAGATTCATCCCTAATCAACACATTGAAGGGAGAACAAGCATTCAAAATCTGAAATAGGAACATCTACCCGGTCTTGACAAACCTCATATATGCAATTGATCAATTTAGACAGACACATCAAAATGCTTATTAGGAAAGTCTTTATTGAACGATTTGACAAACAACAAGAGATCATGTTCTGCATGGCAACAATGTTGGAGAAGATTGAAAGGCTAGATAAGAAAGTTCATGTCTTGGCCAAAAAGAAAGTAGATATCTTCATCACCACCTATGATGAAGATAGTGACTCACCTGCACTAATACAAGTGGATTCTCCTATGGCATGACATGATAAAGAGAGCGAACTTTATAGTTTATATTTTAGCTTATAATTTGAGTATTATTAATGTTTTTACTATGAGGGTTAATCACTTGACATGTAATTGGATTAGTTATATTTTTAGCTTAAGTGACAGATTGGTAGTTGCAATGGTACGTAATGTGAAAATTTTGAATCTCTACTACTCGTCTAGTTTCCAGGGCAACAAACCAATAGAAAAGAAAAATAAAATATTTATGTAACTCTTTTTTTGAAAATTAATACAAGTTGTCTGACCTTTCAAAAAAAAACTTATAAAATTAAAGGGAACTCAAAATTTTCATTTATAAACAATTATATTATAGAAACAACTCAATATTCAATTGGGTATATGCCAATTGGTAAAGAGGAGACGTTATTATCTTCCCCACTTGGGTTCAAATCCTACTTGTGACATGTTCATACTTTGTGAGTTGATTGTTGTTTGGGGCTCTTCATGAGCTGATTATGGATTGAGATTAGTTTAGGTGCCAAAAATCTCATTATTACCTATAGGTTATAGGGTGGGTGCACGAGAACATGAAAAAACAAGTTGATATAATTTAATGAGATGACTGAGTAATAGGTCCATAAAAATATGATTAACCATAGTTGGTATCAATAAATACTGATAATCATTAACGTCATATTTTGTGGACTACAGTTTGGTGTTGTTATCTATATCACGTTCATAATAATTACAAGTATAACCACTACAATGATGTAGTATATAGCTAAAAATTTGTTCTATATTGATACTCTCATCTTGTGTAATATCAATAATGTTATTAAAAAAAAACAAAGGTTTAGGAAAATGGGTTGAAATTGATAGCCACTTATTTAATTGTAAAAAGGTTCAAAATAATGTATACTTTTTAATGGCGTAGTCTAACTTATAAACGAAATTACCTTTTTCACAACATTTGTTCTGGTTAATTTTAATCAAAATCCAACGGAGATTTTTAAAAACTTGAGTTGAAATTGTTTAATCTTCATAATTCGAGTTCCCCAGGGGTTTTTCACAGCGTTGAATCCATTTATGCATTCAAAAATGTATTTCAAATAACAAAAAATCTTGAAATTGTATTATCGAATTTTGATGAAATCCAGTGAAAAAGGTTATTTCTTCTATAAGTTAGACTACGCCCTTTTTAATTACATTAAAATAAGTTAGATATATTTTATTATTAAAATTATCTAAAATATATATTTTAAATCAAGATTCTATTCATTCTTCCAAAAAGTGGTACATCAGTAGAAAAACGCAGGTAGTCTCACCTCAACCATGTTTGTTGACTACTGCTATTAGCATATGACAATGAAATAGAAAAACATAAAGAGACACAATCCACAACTCGGGAGGAAAAAAGCACCAGTAAACACACAAAACAAGTAAAACCCTTGTAACCAGGCTAATCATCGGAGGGGATGGAGGCTAGGTTGTCTGGAGTTGTTCCTGGAGGAGGACGAGGATGGAAGGAGAATTGAACGTGCTCTTTGAAATGAACCATCCAATCCTCCAGCTTCTCTACTTTCTCAGATAACATGTTTTGGCCTTGCCAGACCACCACTACACATTCCCGGACATGGCACTGAAAATAGTAAATTTTGTTCAAAGTAGAAATTAGCTCAGTATGTTCTTGCTTCTAAGGTTTCTAGACGTTCAAGAATATATTGTATCAAATACCGACAACGCTCAACAAAATATTTTTTCCATTGCCCACGAACCACATGATGTGCCATCGCTCATCTCCCTGAACCACTGCGACAAGCCGACCTACCGCGCTATTGTCACCGTGGGGTACAACTCCCATGACCAACCACTAAGCCACCCTGACTACTGCCACCACGAGCTTCAAATCCCAATCGACCTGAGCACCCCACCTTGCCACCACCCAATGCCGCCTGACCCAAGCGACCTCCACTGCTATTGCCTGCCCAGAGCTAATGGTATCGGTCGCCGATTCCATATGTGGGAGAGATGCAACACTCCTCAAGCTGTCCAAATTGGGGTTAATTTGAGAGGAGGAGTGACCCAATCGGGGAACTTGACGCATGATGATCATCTTGACACCACGAAGACAAATAAAGGCAGACCAACGAGAACCTTCCCAAACCTTGATTGTCAACGAGGAGAAACACACCACCCCCGCCGACATGACCGCCACCAACCAGCCTAGAATGAATGTAGAGAACCATAAATTTACACTAGCCATGAGCAATTGACTGTCCCATTCCCAGAGAAGAGCCCGCACAAACCAAACCACCCAGAATCTAGTATACATGCTCCATAAATGCCACCAAGCCTTACAGGAGCCTAAGAAGGGACCAAGGCAGCGAATCCACTTTCCCTCCAGCACAAATGGAATACCGCCCGACCCCAACAGGACCAACAAAACACAATTAGAACCAGAAAGTTGAGTCCCTTAATGTGCATAATAATCCACCCGAAAACTAAACTGGAAATTAACAAGAATGCACACTCGTAAGTGGAGGAGTGGGCGTCGACGGTGAAGACGCGACCTCTCCCAGACAGGGTGCCCTTAGAAACAACTACTTCCTTACTAAGAGCTCACACTACCAATTCCATAACTCAACCAAACACATAATGTCTAGTAGCAAACCTTTCCACCCTCCATAAATCTCCAACGAACGCAACCTCCTTCAAGAACCAAGACGGAATGAAGTTTAGCATAGGTAACTGTGAATTTTTTTGAATCCTCTAAACAGAAATCCTACTGTAGTAAATCTGATTTACTTCTCCTACTTCTTTATTTAACTTAACAAGTTATTTTTTGAATAATTCATGAAAACATTGAAGTAAATACACTGAAACCTACACAATTTATACAGATCAAGTACTGAAGAATAAGTAACCATGCAGACAAAGGACACACAATTTTTTCAAACAAATGTCCCCGGAAAAACCCAACGCGGGAAAACCGGTGCAAAAACTCTTGAGGGTTTTATTATTAAGCATATTTTTGTATACAAACTAGGGTGCTAATGTGGCTCACCCAACAAAGAAAATCCTCGGCAGAAGTACCTCTATCTTGAGACATATATTATGGATGATCCAACAACTGGATGAAGAAACCCCATAGGTGACTGCGCAGTCTCCAAGTGTTGCTAAGTGATGACTACAACAAGTTGGACTGCGTCACCTTCTCCAGGAGCTATGTCACCCTCTCTGTGAGCCTTCTCGGCTCAGAAATAAAAGCATTGTATGGCTGCCCGATCTGCCCCACAGAAACACCAACGTAGCTCTCTGAGTGATTGTGTCACCCTCTCTAACTCTTTGTCCCTCTGCATGAGCCCTACTGGCTCTGTGTCACCCCTCCTAGGCCTGTGTTGCCTCTCTGGTGTTGATATGCCTCTCTACTATTGTATTCTCGGCCTTGGATGAAAATCTCACTGCCGAACTACCCCTCACTGCACTGCAAGCTCACTCTGAAATTTTCAGCAAACTGTGCCCCATAATTTCGACTTAGCTCAAGTGTTGCTACTCCGTGTGTGTGTTCTCCAACTGACCCCAAGCCTTCCCTTAATACTTTTCTAGTTGACGAATCAACGACCGTGATCTAATCTCTAATCGACGACTAAGTTTAGAAAAGACTTGATCCTCGTCACTTAGAACATTCTCACCCACATGTTTAAATTAATTCACTTTAATTATTTAATTTTCCTAAGTTAGACTTAGGGTCACCATTAAAATAATTAATTATTTGAATAGCTTAAGCTCTGGGTGGAATTTCTCCAAACGATTTCTGGGTCTTGGAGATCTCATGTGTTCTAGCCCATCCACAAAGTTTCAGAGCTAGAGCACATTCAATGCTACCCAAAAATCAACAGTAACATTATACCCTCCCATACACAAGGTGCATTGAGAGGACGGGGAGGCTGCCCTCACACTTGCGGCCACACACTCTTCATAAATGCCGATGCATTACCTTGGGAATGTCAGTTGCTTGGTCATTCACCCCATCGAGGATTATAATCTAAATTATAAAAAAAATTCTTAGGTTAATAAACTAAAAATATTTATTTAAAATTTTTCCATTTTACACTATAATATATTAAAAATAAATTATAAATAAATAAATATAATATAATATAATTTTATCTTAGCCATTAATTTAACCTTTTAAGTTTTTAAGGAATGGGTTAATAAATTTGCAAACTCATTTAAAAAAAATGTTTTGTTTTTATTTATTTATTTTTCAAAATGATATGATATAAGTAACTTTAAAATAGGTTATGAGTGTTATGAAGAAATCTTTCGGTAATAATCATATTAAAATGAGTAATGTCGACGCGTTTCGAACCAACCAGTGTGGTTCATTATCAGAACCACAGGACTAGGTGAGAGATCAGGTCGTTGAGTTTAAATAGATGTAGAAATGGCAAAACTAGATCACATAAGCCAAAAATCTATAAATAAAAGTTATGAGTGTGTTAATAAATTTGCACATTCAATTTTTTTTGGGATAATTTTATTTTCTTTTAATATTTTGTTTTAATTTATTTATTTTTAAGTCATTTTAAAATGGGTTAAATTTTTTGGAAAAAGGTTTTATAGTTAAAATTCTTATTAATCAAATAAAAAATTATTTTTTTTGAAAATATTTATTATATTTGAAAAAAATTTACCATATAAAATTAAAATTTATCTGGTTATAAACTTACTCTTTAATTATATTTAAGGGTAAAATAAATTATACTAATTAAGATACCAAACACTATCCATAGACCCAATGACTAAGCAAGAACTAAGACATCTTGTATTGACCATAGACATAGTGAAAACTTCCTGGGGCCGCCTACTCCTTGAGCTTAATTAATACAAGCTAGAGCATGCCCCGAGAGACTTAAACTTGCGTGGATGTGATGACAAACTACAATCCTAAAAACTCGAGCTAAGAACCATTGACGAGGATATTCAATCATTAAGAATACATGTTTTCTCTTGAGAGGTCATAAGTTTATATCTAACTAGAGGTAGGTTATATACACTTTTATAAACATTAGTAATAAGATTGTTCTGCCGAGGATGTCCCTTGTCACACAAATAAGGGGATCTTCTACACCAATGTGATGTTTAACTTAACTGTGTCCTTAAAATTAACTTATTATTATTACCACTACTTACTACCCCAATCCATATGTAAATATAGTTATTATAATTTTTTTTTTTGTCAATATCAAAATAGTTTATATATATCCATACTCAAATTTATATTCTTACACTGGCAATATTTGAGTCATTAGCAAATTCTTTATAAGCGAGTTAAACTTAATATGTGCATCACTATAAATGTCCTAACATTACCAAAAATTATTTGAACCAAAATGTTTAACAATATTGATGATAATTAATTAAACTAAACTCATAGATAAATAAACTCACACATATCATAACTCAATTACATCTAAAAAACCAAACCCTTAACTAAATAAAAACAGTTACATCTTAAAAAATGAACCAAAGTAAACAAATCCAATCCCACATCAAAATTTTAAATAAAATCCACCAATCATGAATTACATTCAATTTTTAAATAAAATCCACAAATTCATCTCACAACCATGCAACCCAATTCTAAAAAGGCAAGGCAAAACCTCCTCCACTTTTCTTTTTTGTAGATAAACTTAACTTGTCCTAAACGCATGTGCATGCCCACCTTGCGTGACTCTAGGATCCCTCAATAAGAAACCAATAAAAAAATACATCTCTTCTATGAAAAATAGAGAAGGATTGATGAATATAAATATAGAATAGGAGCAATCATTCAAGATCATTACCACACGATAGGGTAGAATAGTGAAAGCCTCGCTTCTATTTCATTCCACAGGGCAAGGAAGCGCAAGGCAGACGTTCGAGGCTTCAATCGCAGGGTAGGTTTCGATCTGCAGTCCCTCTAAATCTCTATAATTTACTGTGTTTTTGGTTTAATTTGATGTCCTGATGGCAGAATTTTAGCCCTAGAACTCTGAAATTGATTCAGAAATTGCCTTTTCCTGTTGAATTGGGTCACCGTATGCTTTTCTTATCTAATCTCCCTAGATATGTCAAGAGTTTTAGCCGAGAATTCTTATTTTCAATGGGGTTTTTTCATTTTATATCTGATTTGCTTTTGGTGAGGGTAGATGGCTAATTTCAGGGTTTGTAATTTACCCTTATTGTGCTCCCTTAGCAAAATTCCTTGCTTTCATTCTATGGGTTCTGTAATTGAGGAACCCTGAATTCGACTAGAAGATTCTCGATCAAACCCTAGGGTCTGTGTGTACATTGTTTGATTGCCAAGTACAGCGGACTAATGTTTTTAACATCTTATTTAATTGTTCGGTTCCAGAGGGGGTTAATTTCAACTTTAAGCCTCGCTATCTGTAGTCTGTAAATTCATCAAACCTCCCTTCTAAAGACAGACCTTTAAATGTTTATTTTTACCACCAGCCTGTTCTTTCCATGTCTGGGGATACCTAAAAGAGAGACGTGTACATGAATTTTGCTATGGATTAGGGTGATTCGTAGTGTGCTTTTGATCATCAGACTGTGATTATTGAAAATTCTCAAGTGTCTAAACTGTGATGATTGAATATCGCTACTTCTGTAAATAATGGTAACTATTAAGCATAGGTAGTTACCAGGTTTGGTTGGACCTTGAGCCTTTTGGGCCAACTGAACACACCCACATTGAACTTCTAGACCTTTCCTTAAAAAGAATGCATCAAAACAATCCATGACATATTCCTTCCCTAAATAAGATAAAAGCATAGGGTTATTTTCATTATATTTTTTCTCTGGATTTGGATGTGTATTTTTTGTATTGTTCTGTGGTTTTCTAATTTCCGAGTAAAAATGTATGTATAATTTTATATGTTCCACATTTCTGAACCTTTTGATTTTTTCTGAAATCCGAGATTTCTTTGAACATCCCCACCTGAACCTACTGAACTCGTTGAACCTGTTCACAATTCTACTAAATGTATATAGATGGTTGCTAAAAGCTTTTTTTTTATCAGTTGTGATTTTTCTGAGTTTCGTGGAATTTAGGTCTTTGTAGTTGTGAATTTGGTTCCACATTAAAAATGCCAAATTGGGGTTTTTGGTGGAGATACTCACTTTCCATGGACTTTTGCATGTTTTCCTGTGGTGCAAGTGAGCATTTTAGGTGCAGATGTGCCTCAGCAGGAATGTTTTTCAATCTCAAACTGCTTCAGGAAACCTTTATTGGGCATTCAAAGTGAATTCTTTTGCATGCTTTTTCAGTTTTTTAGATGTCTGAATTCTTTCCAATTTTCAAAGTCATGTTTAATTTTTTTTGTGCAGTCCCCGGTGTCATCACCAGGGTGATTGCTTGTTGCAGGCTTAGATGACTAAGTAAAATGTTAGGTATATTGAATGCTAGCCTTCTTTGGGGGTACGGACACACATATTTCACCGACTGTTCTGTTATTCATCTTTATATCGTTAATGCATTTTGAATTGGAGTTATTCCTGTCAGGAGGCTTGATGGAGTTGCTTACCTTTTCATTTCAGAAATTAGTGCTGGCCAACATAACTACATAAATTCTTATAATTGTCATATTAGCTTTTGCACTTAGAGGTTCGGTTTGCAGTGCTTGGAGTTCTAATGATTATCTTTTATGGCCAATTGGCAGAACAATGGCAAGAAGTTCCTTCAAGCAAGAGCACGACCTAGGTAAGATTTTAGTCTGTTAGCTTGTTCGGTATTCCATTATTGAGTGATGTTTAGTTTTAGATTATTTTCATTTTCCTACTATTTTCTAATATTACTCTTCGTCATGCAGAGAAGAGGAAAGCTGAAGCTGCTAGAATAAGGGACAAATATCCTGATAGAATTCCGGTAAGTCTTTTGCGAGTTAGCTAATATCTAAAAAGACCTTCCTGTGTTTTCCGTTAGTCCAAGACGTTGTTGACTGTCTGGCACTGCCAACTTCTTTTTTGCTTTGTTTTCCGGACAAATTCTGTTGCTATGCAGGTGTGTGAATGAGTATACACACACTACTGTTTTTCCCATCACATGGATGAAGTTACCTAGTTACCATTTAACAGGATATGGCTGCCCATTAGATCACCTTTCAGTGTAAATTTATTTCATGCACGGTTGTTCGGGATCTCCTATTCTGCTATAACATGTGAATAATCCTTATGTGGGTTGAAAATACAATGTTGCTGGACAAAAATGGAAGTAGAAGGTGCATCACTCGATGCAATGAGTGCTAAGTGGACTATTCAAAAATCATGAGAAATTAGTCAGTTACGATGAATGAATAGTCATAGATGAATGACTTACTTAATGCAGTTGAATCCCAAAAATAATATCTAGTGGAAGTCTTATTTTAATTTTTTCAATTGTAACTGGTGAAGTTTCTTATTTCTTCTATTAGAATATAATCCTACTCATGCAATGCTTACAAATATCAGGTTATTGTCGAGAAAGCTGAGAGAAGTGACATCCCGAACATTGACAAGAAAAAGTAAGTTGAATTTATTATAGAAATGGTGATGTTTAATCACTAAAATTGTTGAAAGTAAGCTTAAGTTTTTTTAAAGCCTTGAAGATTGTTATGTAGGTTATAAGAAATGGTTTGTTTTTGCAGGTACCTTGTTCCTGCTGATCTGACAGTTGGTCAGTTTGTTTATGTCATTCGAAAACGGATTAAACTAAGTGCGGAGAAGGCTATCTTTATTTTTGTCAACAATGTCCTACCTCCAACTGGTATGTCTCTCTCTATCCTCCCTCCCACAAACGAACACTATTGTTGTAAAGCAGTTAGTAAATCTGGTTTTCGCTCATCCGTAATAACCTTAGATGCTAGTCCTGTATTAGTTTAATTTTTGATGAATGCTGTTTAATTATTTTGCCATCTATGTATATCTTAGTAACATATCTTTGTGGTTGATTTGTCCAGCTGCTATAATGTCCTCTATATATGATGAACACAAGGATGAAGATGGATTTCTCTATGTGACATATAGTGGAGAAAACACTTTTGGTGATGAGGATGTATTCCTTGATGTCACATCTGGTTAAATTTAAACTTCAATATTGAATTCATTGCCTCAAAGTGAGGTTGGGTGCCGCTTAACATCAAAAACTGTAGGTATTTGAACATGGTTATTGAATTCCATGCTGTCAGTGTTGTTAGTGATAAAGTAATTAGGTATACTGAAAACACTATACAGCAGTGATTTGTAAATAACAAGACCAAGATGGTATTTGTAAATCTTAGCTTTGCCTAATAATTATTTCAGTGTAAGTCCCAAGTCCATATTTCTGTTTGGGGATTCTATTAGGTGAAAAAGCAAGTAATTGATATATGGTTCAACTTTGCTTGTATATATTACGTGCAAAATTTATGGAAGTTCCATGAGGAGATTCTTGTTTCTTTTGATTTTCTTCCTTGTTTGCATATGATACTATAATTTTTTTCTGTGTTTGCAAATGAAACTGATATTTTGTCATATGCATCAGTCCAAATTTATGGTAGCCCTGGTTTTACTAGGTTCTCATTTTATTGTTCTGTGCCATGGTAGAATAATTCATTTTTGAATTCTTTTTGTAACTCCAGAATCAATTGTGTTTTTTTGTCTCTCGGATTTAAACGTCACTCCGTTGTGGAGTAAAAACGTCTTACCAATATCGAGGGCACAGATGTTTTGGAATTGTATTTCTTGTGTGTCCTAGTGCACTCTTAATTGTCAAAGTAATCTTGTCCAGTTATCTATTCATGATGTTCATGTAAGCTCACGAGGCTGATAGGTATATGAAATATTTGTTTCTATGATATTTTCATACGGGGAATGTATTTAATGGACTGTGTAGAAAATAAGGTTTCAATTAAATTATAATGAATTCAACATGTTATATGTGAGAAATGGGAAATGAATTTGTATGAGGAATATTTATCTTTTGAAAATGAAGAATATCTATGTTTTGATTTTCAAGGTATTGTCTAGACAATTTGAAATTATTACAAGGAATATATATTATGATCTCAATTGTTAGGCAACAATATTTTCAATTTGAAATTATTATAAGGAATATTTATTATGAACCTTAAGGGTTAGATGTGGGAATTAACTTTGTCCAAGTGTTACATGTGGGAATTGTGGGAATTGAATTTGGATGGGGAGGATAACATTTCTCGTGTTACATGGGGAAGAGAATTTGGATGGGGAAGAAAACGTTTCACATTTCTCTTAACCACTCTATATATTATATATTTGGTATATTTGGTTATAAATTCAACATGTTACTCGTGGAGATTGAATTTCATCTCAGACACTTTGGATGGGGGAGGATAACATTTCACATTTCTCTCAACCACTATAGGTAAACTACAATATATTATATATTTGGTTATAAATTCAATATGTTACATGTGGAGATTGAATTTCTGTCAACCATTTTAGATAAACAAAAATTAATAATATATTATATATTTGGTTATAAATTCAACCTCTGACATTTGGAGATTGAATTTCGCTGAGAATGATGATATTTTTTCCCCAACCACCTAAGCTAGCTTTTACATTCAAGTAGTTATTTTGTTAGATCATTGTGAAACCCCTTCAAAGAATATGACCACCATAAGTAACAATGCATAAAGGTAGTAGATGAATTTAAATAAAATCATAAAGAAAATCACCACCATACATAACAATGCATAAAGGTAGTAGATGAATTTAAATAAATTCATAGAGAAGATCACAACCATACTTGAAAATGCATAAAGGTTCATGCATAAAGGAAGGTGGTAGATGAATAAAAGCATAGAGAAGATTACTGCCATACTTAACAATGCATTAAGGTGGTATGGGATTCTCTTTGCCCTCTTATGAAAACAAGCTTATAAGATGGTGTAGGGCATTCCCTTTGCCCTCTTATGAAAACAATCTTATAGGATAGTAGGCCATTCTCTTTGTCCTCATGTGAAGATATGTTTATAAATTAGTAGGTGAAGACATGTTTATAACTTGATAGGGAGCTGTCTTATAATGGAGGCCTTAAAAGTACTCGTTTGTACATAAACCCAATTGGTTATCGTTTTATGCTCAAATCATAGTACCAAAAATATAATGTTACTACTATTTGGCTATTTTGGCAATTGGTTATTGTTTTATGCTCAAATCATAGCACCAAAAATATGATGTTGCTACTTCTTGGCTATTTTGTCAAGACCACTACAATGCATCATAAGTGATATTGTGTTAGACTAATTATTCATGTTCAAAGAAAGCAGTTTGAGTAACGCTGTTTAACTTGATTTTTAGTAAAACCTTGGATTGACTAGTCATAATGTTTGTTTTGCTTTTAAGTAAAATTGTGGATTGATTAGTAATGTGTGTCCTAAGACCGAAGACCCAAACAAGGCCTCCCAAGATCAAGCCAAAAACCAAAAACAACTTCAATATAAGACAATGTACCTAGCATTTTGGTCTTCCTTTAAGGTTGGCAAACCCTCCTGCAATTCATGGATCTGAGGTAGCCCTAGTAGACCTATGGTATACGCATGTGGATTGTTCAAAATATAAATTTCAGACATCAAGAAGTTCACTTCTTCTTTGGTTGCCTTCTAGTCTTCATCCAAGACTTTCGTACTTGATCTTGGGGGCTCTTGAAACCCTTCTAGAGATAATAATATTTCTTTTTCTTGTTACAATATGACGAGTGACTCAAATAAACCCTAGAGAGCACAATCGGTGCTTTGATCTAGGACCAAAGACTAAGCATGAAACCCATGCTATAATAATAATTTTTGCTTCTACAATTCTTTTCTTTCTTTTTGACAAATACAAAAATGAATAAATCATGTCATTAGCCAAATACAATTATGAAGACCCATACTAGTTACAACTTTAAACGCTCTCTTAACGATGGATTCATAATTGACCAATGGTACACAGACAATACTCACTTTGAAAAGTTATTAAAAGAAGAGAATCAACATACACAATGCTAGGGATCTAGATACCATAACTGCCAAGGTATCCTCCCAACACATCAAAGTAGTGTCAAGACACTATTATAAGGATCTGACTTAAGGATCCAAGTGTCATACACTCATACAAAGATCTAAGACACTAATAAGGACTAAGTGTCATCTAGGCAATTGCCACTATAGGTACCATCAAGCTATAACCTTGGTATTAATATAGATACCATCTAGGCATCCATGCCTTGATGCCAACCCTTACAGGGATATAGGTATCTTAAGCAAGGTCAACACAAACAAAGTTTTGTAAGACCAAGATACCCTCCCTACCGGGATCCAAATATCATCAAGGCCAATCAATTGAGATCTCAATACTAACCAGGCAATATGTCCTCCCAAGTACCATCATACATGCAATTCATGGTACTCGTATCTCCCGCTCAACCAAGTTAGAAATATATACCAATTCAAGCATTTTTATCAAATATTCAAATTTCTCAGGGAGAGATCCACACATCAGCGACCTGGTCAACCATTAGAACATCTAGTAGCCTTGCAACCCTAACCAATACTAGTACTTTTCATTAATATAAAATTTGAGGTAGCGTACATTTTGTGTCATTGATCTTCATGTTTCGTTTTGGTAGTTGCTTGATGATAAGAAGACATAAAGAAATTAAAGAAGAACTATAAGAAGATAACTAAAAGATCACAACTAATTATCAAGTTAAGAAAATACTTTTGCCTTTGTGATTTTACAACATAAATTATTGGGCATTTTGCATGAAAAGGACAAAATCAAAAGATAAAAAGATTTTCTTATCTTGATAGTTACTTGTGATTATCTTTAAATTCTTATTGTCTTCTTTTATCTTCTTATCATCACGCAGCTACCTAATATGTGAGTACATGAAGAGACATTGGATATAGGCTCTTAACCAAGGCTAAAACACCTCTTCTAGGGGAAAACCTAAGAACTTATCTTCTCTTCTTTTAGAACAAAGTCAAATGAGATAACCAAGACCTTTCACTGGACCAAAAGACCTCCTGCGCTCCTCCAAGTTAGCCTCCCAAGATGAGTAGACAAACTTCGATAGTCAACCCTAGTCAAACTGCTTCAATTCTTCAACTAACTTAGATTTTGGCCCTTCTGCTTCAGATTTTCGGCCCTATTGCATCCCTGCAACTTTGGCCCACTTGCAACAACCCAAAAATTTGCACGTGTGGCATAGAAGAGAAAATTTTGGCTTCTTTTTGCTTTATAAATGTCTCCTTCGCTAGGGTTTTATCCTTCTTTTCTAGGTAATTCAGAGTTCTTTCTTCTCCTTCAATTGCAGTTCGAACTTGCTTGATATATTTTTTCTTTTATAGAATGTGTTTATCGACAATGTTAACTCCAAAGAATTATATAGCTACCTATTTGCTTCATGGGACCGGCAGGTATGTGACTTATGATAGTGTTGATTAACCTTTGGCATTTGAATTTTTGTAATGATTGCTCTAATGATTTTGTTATTATGGTGAATTTATTTTATGTTGGCAAATTTCAAATGTGATTTTGACATAAATGGTGGACATGTGTCAATGTCAAATGCAATTATGTGAAGTTGCATGATTAGAATGAAGCTAAATGGCCAATGTATCTAGATTTGAATCTTTGCTTGAGATTGAGAATCTATCAACTATTCCATCAAATTCTTCAAAGAAGAAACACCAAGTGCATGAATATATATATTTGTCCTTCAATAGAACCTATGTCAATTACTAATTTGATCCACAGAGTAGTAAACCAACAAATTAGTTTGTTCTTCTCATAAAAATTAGATTGATGCTTCTACACTTACATGTTAATGGTGGGACTGGAAAACACCTTGCAAGGCCTGCATTGCATCATGAAAAGAATATGAACTAGAAGAGAGAGGCCCTTGTGACCAATCCTAGAGGGTCGAAGGGGAAATCTTGCATTGCCATCTTGGAAGAAGTGGAAGGGCATAATGAAACCTTCATTGAAGAAGTAAAAGATGAAGAACCCACCTAAGAAATCCTAACAATTGATACCTAAAGGAGGGAGGGAACTTGAGATATTTGGAGAGGAGTCATTATTGCCATGGGAGGAGAGGCTAGGCACAAATTAGAAGATTAAAGGAATGGTCTAAGAATGGAGAAGGGGCCAAGACACCAATTGAAACTAGGGAAAATAATTGGTGATTAGAAATGGTTGATCCCTACCCATTGTGCTCTAAGAGCCTACTTGTAGAGCCATTCTCATTCTATTGCGAAGAAAATATCACAAGAAATGTGACAAAAGATGTTGGGTGAGAGTACACCAACATGAGGCATCAAGAAACTGACAACTGGGGTTTCCATTAAGCCCATGGGGGCAGCTTGATGGGCGACATATGTGGGTGATCGAGCACCCGACTTGGCCTAATGGTGGGTGAGGAGGCCCGAGACAACACCATGAGGAGCAGCGTGGATGCCCCAAGACATGCAATAAATTCCCTTAGACGAGCGACCAAGAAGTAGATGAGGTTAACCCAGGATGTGTTGGGCTAAGTAGGGGGGTTCTTAGTGGACTGTATTGAAGAATGTAACTAGTGTCGGTCTTCATAATTATATTTGTTAAAATAAAAATTTATTGTAAATGAAAAATATTATTGAAGCATGGGTTTCATGCTCTTTCATTTATTTTCTAGGTCATAACCTCCATTGAAGGCTTCTAGGTTTTTTCAAGAGTTAAAAGAGTCATTGTCACATTTATTAGACCCCTCTTGGGCTTTCGTATCATGTAAAGAAATTTATTTTTGAGTCAAAGTAGTCATTTTGTCCCTCCTCACCAAGTCGACCTTGTCTTGGATAAGTTGGCCCTATTGGAGGCAACTCAACCTCATGGAAGCAGTATAAATAGAGGGAGCTCAAATCACTTGGAAGCACACTCACACAAGTTCGATCTACATAGAGAAAGCTAACAAAAAGGAGAGTGAAGTGCATGAGAAGACCTAATCCACGAAAGAAGAAAATTTGATTTTTTTCGACATCTCTCTCACACGTGCAAAGTTTGCTAGGGCTTTTATACTGAAGCTAGGCGCTGAAATTAACGCGTGAAGGACTCTTGGCTGCACTTACAGGTATACTTGATGATGACAATGCATGGATTATTGATAGTGGAGCCTCAAGACACATGACAGGAGAAAGTGGAAAAATTCAAACTATCAAAAGGATCATCATCACATGCAGTGGAGCTTGGAGACAACAATTTCTATGCAATCAAGGGCCTTGGATCTACATCATTGAAGCTAGAAAGTGGAGCCAAGCTACACCTCAACAACATTCTCTGTGTCCCAAGTTTGAAAAAAAATACTTTCGATTTCTTGTTCAGAATATAAAGGAGATAGAGTTTCTTTTGTAGATGGTAAAGTTCTAGTTCGGGGAAAAGATTATAGTTTTGAGAAGGCAAGGGTTATTGAAGGAAGATTATATAGAGTTATAACTCCATCTCCTCAAGCCCTTGTTCATATGGAAATTAGTCAAATGGTGAAGGGCATCCCCAACATCAAGGAGGACCATGAAAGAGTAAGTAAGGGATGTGCCTTGGGAAAGAATACCAAGAAACCCTTTACAAGCAATGATACAAGATCTAAGGAGATATTAGATCTCGTTCATTCTGATGTATGTGGGCCCATGTCTAATAAATCTCTTGGAGGCCATCAATATTATGTTATCTTCATTGATGATCACTCTAGAAAGACATGGCTCTATCTTTTGAAGATAAAGGATGAAGTATTTGAGAAGTTGAAGGAGTTTAGATCTGAAGTTGAGACCCTAATTGAAAGAAAGATAAAGACTCTGAGATCTGACAATGGAGTTGAATACACTTCCAAAGAACTTATAGCATATTGTAAGGAAGTAGGCATTAAGAGGGAGATCATTGTCCCTACAACCCCGAACAGAATGAAGTAGAAGAAAGGGAGAATAGAACCATTGAAGAATGCATAAGGAATATGATAATTGATCAAGACCTACCAAAATTTCTATGGGGAGAAGCAACCATGACAACAATATACATAAAAAATAGAATTCCTCATAGAATCCTTGACAATATAACACCGAAAGAAGCGCAACGTTTTCAAGGAAGAGTCCATGTGTAGACCATCTCTAAATCTACATTCATGTTCCAAAATACAAGCAAAATAAGTTAGGCTCTATAGGTATAAAAGGTATTTTCATTGGTTATAGCCTTTCATCAAAGGCTTATAGAATCTACATCAAAGAAGATAGACGAATTGAAGTTAGTAGAGAAGTTATATTTGATGAAAATCATGCCTACAAGAAATCCAAAGATATACCAATCGAGTCTGATGAAGAAGATGTACCACTATTTGAAGAAGAAGAGCAACATGAAAAGTCCCCTACAAACCTAGACGAAGAAGGACCATGTGAACCTATTCAACCTATAATTATTCCTGAAACGAAGAAGAGTCCAAATTGGTTAAAAGCTAGACATGAAGATGTCGAAGGACATGGAGAAACAAAAGGAAATTTCAGAGAAAACAAAAGACCTAAAAGATACTTAAGATATGCAACATATATGACAAACTTAATCGAAGCATAACAAACTACCTTTGAAATTTTGTCTCATCAAGAAGAACGGAATAATCCTATGCAAGAAGAATATCAATCTATCATGAAGAATGGAGTTAGGGAAATCGTTCCTAGACCTAGCGGGAAAATCAGTTGTCACTTCCAATTGAACTTACAAAATCAAACATGTCGTTGATGGACGCATAGATAAATACAAAGAAATATTTGTTGCAATGGGTTTCTATCAAAAGGAAGGAATAGATTATGAAGAAACCTTTGCTCCCACTCCCAGGTATACTACTATTAGATCTTTGGTTTCTCTAGCTACAACTATGGGGTGGAATATACATCAAATGGATGTTAAAACAGTGTTTCTAAATGGAACCATTGATGAAGAAGTATATATCGAACAATTGGAAGGCTTTGAGATAAATAGCAGGGATACTCATGTTTGCAAAGTAAAGAAAGCTCTATATGGTTTGACGCAAGCTCCTAGGGCTTGATACACAAGAATGGATGCTTATCTTTTAAGGATTGACTTTGTCAAAAGTTCTGCTAATGCAAACCTCTACATCAAGATAGTGAAGAATGAACCAGTCATTATACTTTTATATGTGGATGATTTATTTATTACATGTGTGGAGCAAAAAATTCTAGAATGTAAGAAGTTGTTGGCAGGAAGGATATGGGACTCATGCACTAGTATTTGGGTTTGGAATTTTGGCAAAAACTCGATGTATATCTTGGTCAAGGAAAGTACATAATCAAGATGTTACAAAAGTTTGGTATGATGGATTCCAAGCCTATGACTACTCTCAAATCACAAATCTAAAGAGCCCCATTGACTTGAGATCCGTCTTAGTCAATTTCAGTTGGAGCCTCATCATGACCATTGTATAGTTTCCAAGCATATCTTGAGATACTCAACAGGGTTCAACGGGGGGAAATTGACTAAGAACGTTTGGTCAAGAGTCAAAAGAGTCACTGTCACATTTATTAAACCCCTCTTGGGATTTTTTATCATGTAAATAAATTTATTTTTGAGTCAAAGTAGTCATTTTTTCGCTCCTCATCTAGTCGGCCCTGTCTTGGAGAAGTCAGCCCTATTGGAGGCAATTCGACCTCATGGAAGCAATATAAATAGAGGGAGCTTGGCTCACTTGGAAGCACACTCACACAAGTTTGATCTACATAGAGAAAGAGAATGAAAATGAGAGTGAATTGCAGGAGAAGAAGACATAATCCAAGAATAAGAAAAATTGAAGTTTTTGAGCATCTCTCTCACACGTGAAAAGTTTGCTAGGGTTTCTGGGTTGAAGCTGGGGGTCGAAAATTGTGAATTAGTTGTAGATCTAAAATTCTAAAGCTGGGGGATGAAATTCTGGATTGAAGCTGCATTTGAAGAGATGACACTTGGATTGTCTCATCTTGATTTGAATCTACTATTGGAAGGGTTGTATTTGGTTTCTCCCTAGACAGGGGTTTTCCCTGGCTGAGTGCGTACATATTGTGTCTCTTGTTCTTGTGATCTTCATATACATTTAATTTGGTAATTTCTTGATGAAAGATAACATAATAAAGATGTAAAATAATCTATCATAAATCACAAGTAATTATCAAGAAAAAAGGAATCAAACCCTAATACCTACATGCATTGATTGCTCAACAGAATGATCATGGGTCAAGTCCCCAAGATGAGTGAGTTGAGATTTGGCATCACCTAGATGGGTGAGCTGAAATTTGGGAAGGAGTAGGACAAGTGTGAACAAAATGAGCCCAAAATAAATCAAACCGGTTCAATCAAAGGGTGAAAAGGACCCATGGTAGGATGTTGAGGTGGCTCGGTAGGGTCATGCAGTTTGTGATTGGTTTTCCTTGTATATTATGTTGTTTTTGGCTTCAAGTTTTGATTGAACCGAGCCATTGTTTGGGGAAATTATTGTACATACACATTTTAATAGAAGCATAAGACTAGAGGGTTGTTTCCATTGAAATTTTGCATGCTTATGATGATAATGTTATCTTGCATTTGATGTTCATGATTTTTGTTAATGGAAGACACTGTGGAAATTTTATTACTACTATATGTTTGATGAATTCCACAAATTAATTTAAACATAGAGAACAACATGGGTAATTATTACATTGTGAGGCATAATTTGGGTGAAGTAACACTGTAGGTAGTTGTGAAACATGTCAATGCCCCACACACGAGGGATCATGGTGGCACATAAGGTGCCTTGTGATCGTATGAGGCCCTAGGGTCATGACATTTGGAATCAAAACATGAGAACACCAAGCAACAATAACAAGAGCTCTTCACAAACAGGGTTGGTATTAGAGTGAATACTCGCAATTGATTTCAAAGTAGATAGTACCAAAGAAGCAAGAGTTGAAGGAATATTGTAGGGACAATTGCCTTTCCATTTGCATTATATTGGTGGAAGGGGTTTATGTAATTTATTTCCAAGCAGGGAAGGGGGTTTTGGCTATTGGTCCTTGGTATAGGTGTTGCGGAGAAGCTTGAAGTAATCTTGATAGCATCACTTCGAAATGAAGTAGGTTGTGATGGTGAACAATGGGTCTAACCCAATGGACCAAGATGAGGTGGAACTATCTTAGAAGTTCAAATATCTTGAGATGAATTTGGCATGGTGGTTAAAGGAATGGAATTTCATGGGAAGTAGATCAAGGAACTTTGAGTAGAAATCCAAGAGATTAAGGAGATCATTAAGTTAGTGTCTCACTCCATTAAATTCACAGTGAAACAAGCCCAAAAACAAGCGAGTCAGATGAAGGATTTGGAAGATCAGGTGAAGTCACTTGTGGCACTCACAAGGTACCAGGTTGATATTATTGCAGTATTGAAGCAATATATAGGGAAAATTTTAGGCAGTTCATCTATAAAGGTGAAGTTGAGAGAACCAGAGATGTATGACGGGACAAGAAACTCTAAGATATTTGGAAACTTGTGTTGGGATGTGGAACAGATGTTGGAACAAATGAAAGATTATTTTGAAGAGACAAAATTCAATGTAACAACCATGTATCTCATAGGAACAATGAAACTTTGGTGGAGGACTAGGGTTGAAGACTTAGCAACAGGTTGCATCATAGAAAAAATGGAGATGTGGATAGAATTGAAAGAAGCTTTGTACGTGCAGTTTGAACCAGGGAATCAGGAATGGGTGGCAAGGGATCGCTTAAGGGAGCTGAAGCACACTGCTAAGATCCAAACTTATATTAAATAATCCTTAGGTCTTAGGTTGGAGCTTATATATGGATGAGAAAGACAAGATATATGCCTTTATCAACAATCTCTAGCCATAGGTGAAGAAGGAAGTCATGAAGTAGGGAGTTCAATGTCTTGCAACACCCTTGACCGTATCAAAGAAATTTCTTGATTACCAGATAGATGACAAGGATAAGGAGGAGATGTAGAGTCATAAGAGCAAGAATAAGAAGAAGAACCACTAGAAAGGGAAGACTTCCATAGATGGCAAACCAAAAGATGTATCCAAATAGAAGAAGCCCATATCTTGTTGGGTTTGCAAAGAGGATCACTTGGAAAGGAATTGCTCGATCAAACATAAAGTGGTTGTTTTTTATCTAAAATTAAAAATTGAAGGTTTATTGTAAAATTTTGCAAGATATTTTATTTCTCGTGGACAATGGATCAAAATTACAAAAGCACATAAACTTAGTAAATTTAGTATATTGAATGGGACCAACGTCGGGGTAACCCCCGCCCCTTCCACCATACACTGTGGTCATGTGTTACGCCATATAATCAGGGCAGGGTCGGTTGGGAAATCCCGACGGCTTGTGCCCCCCCCCTCCCCCCCTCCCCCCGAAATGCACCAACCACATTGTAAAATATATAAATGGTCGACTATACATAACAAGAACTACTACATGGAGTATTGTTAAGTCATTGCACTGTGTCGTTGGAGGTCACGGGGTCAACCCCCGCTAAGGTGGGTTGGTCCATTAATATAATTTTGGCACAAAAACTAAAGCCACATGGTGCCTTCCCATAGGGCCACATGGAAACCTCTCATTAGACCACATGGTGGCCTATGGTTGGCCCAACCAAAATCACAACAACTAATAAAAACTCGCCAATTTCCCTGTATGATCATGCCATGTGTCAGCAAGGGATTGGCTCGTATGACCACCATAGTTTCAAAGTCACCCTGTTGACGTCAATGCCTCTCATCGTACGACCTGCCCATTCAGCTGCCTAGTCAACCCTGCAAGTTAGCTTTTTAGTTGTTTGCCAAAAACTTTAGAACGTGATAACTTTATCATACGATGTCGGGTTGAGGCAATTCAAGCATCGTTGGAATCAGAACGATGTGATCTACGATTTGGAACTCGTTTCCCAAGATTTTGAATACTTTTATTTTTTAGAATATTTTTTATCCCCTGGAACATTCCTCCCCAATGGAATCTTTTGAACCACCAAACGTTTGTTTTTACTTAGAAAGTAAGTGATAGTACAACTCCCTCACTTTCCCAATCTCAATCCACCTTACTTTATTTGGATTGGTACCTTTGAGCCCCACTCGAAGATACTCCACATTGCTTCTTCATGAAGTCTTGATCCTCCTATCAAGAATTGTGTCTTCCTCCAAATCATTAAATATTCAGGAGAAAAAATATTCTATAGATGGTGTTGTATCTCAAGAAACAATCCCTCGGCTGTGGTAAGGACATTTTGTAAATGTATGTCAAAATTACCATATCAAATGGCCTCTGTTTAACACCTTTGGAATTTAATTACTTAATACCCTCAATAATCTAATATAATGAAAGTCTTCACAATGCCATAAATTGTTGATATTTGAATGAAATTATGAAGAAGAACTGTAAGGGAAACTCAAAATGATATGCTGAGAAACATAATCTATCACCTTTAAGTTTTAGAGGAAATTCATGGAGAAAGGGGAAACTCAAAATAATATGTTGTAAACACATAATCTATTACTTTTAAGTTTCAGGGAGAATTCGTGAAGGGAGAAGAGATGAAGTGAAGGAGCGCAAATTAAGGTTATTTAACTCTTACTCACAGATGTAATTAAGAGACTAGATGCTACATTACTTCACTTCTTTCGAAGAAGAATAAACACAGAGCGAAACTGGAATGACATATCAACATCAACAGGTGTAGGAAAATTGATCTTCTTTCATTTATTTCTCAGAAAATTTAGTACCAAATTAACAGTCATCCAGAGATCCCAAAACTCGGAACCTCTTTTCTTCATTTCTACCTACTTAAATACATCAAAGTAGTTCGTAACTGCTGAACTTCTTGAAACTACTCGACAACCTAAACTTTTAAGATTACTTATGCAATCATACCAAGAAAACAAATTGAAACTGGAAATATCGTTCGTTTTGTTGAATATGATGTTGTTGATGCGTCCCCCTGAAGTGCTGAGGTGTTTGTTCTTGTTATGATGCGGTCGCTGCATAGTTCTGTAACAATGTCTCAGTACTCGACTTGACCCAGCTGTCGTGCTTCCCATAGTGCCACTATATGGTCTTCTACCTGACTCTGCCTATGCCTCTGTGTGTGCCTGTAGCATTCCATCTTCTCTTTGTCAACTGCCACAATACTTGGACTTGAACCATATTCTGCGCACCTTTGGAGAATGCGTCTGCTTTCTATTGCATTCTGGTGTTTCACCTCCTTTCTTCCTCCGATGTGATTTAACACTAGAAATACCTTACCTCCAGATTTGAAAACCTTTGGAGTTCACCTTTGAAACTGCATCGCATCCGCTCGCAAATAGCAGATCGGGGATTTTGTTATGAGACATGGAAGGTAAGTGTTAAAATGTGCGATGTGCGAAGTGCGATGGGCGGAAGGTGATGTGGCAAGCAAAGGTGGGGCCAATCGCAATCGCAAATCAACAGATTTGTTATGAGACACGGAATGTAAGTGTTAAAATGTGTGATGTGCGAAGTGCGACGGGCGGAAGGTGACGTGGAAAGCAGAGGTGGGGCCAATCGCAAATCAGAAATCGACAGATTTGTTATGATACATGGAAGGTAAGTTTTAAAATGTGTGATGTGCGAAGTGAAACGGGCAGAAGGTGATGTGGCACGCAGAGGTGGGGCCAATCGCAAATCACAAATCGGAAAATTTGTTATGACACATAGAAGGTAAGTGTTAAAATGTGTGATGTGCGAAGTGCGACGGGAAAAAAGTGACGTGGCAAGCAGAGGTGGGCCTAATCGCAAATCGCAATCGTTGATATGGAACTTTACCACACTTCGCACTTCAACGATCATAACATATTCCTTTAGCACTTTTCCTGCAAACCTTGGATGTGCGATATGCGATCGCATCGCATCGCAATATCGCAAGTTTAACCATATTACAAACTCGTATCCTTTACCGAATGCGATATGCGATACGATCTTCATCGTCCATCTCTCCGTTATAGTTCTGCGCTTTGATCCTGACCATCTGTTTTTCCCTTTGCGCCTCCTCTGAAACTCTTAAGTTCTTAAGGGAAATGCGCCATTTCTATGCCTTTGGGAAATTAGTTTGTTTGCTCCACGGTGTAACCCTCCTAATCTTATCCGATGTTCTACTGCGCTAGTCCCTCCTGAGCTTGTGAATGAGCTCGACTCGACCTTGTCCGATGTGTAATGTTCTGAATGTGCCAATCGGTCCGGCTCTTGAACTTTTATGCACGTGAATGAGCTCGACTCGACCCACCTTCACATCTCATCACGTAATGTTAGTGTACCGACATAAAAAATCTAAATTCTTCTACGACACACAAAATTTTACATTTTTTATCATATATGTTTTTTTGGTGTTTTGAAAAATATTTCAAAGGTAAATGCAAATGAGCCACAACATCTAGCTCCACCTGGGGATAATGTTTTTTTCCACGGAAGCACTAAGAACCGCAGATTAGTGCCTTATCCATTGGGCATGGAGTCAAATATTACTTGGTGACATATGAACAATGAGAAATCTGGTATTTACAATGGTGGAACGCTGGCTTTTAATGTTGGAAGTAATGCTTCAAATACTACCGGTTCACAGGCAGTTGTACTGACTCTCCATCTAGTTCTTCCAAAATGAATGTGTTATTTGACCTTGCCTCAGAGATTCTATATGGACCATACAAGAGAGGGTCAAATTTACCATGCTTCCCCTTTTCTTCTCGTCTGGTATCCCATCTCAGTACCAAATCTCCTGCTTGAAAGAGAACTTCTTTTGCTTTTATATCAAATATAGACTTCATCTTTTCCTGATAAGTAATCAAGTTATCCCTGAATTTGTTTATGTTTTCACTTGATTCAATTATTTTGTTCAATATTTTTACCAAAGCGTTATGTTCTTCCTGAGCTTCTTGAAGGAAATAAATCACTGGTTGGCCAGCTGAGTAGGAAATAGTGCTTGAGAGAGACTTCCTAGTATATCTCCTGGTAGTGACTCGAACTGCCCAGAGGGAAAACTTTAACTTCATATCCTAATCCTTCTGATTCTCGGTGATTGTCTTCTTCAAGATTTTGACCAATTTCTTATTTGAGGACTCTGCCAATCCGTTCCCTTGGGGATGATATGCTGTGGAATGTGATAAAATTACATTATATGTTTGACAGAAATTAATGAAACGAGCAGAGTTGAATACCTGAGCATTATCAGTCACACTTTTGGACTGGACATCTGAATCTGCTGAAAATGTTTTCCTCCAGAAACTTCATCACTACTTGGTCATTCGCCTTCTTAGTGGGTATTGCTTCAACCCATTTTGTAAAATAATCAATGGCAGTCATAATCCACTTGAACTGTCCACTTGATGGTGGATTGATCTCTCCAATAAAATCCATTCCCCATTGCCTGAAAGGTTCTTCAATAAATACTGGGATGAGAGGTAATGGAGCAAGTTTCTTCTTTTCAGCAAACAACTGACACTTCTTACAACTTCTAACCAGTCTATACACATCTGCAAATAGGGTTGGCCAATATAAGCCTAACTTGAGAATTTTATGAGCAGTGACCTTCCAGCTATAATGTCCTCCACACAAACTTTCATGATATTTTCTAGTGACTTCAATAGATTCTCCTTTGGTCAAACATAACAGCAAAATACCAGTAGGATCTTTCCAGTATAGCTTTGCTTCTACGATAACATATGGCTGAGACATGAGCTTGAGAGCTCTGTATTTTTTTCTATTTAGTGAAGTTGGACAGGAAAAAAAACACAGGTAATGCAAGATATATTTATACCAATTAGAGCACAAAAAATTGTAATGAATACCTGTTTTGGACTTGCTTTGACCTTCTTCATTAACAACTCCATCCACTGGTGCCAACAGATTAATTCCCAAGGCTTGAAAATTTGTCTCTGCCAACAACTTTGCTAACCCCTGTCCCTTGACCAACTTGGTGGGTTTGATGTCCAAATCATACTCTTGGATTTTTTATATCCACTTCCCCCATTTTCCTTCAACATCACTTTGGACCAGCACGTCTTTCACAACAGAATTAGGAACATAAGCAGTTATTTGGGACTGTAACACATAATTCCTGAAGGCTTTCAGTGCTTTGACCAAAGCATATACTTGTTTCTCTAAAATATTGTATTTGAGCTCAACATATCTGAGAACTTTACTAAAAAATGCAACTAGCTGCTCCTTACTATCTTTATTTTTCTGCAACAACACAACATCAATAGTAGTGAGGGATGCAAATGAGAATACCTGAAAGGCCTTTTGATAGTCTGGACTAATCAAAACTGGATCTTCCTGCAATGCTTCCTTTATTCTAGCAAATTCTTTTCTTACTTCCTTATCCCATTTCACTTCTGCATTGAGTCTTCAACATATCTATTATACTTCTCACAATCTCAACATAATTGGGCACAAATCTCCTCAAAAAGTTTATTTTTCCCAGGAATCTCTGGATATCTTTCTTGCTTCTAGATAAAGGAATCGTCTGAATGGCTTCCACCCTTGTTGGGTCAATCTTTACTCCTTGTTTAGAAACCATGTGACCCGATAATTTACCTTCTTCTAAGGCAAATAAATATTTCTTGGGATTTAATGACAGACCAAACTTTCTGCACTTTTGGAAAGCTTTTTGTAAATGCTCCAAGTGTTCATCATCTGACCTTGAGAAAACAGTTACATAATCCAGATATATAACTACAAACCTGTCGCCAACGAAGGTTATGTCCATGGCCCTCTGAAATGTTGCACCTGCATTCGTAAGGCCAAATGGCATCCTTGCATACATGAAGGTGCCCCAAGGCGTCGTGAAAGCAGTCTTCTTTTGATCTTCTTTTTCTACTGCTACCTGATTATACCCAGAAAATCCGTCAACCATAGAAAACCTATAAGCTCTTGTCACTTTCTGTAATACATAATCTATTTTCGGAAAAGGATAATTATCTTTTAGAGATGCTCTGTTCAAATTCCTGAAGTCTACACACAATCTTATCTCTTCATTCTTCTTTCTTACAGGAACCAGATTAGAAACCCAGTCTGAATATCTGAGAGGGACTATAATTTTCGCCTGCAATAAATTCTTCACTTATTTCTCGATTGGAGCTAGCAACAATGGATTGATCTGTCTGAGCTTTTGTCTGTGTGGTTTGATTCCTTCTTTCAAGAATTATGTTTTTGTCATATATTTTCAGGTCTTCATATGACCAAGCAAACACATCCATATATTTCTTAAAAAGGTCAATGTATCTTTCTTTGTAATTTTTGGGAACACCTTTGAACAATTTGGCTATTTTTGGTTCCTGCTGAGTTCCCAAATTACAATCTTCCATCTCTTTTTCTTGATGTGTTTTCTTTGATTCAACAACAACATCATTAGAATCAAATAATCTTTCGAGGGGAACCAACCCTTTAGGGAGCACATTATCTTTCAATTAGATAATATTCTGTTCACTTATCGACTACTTAAGATTTCTTATTTCTTCTTTCTGCTCTGTTTGTTCTTCCTCTCCGTCTATCTCATCATCTTCAAAGTTTCCAATCATTGTCAGGAACTGATTTATCCGTTCATCATATTCAAACACCTGTCAATGTTTCACATTGTTAGGGATAAAAGGTCTTGTCTAATTTCAATTTCATACCTTAGCCTTGGATTTATGGGAGGTTTGAAGGTGTTGGTTGCAACTTCTAAAGAATTGACCAATATATTCTCCTCCCTCAAAATATACTGAATATTGAAGGTTTCAAAATAGTTTTTTATCAGATCCCAAACTTCATTCTTGTATGATCTTAATCTCGGATGCTTGGTTTGACAATGATTTTTAATCTGCCTTACTATCAATTCAGAGTCACCGAAAATTGAAATACAGTGAACTCCCATCTATTTAGAAACTTAAAGGCTTGAGATTAAGGCCTCATACTCAGCCACATTGTTTGTTGAATCAAATTCTAGTTTAAAAGAGAAAGGCATGAGGTTACCTTCTCGTGATATCAGCAAGAATCCAGCACCTGCGCCTTCCTTGGAATAGGCACCATCAAAGTAGCACTTCCAAATCTTCCTTGAGTGCAGCTCCTTATTTATAATTTTTGAAGAGAGCTACTTCCCTATCTTTTTAGCAAATTTTGCATCTTCATGTAGCATGAAACAAGAAATGTCTTTTGTTTCTTGACTATAAATGGGGGAATTTCTTGCATCTTAATTGGAGGTGGTCTTCACAAACCTTGTTTCCTTGTACAATCTCCTTTATTCCCCATTAAAAACTAGAATGATAGCATAAGTGAAATCTAATTTTAGAACACCTCCCAACTTGCTCCCTAATATCTTGACAGGAGCATTCCAAACCTGGCTGGGATGTCAGCAACCACTGCATCCATGACTATACTCTTTGCTGGGATTTTTGCCAATGAAACTGCTACATCTTTAATCAACCCAACACATTTCACCCTTTTGGAATCAAATGAATACAGATCCCTATAGGGTTTGGTAATCTGCAAGGTAAGTTCCTTCATAACAAACAATGGCATGAGATTATGGGACGCTTTTGAGTACAACATGCAATTATGTACAGTAATATCATGAAGCAATGGAGAAATATAGAAGGGTGGAACATAAGGATCTAATTCTTCTACATGATGACCAAAGGTGACCACTGGCTTTTCTTCTTGTAAGTTCATTGTGTCACTTATATCTTCCACCTGTGTGAGATTAAAAAATTCTGAAATTTCTTTCTTGTACGCTAGTATTTTAGCTAATTCTAGAAGAGGTACTTGAATTTTAACCTTCTTCAACTCTTTTTCCAAACTGAAAGCATGAGTTTTCTTAACGTTATTTTCAGGTTCTTCTTCACTCTTTTTAGAATTTTCCGCTTGTTCGGGTACAGGAACAACTCTCTCTAAAATATTAGTGTCAACTGATTTGTTCTGGGAAGATTCACCCTACTGCACATTTGTTCTATTAAGTGAATTTACATGTTGTTTCCCCTCACTAACCTGTTTCACAGGGTCCTTTTGTTGTGGAGTCGCCATTGGAGGAGGAATGGAACCTTTTTTTTCACCCTCATTATCCTACACTCTAGATCTCTTTCTAGACCTTAAATCATAATTTTTATGTAACTCAACTTGCATGAAATCTTTGAATTGCCTACAGTATTCATCCATTTCATCTTGATCAAAAGATTCTTCAACTTCAACATATTATCCCTCACAATCTTCCTCTTCATCCTCTTCTATTATATACATTGAAGATAACTGATCCTCGGACTCCCTTTGGTCATCTTTTGTTGGCTCTGTGGGTGCTGCTTCTATATACAACGATGCTTGAACCAGGTCTTGATCTCTTCTTTCCCTTTGCCAATTTGCAGGGGATGTCTTCTAAATTGATGGTTGAACCCCCCTCGGTTTTGTTGTACTTGTCTTTGGGAGTTTTTATTTTCCAACTCCATTTTAGCTAGCTTATTTGTCAAAAAATTTATCACATTTGTCATATCTTCAATTCTTAGATCTTGTGATGATTCTTATTTTGCTTTCCCCTTCTCTTGGACTGGTTGTTTCCCTTTCGCCTTTCCAACTGCAGTCATATTAGCTTCAATCTCTAAAGAATCTATCTGTATCTGCTCAAGAGTAGGGGCTCTTCTCTCTTTCAATGTAAAGCTAAAATCAGCTTCAAAATCCCCAGCAAAAAGTACCTTTTCTCCTACAGGGGGGGGCTTCATCTCTATAGGTAAACTATTGTACAGTTTGTTGAATATTTTTAGAAACTCAGAAATGTTTTCATTAGGCTTTCTTTTAATTGCATTAAACTTTTTCAATGAGTAACCATGATCTCTCTTTTCTCCCCATCTCTGAGTGAACTGAGTTTCTAACTCTTCCCAATTATTTATTGAACCATTTGGTAAACATTTGAACCATTTTCTAGCCTCTCCATTTAGAGACTGCACAAATAGTCTCATCACAACATCAAGATGTTCTACATTCAAATTCTTAGAAAAAGTGCAAAAAAAGGGTAAATTTTGTTCTTCAATTACTTCATCTTCTCCAGTGAAACGAGGAAGTAATTTGAGGTATTCTTGAGGCATGGAATTCATTGGTTGCACAAAATTTAGTGGTGCATATCTATTCCTTAAGAAAGCTAGTGTTTCCATGTTTACACCTTGGTTAATTGTTCCTTGGGTGGTTGAGGTTGACGAACCTGTTGTAAAAGTGAATGAAGTTGGTGAGAAGACTGATATGGGAGTGGGTTGATGAACAATGGTAGAAGAACAAGCAACTATATTTGGTTTAGCTTAAGTGAAGGTAAAAGAAACAGACTCGAAAGAGTGTCCTTTTAACTTAGGTTCTTGAAAATGAATGGGTGTGGAAGGAGAATCTTGTTCCAAGAGAGAGAGTTCCTTGGAAATATCTTCAAACAAAGGGTTATGAGAACTGCTACCAGGAGCTGATAATGTAGGATCAGGTGTTGAAGGAGTTTAAGGTTTCTGAGCCTTTTTAGAAACCAATATTTCTGGATCTGGCAAAGCAGGGACTATCTGCTGTGAGGTATCTGACCTCATGTGAGGCCTTTTAGAAAGCCAAAATTTTGAAAATAACAAACACAACCCAATATTTCCTCCTCACTGAACAACCAGAGGAAATAATGTGAAAAACCCAGGGAAAAATAAACTTCGTTTCTTCGTCCACGACAACAGCGCCAGAAAATTTTGTATCTCAAGAAACAATCCCTCGATTGTGGTAAGGAATCAATGCTTAAGACATTTTATAAATTTATGTCAAAATTACAATATCAAATGGCCTCTGTTTAACACCTTTTTGAATTTAATTACTTAATACCCTCAATAATATGATATAATGAAAGCCTTCACAATGCCATAAATTGGTGATATTTGAATGAAATGAAAAAAAGAACTGTAAGTGAAACTCAAAATGATATGTTGAAAAACAGAATCTATCACTTTCAAGTTTCAAAGGAAATTCATGGAGAGAGGGGAAACTCGAAATAATATGTTGTAAACATAGAATCTATTACTTTAAATTTTCATCAGGGGTTTGAGAAGAGAGGGGAAACTCAAAATAATATGTTGTAAACACAAAATCTATTACTTCTAAGTTTCAGGGATAATTTGTGAAGGGAGAAGAGATGAAGTGAAGGAGAAAAAATTAAGGTTATTTAACTCTTACTCACAGATGTAATTAAGAGACTGGCTGCTACATTACTTTACTTCATTCGAAGATGAATAAACACAGAGCGAAACTGGAAATACATATCAACCTCAAAAGGTGTAGGAAACTAGATCTTCTTTCATATATTTCTCAGAAAATTCAATACCAAATTAACAGTAATCCAGAGGTCCCAAAACTCGGAACCTCTTTTCTTTATTTCTACCTACTTAAATACATCAAAGTAGTTCGTAACTGTTGAACTTCTTGAAAATAATTGACGACCCAAACTGTTAAGATTACTTATGCAATCATACCGAGAAAACAAATTGAAACTATAAATATTGTTCGTTTTGTTGAATCTGATGTTGCTGATGCATCCCCCCCAAGTGTTGAGGTGTCCTTTCTGGTTATGATGCAGTAGTTGCACATTTCTATAACAACGCCTTAGTGCTCAAATTGACCCATCTGTCATGCTTCCCACAGTGCCACTATATGCTCTTCTTCCTGACTCTGCTTATCCTTCTGTGTGTGCTTGCAGTGTTCCATCTTCTCTTCGTCAACCACCGCAAGACTTGGACTTGAACCACATTCTTCTCACCTTTGGAGAACGCATTGCGTCTGCTTTCTATCGCATTATGGCGTTTCACCTCCTTTCTTCCTCTGATGCGATTTAACACCAGAAATGCCTAACCTTCGGATTTGAAAACCTTCAGAGTTAACCTTTGAAACCGCATCGCATCCACCCACAAATTGCAGATCAGGGATTTTATTATGAGACATTGAAGGTAAGTGTTAAAATGTGCGATGTGTGAAGTGCGACGGGTGAAAGGTGACGTGGCAAGCAGAGGTGGGGCAAATCGCAATCGAAAATCAATAGATTTGTTATGAGACATGGAAGGTAAGTGTTAAAATGTGCAATGTGCGAAGTGCGATGGGCGAAAGGTGATGTGGCAAGCAAAGGTGGGGCCAATCGAAAATTGCAAATTGGTAGATTTGTTATGAGACATGGAAGGTAAGTGTTAAAATGTGTGATGTACAAATTGAGACCGGAAGAAGGTGACGTGGCAAGAAGAGGTGGGGCCAATCACAAATCGCAAATCAACAGATTTGTTATGAGACATGGAAGGAAAGTGTTAAAATGTGCGATGTGTTAAATGCGATGGGCGGAAGGTGACGTGGCAAGTAGAGTTGGGGCCAATCGCAAATCACAATCGGCAATACGGAACTTTACAGCACTTTGCACTTCGACGATCATAACATATTCCTTTATCACCTTTCCTCCAAACCTTGCGATGTGCGATGTGCGATCGCATCGCATCGCAATATTGCAAGTTTAACCGTATTACAAACTCGTATCCTTTACGAAATGCGATATGTGATACGATCTCCATCGTCCATCTCTCCATTCCAGTTCTGCGCTTTGATCCTAACCACCTGCTTTTCCCTTTGCGCCTCCTCCAAAACTCTTAAGTTTTTAAGGGAAATGCGCCATTTCTTCGCCTTCGGGAAATTATTTTGTTTGCTCCACAGTGTAATCCTCTTGAGCTTATCCGGTGTTCTGCCACGCTAGTCCCTCCTGAGCTTGCGAATGAGCTCGACTCGACCTTGTCTTGTGTGCAATGTTCTGAATGTGCCCATCGGTTCGGCTCTTGAACTTTTCTACATGTGAATGAGCCCGACTCGACCCACCTTCACATATCATCACGTAATGTTGATGTATCGACATATAAATCAAAATTCTTCTACAACACACAAAATTTTACATTTTCTATCATATATGCTTTTTTGGTGTTTTGAAAAATATTTCAAAGGTAAATGCAAATGAGCCACAACAGATGGAATCTGAACATTCTCTTCATGATAAGCAATCATTAGAAGCTCATACAATTTCAATATTTCCACATTCACAATATAATAAATTTGCATATAAGGTGGAAAATTTAATCAGAAAGCATTGTTACCAATCTTTTCCAAGATTTTGAAATGACCATATATGATTGGCTTGATATTTTTACCTTCACCTTGAAGTATTTTCTTACTGATAAACAATCAAACTTGATCTCCCACTTGGAAATCATGATAAACCTGATGCTTGTCATGTCTTGCTTTGTACTTGGCTTCTTTTTTCTCTAGTTTCTCTTGTACTCTTTGATGCACTAGTTGAATTTATTCAATGAAATTCTTGGCTTTGTCCACATCACTATCTCCATCTAATGCAGTATATTTACCAAAGATGAAATCCAAGGGAAACTTTTGCAAATAACCCAAACAAGATTCAAATGGAGATACTTGCATAGATGATTGCTTGGCATGATTTTAGGCATGTTGTATGTAATGAAAATGCTCATCCCAAATTTTAGGATGTTTACCACGATATCCTCAAAGGAGATGCACTATTGTTATGTTAACTACTTCTATTTGGTCGTTGGTTTGTGGATGAAATGTGGTGTTCTTATTCAACTTGGTGTCCATGAGTTCCCATAAACTTGACCAAAACTTCCTGACAAATCGAGAATCTTGATAAAAAATAATAGAAGTGGGCAACCCAAAGTGAGCCCATACATTTTGGAAGAACATCTTTGCGATTTTTTTGGTTGTAAATTGTTTCTTACATGGCATAAACACACATTTTTCTAAACCGATCCACAACAACATACAGATAATCATGACCTTTCCTAGAAATTTATAGCCCCCTACAAAATCCATAGAAATATTTTCTAAAGGACGAGAAGGAATAGTAAGTGGAGTGTGCAAACCCAATTTCCTATCGCTAGGCTTTCTAGTAACACACATGGAACATCCTTTTACATATTTTGAAATAGTTTCATTCATTTGAGGCCAATAACAATAGCTCTGAATTAATGCAATTGTTTTTCCTACATCAAAGTGACCATCAATAAGAGAAGTGTTGGCTTCCCTTATGAAATTGACTCTTTCACCCTGTGGAACACATAACTTGCCAAGATGATACAACAACTTGTTATGAACATGATAATCCAACTCTTCAACATGATTTCCTTCACTCAAAGTTGCATAAACATATTTAAAATATTCATCTTGAGCATATAGTTCAATATAAATTTCATGCATGATTCAGTAATGCTTAAGAATAACAGATGCATTAACAATAGGCCTTAATAACATATCATCAATTTTTTTGTATATACCTTTCTTGTACATGATTACCAAATGAAATTTTTGTAGGAATCCCATCCACATGAAATGTCTATCTTGTTGTAGTTTGGTTTGCAATTGTAAATATTGAAAAGGTTGATGGTAAGTATGTATAATCATTCTTTACCCATAAAATAATGCTTCCTTATCTTCACGCTTTGTACCAAAGCATACAACTCTTTATCAAAAGTTGGATAGTTAATTACTGCATTGGTAAAGGTTTCATAATGATAACAAATAGGCTTTACCATGTTGAATCAAAATTGCTCCCATGGCATAATCACTTTCAACGGTTTGAATCTTAAATTGTTGCTTAATATCTATAAGTAATAGAACTGTTGTTGTACTGATTTTATATTTCAAATTGTCAAAGGCTTTATGTTGCTTGCCTCCCCACCAAAAGACCTGTTTCACACTTGTCCAAGCATGTAATGGTGTTGCAATGATTGCAAAGTTAGCGATAAATTTTCTCCAATATTGGGTTGCACCCAAAAAGCTCCTAACTTCTATTACATTGTTGGATCTAGGCCAATATACAATGACTTCAACTTTTGAGGGTCCAGTCTTCAATTCACCCCTTCATACAATATGACCCAAAGAAACCAAAGAGGTTTTCAAAAATTCACACTTAGACATGTTCAAATACAATTTATCTCTTTTCAAGACATCTAAAACTTGTTTCACATGCTTGACATGCTCTTCACGAGTCTTACTGAAAATCAAAATATCATCTATGTATACCATGACAAAATCATCAAGGAATAGCCTCAACACATCATTCATAACTCTCATGAATGGTACAAGCGCATTGCAAAGCCCAAACAACATAACTAATCATTCAAACAAACCTTGTTTTGTCTTGAAATAAGTTTTCCAAATATCATATTCAGCAATCCTTATATGATGATAGCCGCTACTCAAATCTAACTTAGTCAAGCAAACAAATTCCTTCAACTGATCTAGCAAATCATCAATGCGAGGAAGAGGATAGCAATTCTTTACCGTGATCTTGTTCAAATCTATAAAATCCACACACATGCGCCATGTACCATCTTTCTTCGGAACCAAGACAATAGGAGACCCACAAGGAGATGTGCTAGGCCTTATGACCCCTTTGTCAAGTGTATCTTGAATTTTCTTCTTGATCTCTGTATTCTCCAAAACTGACATTCTGTACATGCCAATGCTTGGAAGTGGTGCATCCTACTGCAAGTGATTCTCATGTTGGATTCCTCTTTTAGGAGGAAGCCCTTCAAGTTCCTGAAAAATATTGTCATAAGTGTTAATAAATTCAACCAATTCATTCTTGAGTGCATAATCACATCTCGTGAAAGCTTCATATTCAACAATATCTTTAGCTTTAATCATCAATAAAACAAATTATTACTAGCATTTACAAGCCTTTTCATCTCACCAACACTAACAAGAGATAATTTCATCTTATTTTGATGTTTTATAACAATATACTCAACTCCATGTTTAAAAATATGATATTTTTTCTCATGACGATAGAATATGGCTTTTCAGTCATACAAGTATGGACTCCCTAAAACAATTCCACATATGTCAAGTGGTACAACATAAAGCTCTACCTCATCTAAAAAATTTGCAGTGATGGAAAATTTGAGTTTACATTTTCTTATCACTTGCAATTTTGCATCATTACATACCAAACCCAAAGGGTAAGGTTTAGTATGAGGTGTATTTTTCTAGATTTAGTTTCTTGAAAATTGCTTCAGAGATAAGATTGACTTGGGATCCACTATCAAACAATGTATCAACTTTTTTATGTTTTGTAATGACCCTGATATGAAAAAGCTCACTTCTTTCTTATCATTTTGAGACTCAATAGGCTTACTATAAGAACTAGTATTTGCATTATAATATTTACCTTTTATTCCTATGGTTGTGATTTTGGTTTCATCACCTAAATCAAATCCTAGATCTTGTTGAGTTGTTGCAGAGATATTTTGTTTCCCCTTGTTATTGAACTTCTTTGGTCTCATTTCTGGATGTAATTTACAACAATGGTATTCACCATGGCCTTCTTTTGAACAATGTTTTCAGGCAAGTTTTTATCCCTCTTTCTTGACGGTAACATTCTTTTTGCATTTTCCTTTAAACTTTCCCTTTCCTTTGTCTCCAGATTTGGAAGGTTTCTTGCTAGTCTCTTGAGGAACATTCTTGCCTCTTGATTCTAAATGAGTGTCCTGAACACATACTTCATCTAGATTGGTGGGATTAAACATAAGTGTAGTATGTCTCAAATAACTATGTAATCCACCTATGTATTTAAGGAGAGTGTCTTGTAAAGACAAATCAACACCCAAGATTAAAGCTCTTCTTCTAAATTCTTGTGTGTAACTTTGGACACTCTGACCTTTACCTTGTCTAAAATTTTGATAATCCATAATTTCATTTTTCATGTAAGCTAATGGATAAAATTTCCTTCTTAATGCAACTATAAAATCATTCCAAGAGATAATTTTACCACTTTTCTTCAAATCTTCTTAAGTTTTGGCCTCCCACCAAATAAGGATTTCACTTTCCAAATGAAGAGAAGCAAGTTGGATCTTTTTAACATCATCATCAATCTTTTGAATCTTGCAATATAATTCAATTTGATGAACCCAATTATCAACTTTTCAACATTTACTTCCCCATTGTACATAGGCAATTCAAACTTGACATCAAGCTTAATCAAAGGAGACTTAACATGTATGGAGGAGGAATATGTATTTGACATGAAGGAGGTGAAGAAGGCGATGAGGATGGAAGTGAAGGAGGAGGTGGAGGTGGAGACTTTATCCCAACACCACCATTACCTTCTAGATGATTTTAACTCTCTCCTTGCAACCTTGTTTTCCTCTCATTGTACAACACTTTTTCCATCTATGACATATCATATAAATCCTTTCTAAAATATCTCTCAACATCAGACATCAACTCATGTCCCTCTTCATGTTCCATGATTGGTGGATTTTGTGACCTCCTTGAACCAATTTGAGGGTTTGGTTCTTTAAGCACTACTTTTCCTCTTCTCAATTTAGACCTTGTAATCATTCAAGAAAACACTTACAAAAATTGTCAAGCCTTTAAAACAACCACGCTATGATACCAAAATAATTTGAAATTAAAAATTGAAGGTTTCTTGTAAAAGTTTGCAAGCTAGTTTATGTCTTATGCACAATGGATCGTAATTGCAAAAGCACGTAAACTTAGTAAATTTAGTTAAGTTTTGCAGATTTTAACAGTGAAAAATAGACAATGTGCATCATGAAAAAACAATAATTTGATGATGGAGTTCACCCCCCTTGGCATACATCTTTGGGTCCAGCTTCCAATGTTGGCCCTTTAAATTATATGCTCAAAATTTCAATTACATCAACATACAATGCTCAAATCATAAAAATAATGCTGCCAATGTGTTTTGAACACCCAAAAAACCCATGTGTCGGCTCTTCTTAGGCTCAAAAAGGTTGGAAAATGGCCAATTTATGCCTCCTTCTTCATTTCCCTGCTAATTGTCCTACAAAATTACCCCTCTTTCAAAACTGGCAACAAATTATCCTTTGGCGAAACCTCCAAGCAATGAATTAGCATGGGTTCGACGATATTTCCACCACAAATGGTGCAAATTGTCAAGTTGTTAAGCTCACCAATAGGGTCGTGATCTTCTTCCTTCGCCCCTTGGTTCAGTCGTATGGTATATGATATGACCGAGGTGTGAGCCAGAGGCCACGCGCCCACCGACCCTCCACTCCAGGTCACATTATTGCCATATGACCGCGGGCAAGGTGCCACGCGCCCCGCCCCTCCATTGGTTCCGCTGAAGATTATGGTATGTTAAATGGGATCGAGGTCAGGGCTAACTCCCCGCCCCTTCAACCATATACTATGGTCATTTGTTACGCCATATAACTGGTGTTGAGCGTCAGCGAGCCCCCCCCCCCCCCCCCCCCCCCACCTAACCAAAATGCGCAACCACATTGTGGTATATATAAATGGCCCACTATACATAACAAGAAATACCACATGGAGTATTGGTAAGTTGTTGAACTATGTTGTTAGAGGTCACGAGGTCGACCCTTGTCGAGGTCGGTCGATTTGTTAATATAATTTTGGTGCCAAAAACACAGCCATGTGGTGGCCTCCCATAGGACCATGTGGTAGCCTCTCACTGGCACAATCACAACAACCAATAAAAACTCGTCAACTGCCCTATACAATCATGCCACATGTCAGCACGAGATTGTACCATATGACCATCGTACTTTCCTAGTCACCTTGCTAACATCGGCGCCACATCATCGTATGCTCTGCCTAGTCGACCTTGGAAGTTCACTTTTTAGTTATTTGCCAAAAACTTTAGAATGTGATAACTTTCTCTTATGGAGTTGGATTGAGGCTATTCAAGCGTATTTAGAATCATAACGACAAGATCTATGATTTGGAACTAGTTTTGGGAGATTTTGAGCACTTTGATTTTTGAACATATTTTTTATCACTTGGATATGTTTTCGAGCAGCTAGGTTCATCTAAGATTTGGATGTTGCAGGTAGTAGGGACCTTAAAAAAACGAAGAGGAGACTCGAATATAACAGTAAGGATGGCCACCATCTACGAGAATGAACAACAATATTGTGGTGATACATGCAATTAGTTGAGCAACAATGATGCCTGTCGTGACACGTGGACATCATGTTTGTTTGAAAAACTAAGTAGATAAGTTGGAAAATAGAACACGTAGATTGGATCAGAAAAAGGAGACCATGATTACAACAATGGTTCAGTGATGTGACCAAAGAGAGGTGCCTTGGTACGTTGAGGCCAAGGGGGAGGTTGGTACATCAACATTGGGCCGAGGAGGTTTTCCATGTAATCCAGAGCTTGATAGGTTTTTTTAGGAGAAAAAAGTTAGGATAGGATCATATACTCCTTTGTTGGCTTACATGAAAAAGAATTAGAAAGGAATTCTTTCGAGAAATTAGATGGAGGATGCAAGTAAAGGTAACTTTGACCAACACCCCTCTTCATATAATTGATCCATTAGGAGATGGATCGCTATTTCAATTAGATGGCGAGCCGAAATTATGAGGGAACCTAGGGTGGTGCCTCTACAACAATATATTGGTGGAATTGTGATGATATGAGATTGAGGATTGCACTATGAGACATGAGTTCTTATTGAGCTTGGTGTGATGATCATATTAACTACCTGATTAGTCGAGCCTCGTGAAGGAATCCAACACATGAAAATATGTAGGAGTGATTTCTATAGAGCATCCAAAGATATCATTTAGAGAGACTTCATCATGATGACGAGATCTAGTTTGAGATGACCAGAGGGTTGTAGTTGAACTATTGCTGGGATGAAAATAACTTTGAGTGGTGGAGGATGTTAGGCCCCATAGTTGGATGTGCCTTTAACTGAGGTGTGTGACATGGGAAACATCTCCATTGCACATATTTGATGAAAATATCACAAGAAATGCAATGAAATAATATGTTGGGGTGAGAGCGCAACAACATAAGGCATAAAAAAATTGACACTTGGGGTTTTCATTAAGTGCATGGGGGAAGCTTGGTGGCATAATGGATGTGGGTGACCGAGCACCCGATTAGGCCTAATGATGGGTGAAGAGGCTCAAGACAACACCATGAGGAGCATCATGGATTCCCCAAGACATGCACCAAAATACTCCTAGATAAGTGACCAAGAAGTGGACAAGGTCGACTCGAGATGAGTTGGACCGAGGAGGGAGCACCTTAGTGGAACAATCATGGGCCAAGATCCCATGACGAGTGAGCTGAAATTTGGTGTTAATTTGATGAGAAATCCAAATTTTGGCATTGGTTGAGACGAGACAGGAAAGTTGAGGGAGGAAAATAAAATTTTCACCTGACGATACAAAATTTGACACCCAATGGAATGGAACGAATGTCGGCCCAGTCGATCTAACCTGCATGGTTAGGTGGAGATGATCTGAATGGTGAAGTATCATGTGATATATAGAGAAGAAAGGTGAAATTAAAAGAGGATCCAACCAAACATAGAAAAACTGAATGGAACTGATTGGAATGAGGTAGAACCAAATTTGAATGGAAAAGGTAGATCTGGACAAGATGAAGGCATGCCATGTGAGTGGGATGAAGTGTGAACAGAGGGAGCCAAGAATATGGACTCAAGCTTGCAGTAGGGAAATTCCCAAGGATAAGAACGAGTTGGATTGACCAAAGGGTGAATATAACCTGTGACAGAAGAAGGGACGACCCACAGTGGGGTGGTGGGATCGACCAGTAGGGTCATTGACTTTGTGGTTGGTTTTCCTTGTATATTATGTGGTTTTTGGCTTCAATTTTTGGTTGAACCGATGATCCAGATTTATGAAGAAATGAAATGAAATACAAATTTAAAACATAACATAGAGATACAGTGAAATTGAACTTAAATTAATAAATAGAAAATGTTAAAAATTGTTTACATGCAAAATGAAAGCAAACTAGCTTGGGCAATGGTAGTTTATCTTTGAGAAGAGATGTGACATATACATGGCTTTTGAACTGTGTTACAATGAGACTTGGAGGCCTTTTTATCATGAATAAATAATTTGAAACCCTAAACATCCAAAAACCTAACCTTAAGAGATGAAGTGCCAAAAGGTATGGGCCCTGATGGGGTTAGTTGGAACATCAACTTCCCGAGATCGTAACTTTGGCATATGAATTTTTTTGGTGTGCAGAATAGTCCATTATAAATTTTTATCAAAGGAAAAAAACTTTTGACTACAAACATGTATCCATGTTTTCTCGTTTCCCTAAAAAACATAGTTTAAGGCCTCAAAACGGCTTCGGAAGTTCAGGACTCAAAAACTGCCAAAAATAAAAAATAAAAAAAATTGTGGAAATAGGAAACTATGCTAAGATATAAAAAAATTGATAGCAAAAAATGTTGGGGGATATAAGTGGAACAAAAAGGTGGTCACCAATATCCACCTGGATTAGTCCTCCCCCTAGGTTAGGAAGCAATGGTACCCATTGCATTGAGTGCCTCCATGAGGTGAGGAAACATTTGTTGAATTTGGTCCTTGGTGAGCCATTTTCCTTAGTGCAGTTGATAGTAGACTTTGACATCCTGATACAATTGGATCTCTTTTGGTGAGTTTTATTAGTTTGTGTGTCCATGATCTGATTAATTGTGGCATGTTCAATGCAATTTGGGTTGAGCTTTGTTGGTGTCAGTTGCTCAACAATGTTTGATGTGTCCAACAATGGTGGAAAGTATGGTCAAAGGGAGTCCACATTGAATATTGGGTGTAGGCCAAGGAATGGGGAGATACTTAGCTCGAAATAATTTTCACCTATAGCCTTGGTGATGGTGCAATTCTCATATAAGAGTAGTCGAAGATTCCAATGGGCTCTGGTACGGCATTCCTTTTGCAAATTCAACTAAACCTTGTCACCCACTTGAAACTTATGTGGCACCCAATGCTAACCATGACATTGTTTTTAATTAGTATTGGATTCATCCATAATATCATGAACTTATTGGTGAATGTGTTGAATATGTTCAATAAACTTGATGGCCTTATAACCTTCAGTTTGAACATGTACATATTATGTATGTGTAGTTGCAAGAGGCATTGCAACATCAATGGAACACAATGGTTGAAATCCCAGGCCCACCTGAAAGGGGTTGTGGCCATTTGAGCTATGGAGAGATCTGTTTTAGTTGTGTTTCACATAGGGGATACTCTCATCCCGTGTTTGTGGATGCATATATTTGTACATGCATAATATGTGCACTATCATTCTATTGATAAGGTTTGTCTCGACATCAATCTAGGGATGGAACGCAGTTAACTTGGTCATATCGGTGTCCAACAATAACCAGAGGCTTTACCAGAATGCACTTAGGAACTTTCTATCCTGATTTGATATAATGGTCTATAGGATCTCAAAATGTACCCACACTTGTTCGAAGAAGAGCTTGGCAGTGGCTTATGTTGTGATACTCTTCTTGCAAGCAGCCAATATGGCCATCTTAGAAAATATATCGACAACCACAAACACACAATCATTACTATGCTTGGTAGAAGGAATTTCATACATATAGTCCATGGATATGGATTCCCAAGGCTGGATAGGAGTAGGAAGAGGAGTATACAGACCTTGTTTCTTAATGGTTGGCTTGGTGATGACACAACTAGTGCAAGATTTGATATATTTTCGAACATCCTGTTGTAGTTTTGGCCAATAAAAATACTTCTATAGTACTAACGCTACCTTCTCCACACCAAATTGTCCTGCAACCCAGTTGCAATGTGCCTCCCAAATCAGCTTTGCACGCTCACTTGAAGGAACACAAAGATGTCTCAGATTGCAAACCATTCCATCTTGGAGGTGGAATTATTGAATTGGATTTTCAGCAATCAATGTCTTGTAGGTGGCGATGAATTCTGAGTCATTGTAGAATACATTTCCCTATCATAGGTGGGGTACCTTCGAACGGTATCAAAGAGAATCTCACTGTGATAGGCCATTGGATGCCCTTTCTGAGTGAGCTCTGCACCAATGGCATACTTGAAGGCATCTATATCAATCTCAAATAGTTGTTGCATGTTTGGTAAGGTGAGGAATGGTGAAAAGAAAATGTGGTGTTTCAGTTCAACGAATGCTTTCTGTTGTGACTGTTAGCGCTCAAATCTACCTCAGGCTGAAATGAAGTAAAACTCAAGGCTACATCAAACCACGCTCAGCCTCGTAGCTAGCCCTACGAGGACAGGAGAGGGCTCTCTCCGTCAATCTCGAGATAATAAGCAAGTAGGATGCGAGATGACTTACAATAGGAACTGATTTTAGGCTAGTAAAGAGATAGGTATGTTTGTTTTTTGGTTTTTTGGGTTTTTCGCTGGAGTAATGGGAAAACAAGTTTTGGGTCCGGGGATAAGGTCAGACCTTTGCAGATTTCAAGCTGGGGCGAGATAGGTGATGATCTTGATGCTTTAAATTGGATTTATGGATAGATTAGACCGACGAGGAGCTGAAGAGGGCAAAGAAGAACTTGGATCCTCTCCAAACAGCTGAAAACATATAGAACTAACTGAATTCAAAGGTTAAGCACTGTAAACAATGGATTCAACCTTAATCACTCATTCAATTTAGTTCAGAAGCATATGAAAGGATGGCATACATTAAACATGAAGAAACTTACAGTAAACAAAGAAGAAACACCATCAAGAACAGAACACCACAAGGATCCCAACAAGTGCCGCAAAACCCCCGATCTTTCCTTAGCCAAAATATGAAAAGTATGTACAATAGTATCAAAAGTATCCCAAGAGTCCAACCTCTCCAACCTCTGAAAATGATTGAGAAATTACAATATATAGAGCACTCTAACACCTTTCCCCACCTCTAGGGGTCGAATTCCCTCTTCAGGGATCAGTTTCAACCAATTCTAATCATAGAACTACAATCTAGGCAGCTAACCACTTGCCTCTAAAAGAGTGGAAACTGATCCATTACATGATTGTTTACTCATTTGAGAGTGAATCTTCTAGAAGAGATACAAACAAGCCAAAGTTACATATCAAACATGAATTTACATCATTAAAAACCCAAAAATTCTATCCATAAGCAAAACTGGTCCATAATAGGCGAAATACTGAGCTGGCAGCTGAAAATTCAGAAAAATCTCTAGGTGGGTCGCTCCTGAACTGCGTGGGTCGCTCATGTTCCAGGCTGATTTTTAGGTAGCTCCCGGCATCCAAATTGAGCTCATGATAGCTCGTTGGAAAGCCCTGGATGTCTACTTTCCAACCCAAGTGGAATTTCTGAATTTGGAGTTGATTTTACCCTCCAAAACCTCATTCTCCCAGAGGTACTTCCTGCTGGTGCAAAAGGTGGCAGCAAGGTGATTTTCATGGTGTTTTTGAGCTGTTTGACCATCCAGATTTTGTTGAAATGCTAAGTTGACTTCAGAGGATGCATAATTAACCATGAAAAATCCAAAAATGTAAAAATCTCCTCCAGCAAGTGTCTCAAAAAAAATCGAGCGCATGAGCGCGCGACCCACGTAGCTGCAAAACCTGTTTTTTAGACCAAAAATTTGAAAATGACAAAATTTTCTCCGAATTTGCCCAAATTCGGAGCGGAGGTCCTCCATCATGTGTCTTACCCAGTCAATGAAGCCTCGGCCAAAATCCGAAGTGGATTAGGCCTTTTCCTCCGTTTAGTGCTCTCCTGGTGCATGCAGTTCCTGTGATGAAAATACTGTCTCGGTTGTATGATGTGTTGTTGTCAGTCATGATGTAGCAATGTGTATGTTCAACCTGTTGAAAATGAGAAATGGGACCTTGGTGTCTTTGTCTCCATCGTGATCCTGTGAATGTACCTACGCTGATGAAGAAGGCGAGACCCCTTCCACGCCATGTGGAGCTAGTACTCGTCGTGATGCTGCAAACAAAGCTCTGTGGCCTCTCTGATATGCTACCACTACTGGCGCACTGCTATGCTCCATCTCAGTACATCAACCTCAACGATTGAGTCACTGTCCGACTCCTGCTCATACTCTGACTCTGTCCCTGACATGGTTTTGAACAAGCTATTGGCACTATGTATACTGATATGAAAGCAGTGCAAACAAGGTTATGATGTGTGTTTCAACACCCAACAAGTATTCCCACCGTCAAAACACCATAAGGAAACAAACCATGATAATATCTCAGTTTTAAATGGATTGGATAAGGCACAATCTCTGTTTTGAATGCAAGTGAAATTTTGACCAAAGGGAGCAGGCAACCTTCAGAATATTGAACAAATCTTATCAAAGGAGAGCATGGCATCAATAGAATGTGTTTGTCTATGAGTAATAACAACAAAGGTGTCAATGGGCAGTTTGGAACAAAGTCATGAGAATGTTTTTACATTGGGCAGTGAGACATAATACAACCACAGTCACCATGGAACAAAGGTTTTAAACATGGTATAATAATAGCAATGGTCACAATGGCATAATGGGCATGAGAACAATATGGTTTTGATAATATATGGCAAGGCTGAATGTATTACTGACATAAGATAGAAAACAAACTCATGCAACCATTCATTTTCATTTTAAAACCCTGAAAACGATAATGCTATGACTGTGGGGTTTTAAATCCTCCGTTTGAAACGTTTGAAACCACCAATGATGCCACCAACGCATTAAAAACATCAAGAAATTGCAAAAAACCTGTTTGAAGGCCGATGAGAGCGATCCAATCAAGACTGGGCGCTCAAAATGAATTTTTGAACCTCTGTTGATGCGTGGGTCGCTCACCTCCTGCGTGGGTCGCTCGGCCTCTGCGTGGGTCGCGCCCCTTGCCTCTTGCCACATAGTGCATTTTGCAGGAAGTGTTTGGAGGCCTTCCCGGTGTCCAAATTGGACGTGTGATAGCTCGTTGGAAAGATATTGGAGTCTACTTTCCAACACAAGTTGAATTATGCAATTTGGATTCCATTTACCCTGTAAAAAATCAAATCTCCCAACACTAGTCAAAATGAGCAGAATGAGGCTGCCTCAAGGCAGAGCGCTGTTGAAATCAACTTTGGAAGGTCTTCCTCAACTCCAAATTGAGCTCATGATAGCTCATTGGAAAGGTCTTTCTGTCTAGTTATCATTTGACTCATCAAGCAAGTCATTTGGCCAAACATGCTAGGAATAAATTTGATTTTCCCAACGTCACTTCAGAGGTGCATTCAATTCTCCTGAGGCAACGATATTTTTGACATTTCTCTAAAACCATGATACCTGTGTAAAAAGTGAAGGAGGTTTTTCTTCCTTGGCATGTTGTGGACAAAAACCTCTCTCAGTTTCCCAAATTTCATCTTTGATTGCTCTGAAACATCTTTTTAGTAACACTTACCCCGATGTGTGAAACAAGGGATTTTGTCAAAATGAAGCGAAATGAAGGGGATAGGGGACTTCTAAATTCTTGGGGAAATTTTGGGAAGTAGGGAGGGATGTTAGGAAACAGGGGAAAGTGGAATCACAGAGATTGAGTGAGGGGAAGGGGTCCAAAAGGGCAAAACACAGGCCTAGCCTAGAAAATTGCCAAGTTGTGGCTAGAAACTAGGGTTTGTGCAAAAATGAGGAATTTGGGGGATCTCAGTGATGGGAAGTGTTTAATGAGGTATATTAAGGATAGGGGAAGGTGTATGAACATCAGGATACAAGTTTTTAGATGATTTGACCGTCCAAGAGAAATTACCTCCAAAACCCTAGGAGAGGGAAATGGACCTTACCTAGGCACAACTGAAACATGAACGAGATGTAAAATGACTCTTTGGGACCTGACATGACGATGACAACCCTCTGAATGATGGTACACTCAGCTGAATGGCGACATGGACTGTCATTTGGACAACATTTGAAAAGAGTGAAGACCAACCCTAGACCTAATGCCTAGTGATCAAATTTTGCTTGAAGACTCATTGAAATGACAAAATTTGACCTTGACACTTTGAAATCACTTTGAAAGAGCATGTTTGATCACTGGAGGAAGGCTGCAAAGGCTGACTCTAACAGTGACTTGGACCAAAAAAAAATTGCTTTCGCTCCACCCTTGGTTAAACTTGATTCAATGGCCAAGTGATATGAGAGAACCCCAACGTGAATCTACGATAGAAATTAGCAAGGTCCAAGAAGCTGTGAAGCTCTATCAGAGTCGTCAAGGTCGGCCAATCCCGAATGAGTTGGATATTATATGGATCCACATGCACACCTTGCTCATCAATTATGTATCCCATATATTGGACCTGGTCCATGCTAAAGGATAATTTCTCCAAGTTGGCACATAGCTTGTGTCATTGCAAGGTTTGAAGGACCTATCGAATATGTTGCATGTGATTTTCCCAAATCTTGCTTAATATGAGGATATCATATAGATATACAACCATGAACGAGTTGGTGAAAGGTCGCAAGATGTCATCCATCAACCTCATAAAATTTGCAAGGGCATTTGTCAACCTGAATGACATGACCAACCACTCAAAGAGACACTCCCTGGACTTGAAGGAAACCTTCCATACATCCATGGGTTCTATTGGAACTTGGTGATATCGAGACTTCAAATCATTTTTTTTGAAATACGTAGCCCCCTTGAGCTAGTCAAGAAGGTCATCAATCCATGGGATCATGTATCTGCTATTGATTTTGATTTTGTTCAGTGCCCAATAATCAATGCAGAGTCTCCAAGTCTCATCTCTCTTCTGCACGAGTACAATTGCACTCCCACAAGGTGAGGAACTTGGTCGGATGTTCCCTTTTTGTAGAAAATCCTAGATTTGTCATTTGATTTCTTCATTTTCCAAAAGAGAGCAGCGATAGATTTTCCTATTAGCTAGAGGTGCACTGAGGTTCAGATCAATCGAATGCTTGACATGGCAGTGAAAATGTACCCTCGTGGGTGAGGAGAAGATGTCATTGTATTCTTCTACGACCTTATCCACTTGCTTCTATTGTGCAGTAGTGCCTTTTCTAGGGACCATGGATGTGGCCATGATCTTCCCCTTACTTTGAGATAGAATTTAGAAGAAAAGAAATTTCTCAGTCTAGGAGATGATCTTACTTCATTGCTTAGTAGAGATAAAAAAAATTGTGGTAGGTGGGGCTACCTCCGGTATACTGTATAGTTTTCTACCCAAATTAATAATAACAATACGAAGTATGGACTTATACACAACATGATGCTTCCACAAGTACGTTTTTCCTAGTAAAAAATCACAAAATTCAAGGGGAGAAACATCACACAATACCTCATTCATGAAATGATTGATGTTGTAGGGTAGGAAACATTATTAACTAACACAGAGATCTCGCCTTTGGTGGAGCCACCCAATGGTGCATGGTTGCAGGTGTGGTGTTGTCGGCATGTCCAAATTCTTAACGACCTCTATTGAGATGAGGTTATTTTGACTCCCGCTATTGACAATGAACTGCGGTGAAGCACCTTTCACCCACATCTGTAAGTGGAAGAGACACTCATCCTCCTCTGGATCTTCAAACACACTTTTCCTAACATTGGTGTAATAAATGGTGGCATTGGGTTCTACGTCAATTATTTGTTTCCCCTTGTCGGGATCTGGCTCAGAGTCGGAACATGTGTCTGACTATGAAGCTTTTAGTGTGGCCACTAGTGACTACTTTGCGCTACATTCACTTCTGTTGTGAGTGGGGCTCTTGTGGAACTTGTTGTTAGTTTTTGGTGGATTTGGTAGCAATGGGCAGGTGTTATAGTCTCATATGATGTTAAGAGCCTAAGGAACATGAGATCTCCAAAACCCAGAAAATGTTTCGCGAGATCAGCTTGGGAAACACTTTAATTAAATTAATTGGCCAATAATTTAATTATTTCCTAAGTCTAACTTAGAGAAGTTGGTTAATTAAAGTTAATTAATTAAGGTAATTTTTGTTTTCTCTAGACACTTCTATTTATGGATTCAAAATGATCTAAGTCATTGATCAAGATTAGATCTTGGTCGTTGGTTGTCCAACAAAACATTATAAGAGCAAGTCGAGGGCTTGGAGAAATGTATAGGTTGTATTCTGGGCAGTTCAGCTACCCAATTTACAATATTAAACAAGGGAATAGTTGAATCTAGGGAAGAGAATCAGAGAGGTTTGGTAGTAGAGATCCAGAGAAGAGATTCCCAGTGATTTATTTTCCATTGTCAAAGTGACAGGAAAATGGAGGCCAAATTCTTTGCAGAGGAGGTTCTACAAAGCAGTGTGAATAGAAGAAACCCCAATGTGAGTTGCAATATGAGGCTTGTTTCAGTTTCCAGAGGCCGGATCAATGTCCCAGAGGTATAAAATTCATTTCCAAAGGCAGAGTGAGGTTGGATGTCTCACTTGGAGGCAGTTTCTAGGCTGTACAAATTTCCTTTAGCCAATAGTGTGTACTACAAGAAGGCAACATGAATTCTAGTTCATGGTGTGAGTGCCCCGGAGGAGGCTGAGTTTATTTACAGAGGGAGATAGGGTGTCTCCAACATATTTTTCCAGTAGATTTCGGTTTATTTTCTAGTTAGGGAACCAATTGTAAATTTCTCAAATCATTGCATAATAATAAAACCCTCATTTGTTGCATTGTTTTCCCTTCAGGGATTTCCTAGGGAAATTTGTCCAAAAATAATAGTGTCATTTTTATTGTGTGTGTGCATCTATTTCTCAGTTCCATATTTTTATTTCCACGACACTTTTATGGTGAAGAATGCAATTGTGAATTATTCACTATTTGTTGTTATTAATTAAAAGAAGAAAAATAAACTACTTTCAGTTAGGAGTATAATTTCTAGTTAATTGCATTCAAGGGATTTTCACATGGTATTAGAACAAAAAAGATTGGATCAGAGGATCTAGGCAAAGTAATAGAAATTGTACAGTTTCAGAGAAAGATTTGAAGCATTGTTTCTATATATGCGCAAGTCAACCAAACAATGCGAATTGATAGAGGAAAATTTTGATTTCCAGATATAGGGTGGAGGAAAACTCGATTTGACTCGAGAGAAGTGGCAACAAGCAGTAGGATTCTCAAAGAGGATTTATAGTGAGAATATTAGTGAATTCGCAAACTAGATCTAGCGTAGTAGTTTTGCAACAGGGTTTTTGCAATTGAAAATCAATTCAGGGCAGGAAGAGAATAACACACAGGGAGGGAATTTCCAAACATTCTTAGAAGGGTTTCCAGTTTTCTAGTTGTGGGAAAGGAGACTGTAATTTATACCAAGAGAAGGTCGTATTAGACTTTCTAGTCCAAATGAGTGCGTGCATTAGGTTCAACAGTGCATGTTCCAGTACTGGAGAAGGATATCTAGAGGTATAGAAATTTTACAAGAGTAGGAGTAGCATGCAATGTGAGTTTCAAGGAGGACACTGAAGGAAAGTGTGAATTATCCATATTTGTGCATTCTAGGAGGGGTGCGAGTAGCAAGAAGAAGACTGAGTTAGTTTCCAGAAAGGAGAAGAAGATCTCCCAGTTTATTTATCCAGTTTTTGAGTTTTCGCAGAGATGGACACAACAGGTATCAAAGATCATGACAGATTGGATGGAGCCTCCAACTTTGGCATACGGAAGGTCGGGATGCAATTCCTTTTGGACAAGCACGAATTAAAAGAATTTGTAACAACAGAGATGGTTGATCCTATAAATCCGCAATAGTTGGAAACCTTCAAGAAGGATATGTCCAAAGCCAAGAGGATGGTCCTTGAAGGAGTTCAGGATCATATTGTCCCACATATTACATACAAGAGTACAACAAAGGACATGTGGGATGCCAATGTAAATTTGTACAAGGACTCATATGAGAATTGAAAAGTAATTCTCAAGGAGAAGATGAGGACAACTAAGATGCAGAAGGGTGAGAAGTTTAAATCCTATCTCACTAGGATTCAGATGGTCAAAGATGAACTTGCAACCGTTGTAGAAAAACCATCATATAGTGAGCTCGTGCGAACAACGTTCAATGGGTTCACTAAGAAGCATAGTTTTAAAAACTGACCGGTTTGAACTGGTAACCGGCCAAACCGGCCGGTCAGATGGCCCAGCGGTCGAAACCGGCCAAGCAACCCAGTTGAAGAAGCCCTTTCGCCAGTTTTTGCAAAAAACCGGACCTAACCGGCCGGTTAGGTGCTAACCTCCTACTCGGACCCACACACGGCCGCAGTTAAGCTTTAGGGCTGATTTGTTTATAAGGGGGGGGTTCATTTAGCTACTCTTTCCCTATGCGGACCCACGCACGGCCAGAAATAGGTTTTAGGGCTGATGTGGAGGTAAGGGAAGCATTGACATTTCATGGTAATGTTAAATTCTTAAAGTAAAAGGATGAAAATTCATCCTTTTACTTAAATTTTTAACATTACCATGAAATGACTCAGGATGTTTAAGAGTGGTTTCGACCTCATTAGATTTCATATAGAGAAACTAGAATTTTAGGTTTCACTCAAAATTCAGCAGACTTAATGGTTTTCAGGGTTTCATGGTTTGGGAATTTGCAATGTTCCATTTGATTCTATCATGTGTAAGGGAATGATATTGACATTTGATCAAGAGCATGAAGTCCTTTAAGAACCTTGATGTACCCTTCAATCAAAGGAAAACAACTGGTTAGGCATGCTAATCTTTTTCTACCGCATTTTAAGGTTAAGGAGATGAACTCTTCACTCAAACCAAAATCATTGGTTAGGCATGTTAAACTTTTTCAATTTCTATCATGTTATAAGGTTGAGCAATCCAAGTCTGAAGACTTTGAGCTAGATGATGTTTATGTATCTCTTGTCGATGATCCCATTTCTAGTAGCGATGAATCAATGATGAGTTTCATGAGAGACCATGTTGCTCAGTGATTTGTAGTTTTGATGTCTATTTTTGCTACTACTACTACTACTAAAGTTGTAGAGGAGTTTTAGGAGTCCTCAAAATTTGAGCCATATTATTTATGTAGCTCATGTTGATGATCCCTTGTCTAGTAGTGGTGATAATTTTGATCATGATGAGGAGTGATTATGTTGTTGATCACTAATATGTAGTCTTTTATTAGGCCAATGGCCTCATGGCTTGTAGCATTGTTTTTGGACTTTATGGGCCATTTGGAGCCTCATTTCTTATGTATTTTTCGATGATATGTATTGCACTCTGTGCCATTTTGATATATTCACCTTTGCATGGTATATAAATGAGCAAACTTTGCATATTTTGTCTCTATTGGCTTGGAATCATGGTTGCAAATCTTAAAAATAGTTTTTTTTATTAAAAAAGTAATTATTTAATGTATTTTTTTTTTTTAAACCGGTTCATTGAGATCTGACCGCTCCTAGTTAGACCGGTTCCGGTTAGAAACCCGGTTCATTAGGTCCACCGGTCCGGTCACCGGTTCCGGTTTTTAAAACTATGCTAAGAAGTGGCATAAATTTTTCCAAGTGATTTAAGGATGAGACACACTTCCTAGTTGGGAGCACCTATGGAGTGACTTCACTTAGGAGGAGCTAAGGCTCAGCCTCACATATGGTACTACCAGTAGCAGAAAAAAGGGACTGAAGGTAGAGAAGGAGGAGGAGAATGTAGCCTTTGTTGGAAATGGTAAAGCAAAGAAGGGTCCCATCTAGGGAAAAGACTTAAATGGAGAGAACAAGAAGAAGGACTTGTAGAATATAAAGTGATTTGGATGTGGTGAGTTTTATGACTACATCACCCAGTGTCTGAAAATCAAGAAGGACAAGGAGGGGAAACAAAAAACAACTTCAACAGAGATTGATTACTTGTCCACTAGGTTGGAAGATGATTTATCTTTGTTTGCAGCAATATCCTCAGATCGAGGAGGATTGTGATACTCCAGTATGCAAGATCAGTTAGGATCCGAGGGAAGAGCAGTAGGAGGTCTAGATCTAGCCATGAAAGGATTTATTAGTAGATTAAATCTAGTTATTGTGTATTCTTTACATGGATCAATACCTTTGTTATAGGAGCCCAAAATAGTAAAGTATCATGAGGATCAAAATGTCAACAAGGGTGTAGTCAAATACTTGGGAGACATTGCAGAGCTAGTTGTAGTCAAACACTTGAGAGGTAGTTGTAGAGCTAGTTAGGCACAGTCAGGTTCTCAGTAGACAATGCAGATTTAGTTGCAGTCATAGACTCAAGGGATAGGTGTAGAGCCAGTTGCAGTGACTCAATAGATTAGAGAGAGTTGAGACTCAAAGGGAGTCTAGCTTAAGAGGGAGAAACCTTATGGAAGTTTAATATTCAAGTTTTGAGAGATCAATACACACAGTTGCAGCAACACAGAGGCAGTGCAGAGGCATCAACAATATGAGATTATAGTATACACAGTAGCATGGTGGATAGTGTTTTCCAAAGTATTTTCTTCACAGTGATTTCCAGTGATAGGGAGTCAAATCAGCTTGAGGATGTGAACGAATTATAAAAAATGTGAGACACCATCAACATGGATTAGTTTGGCTACAAAATGTTCCCATGGACCTGCAAGTGGATGGTATACTCTCGAAGGCTCTAGGGAGAGCCAATTTCATCTACTTTAGAGAACAAATGGGTATAGTGGAGAACACCTTCCTCATTAAGAGGGAGTGTTAGTTTCTGGTGGATTTGGTAGCAGCTAACATGTGTTCTAGTCTCAGATGATCCTAAGAGGTTAAGGAACACGATATCTCCAAAACCCAGAAAAGGTTTCACGAGATAAGCTTGGGAAACACCTTAATTAAATTAATTCACCAATAATTTAATTATTTCCTAAGTCTAAGTTAGGGAAGTAGGTTAATAAAAGTTAATTAATTAAGGTAATTCAATTTTTCTCGATACTTATATTGATGGTGTCAAAATGGTCTAAGCCATTTATCAGGATTATATCTTGGTCATTTGTAATAGTCCTAGTGAAAATTCCATGTAATAAAAGTTAAAAATAATAACCATGATTGATGAGACACTTATTTGAGGTTGAATGTTGGGCAAAACATCCTAGTGGGTCTTCATTTGGTTAATATGGCTAAGGAAATTGGAAAAGGAAATGGAAAAGGCTTTGAAAAGGAAAAATGACAATTTTGGCACATTTATTTATGAAAATAATGGAAATTAGGAGAAAAGGGAGGTGAAATGTCACACGTTGCATGTGAGGAGGAAAATTAAGGAAAATAATGGAAAATGAAGAAAACAGAGGCCTCATCAATAAAAAGGCTTCTGAGGATCAGTTGGTACCTTTTATTAGTTCAGTTTTTGATCTCTCTTATTATTCTCTCTCTCTCTCTCTCTCTCTCTCTTGGGCACTTAGATTTTCTTGGAGCACTTTGGCATTGGATCAAGAAAGGAAAAGAAAGCAAGAGGAAGGAAGGAGCAAGCAAGGAAGAACGGGATCAAGCATCTACAATAGGATTCTTTGCACGTATCAATTTGCATGTGTAATTTCCTTGCTAAATTTGGCATGCATGGTATTGCATGCGGTTCATTTCTTTCATGGAATGGATTTTTCCAGGCGTGACAGTGTTTTCATCCTAGCCTTTCCATTTCCAGATAGCCTTGATGAGATGGGTTCAAATACTTTGGTTGAGTTGGATTTTCGAATGGATTTGAAACTGAGTGAGGTGGATCTATGAAAGCAAAAACACATGGCCTAGTGATCCTTGAACTGGACTAAGGATTACAGTAAATCCACTGGCCTAGTGATCCCTGAACCATACTATGGGTTGTGGAAAAGCCAGGATTGTGTGCCTTGGCGGGCCTAGGAATCCTTGCCAATGAATGGTGGGATATACGGTAAAGCCAAGAGGTGGATTTATCTCCATTTGGCCTAGTAGTCCCAGGATGGGATGTATGCTAAATCCTTGAGAGTGGGTCTTGGTGTAGGGCCTAATTATCCATGGATTAGACTGTGGATTACGGTAAAGCCTGAGAGACTAAGAGGCAATAAAATTCCTCATGGTGTAGGTGGAGAACTCTAGTAGCATCCATGCATGTTTGGTTATTTTTGGTTGGTTATGAGTCCCACATTCATGCTTGGAATATGACATGGGGGTGATTGGATGAAGAGAGATTTGGATCAGCCAATCTATGGTCGGGTGGAAAATGGTAGTCCCATCTCTGGTTGGTTTTTACATTCATTAATGAGAAATTCATTTCCTTGGCATTTGATGTGTAGATGTATTGATTTATATGTGGATTCTGTGGTTAACGTATCCCTAATATTTATGTTTTTATTATGTTGGTTATAAGCATGTATTCTCACAGTGATGATGTATGGTTCTCCTCATGTTTTTATTTGTAAATGAATAAGCAATGTATCTATGACCTAATAGATGATATTGCAACTAATGATGTAAGGGAACCATGCTTCTTAGTGATTCTTAGATAAGTATGAGACCCCTATGTTCAGATATGTTATTTAAACCTGTAGATTACATATTTGCGACATGTTTGATGAAATTCTTGTCATGACTAGTAGGGGTCCAGTCAATTCCTTATTTCAGTATTTGATTTTTGCACCATTTTTTCGTTGTGTTATTTCATTCTTGAACTTGTCATTGAGTTCTGGGTAGTGGCCTAGGCTCTGGGCCTAGAAAAGTGCCTTAAATCCTGTAGATGCAAGCACAGGTCTGGGAAATTGAGTCCCTAGACGCACGCATGCTTATGTCATTGGAGCGTCCAGAGCCTCCCAAACGCACGCATGCCTATACTGTGGGAGCGCCCAAGGGGTTAAGTGGGTTAAAAAATCAATGGGACCCACGGGCTAGCTACCTAAGTGGTTGGGATGGTTCCTGCGAGTCTTGTTGACGATGTGGAAGGTCTGTATGATGTGTTTCCATCAATTCCACTTTGTAAAGGTCACCTAGGAGGTTGAGTTTGATCATAGTAGCCTCTCATCACATGTTTACCCCAGTTGGCCGGTTACTTGGGTAGATGTGGGATAGGGGTGTTACATCGTTGGTCATCCAACAAAAGATTATGAGAGAAAGTTGAGGGCTTGGAGAGAGGCATCAATTGTATTGTGAGAAGTTTGACTATCCAATTTGTAGTATTCAACAAGGGTGTATTTGAAGCTAGGGAAGAGCATCAGAGAGGGAGTAATAGATATTTGGGACAAATATCCAAAGAGGAGATTCCCAATGATTTATTTTCTAGTTTTAGAGTGACATGAAAAGTGAGGTTGAATTATCTGCAAAGGAGGTCGTACAAAGCAGTGTGAATAGCCAAAAACCCTAGTGCGAGTTGTCAGAAGAGGCTTGTTTTAGTTTCCAAAGGCTAAATCAGGGTCCCGAAGGAAAAACGAGTCATTTTCAAAGGCAGATGGACCTTGGACGTCTCAGCTGGTGGTAGCTTCTGAGCTGTACGAATTTCCTTCAGCCAGCAGTGCTTACTACAAGAAGGTAGTGTGAATTCCAGTTTTTGGTGTGAGTGGCTCGGAGAAGGCCAAGTTTATTTATAAAGGGAGACAGGGTGTCTCCAACATATTTTTCCATTTGATTTCCGAAGGTTTTCCAGTTAGGTAACCAGTTGTAAATTTCTCAAATTGTTGCATAATAATAAAATCGTCATCTGCTGCATTGGTTTTCCCTTCGGGGTTTTTCCAGTGACATTTGTCCAAAAATAACGGTGTCATTTTTATTGTGTGTGCGCATCTATTTCTCATGTTCCGTATTTTATTTTATTATTTTTATTTTTTATTTTTTTTTTTATCCACAAATTTTTTATGGTGAAGAATGAAATTGTGAATTATTCTCTATTTGTCGTTATTAATTAACAAAAGACAAAAAAAAAAAAAAAAATTCTTTTAATTAGGAGAATAATTTCTAGTTAATTGCATTCGAGGAATTTTCACACTCACATAACTTTTGTATGTCTTTCTTCGTCATCCCATTGTTATTATTTTCTTATGGCTTCAATGAGTTGTCCTGGGTTGTTCTGCCTTGGCTCTGTCCTTTGTTTTGTAGTTAGTGGGTGGCCTTGCCTTGCTTCGAATTTAAGGATCCCAAGTCTCACTTCTTTAGTTTAAATTTTTGCTCGATCTTGACAACATATCAATATGCTGCACCAAGTGAGGAGATGTCGAGGAACTCTATTTTTCCCTGGATGTATTTGTGCAGAAAACCATGGTAGTTTAGCACTAGATTTCACTTAGAGTCCTTGATACCTAGCTTCATGTGTGTTGGAGATGATCTCACTACTGAGAGGGGGGGGGGGGGGGTAATCAATACTGCTATGGTTTATTAAAATTTTAAATCATTTTCTCAAAACGACCAAGAATCAGTAACCCATCATTTAACATATGAAACCAACAGAAAATCAACGCATAGAAACACCATGAACAACATCAAAAACATGCACACAAAAGGACACAAGTGTTGTGGTGGAAAACCCCCTCCAAGGAAAAAAATCACCGGCTACTGCTACTGCTCAAATCTTCTATTAAGTATTGAACGAATATTTACATAGAGGAGATTGCACCCACTAGATATAAGACTCGACTACTATGAAAATTTCTAGGAATCATCAGTTAGAAAGACTCTTCGCTCACGACTCTACGAACAACCATTCGCTGAAAGCCGCCATGACCAACGAGCCTCGCCAATTCTACTGGACTCTGGAGAAATTGTTTCTTGTACGATCTATCTGCTAGAAGGCCCCCACCTTATCTACATACTTCCTGATATGAAGCCTCAACGCCTTCAACACCTCTATCTGAATTGTGTTTCATGCATTTTCAAACTGGGCTCTCAAACCTGCTCAACATGAGAAACCGAGTAGCCCCACTGATCTGAATCTAAAAGTAATATCTGATAGGTAGCCACTGAACTCAACTACATATGTACAATATGTTATCCACAACACTGTAGCAAACTCTCACTCTCACACACCATCCGTCAACCAACAACAACCTTCTCACACAAGTATATGCCAAAATATCCTCAGCAGTCTTCAAATCAATACCATGGTAACATACCATGGTTATGCCAATACCCAGGACACTTGTACCATGGTAATCTCCAAACCAATACCATGGTTATGTCAATACCCATAACACTTGTACCATGGTAATCTCTAAACCAATACCATGGTTATGTCAACACCCAGAACACTTGTACCATGGTAATATCCAAACCAATACCACGGGAAAATACCATGGTTATGTCAATACCCAAAACACCTATACTATGGTAATCTCCAAACCAATACCAATACCAATACCAAATACCAAAGTATTGTTGTACCCATGCTCAAAACCAAGGTAATGTCTTACTCATAATTGAACCTGCAACCACATGCACATGAAATAAAAAACTTGGTTTCAACCGCACTCATAAGATTTCATCCATGTGATTAAAAGCCTACAACCGCACACATAACATTGACTTTGTCTGGTTGTGGTAGAGTATAGGGAAAAACAAATACTTCTCAGCCTAGACCTCTGCCAACCTACTCCACAACTCTTCCAGTCCATGAACAATTTTCAAACAAGCATATGCATAAACTCATCTACCATAGTGACCATACTTAACATTTGCACATAAAAAAATTTGTCACAAGCCAAGATGCTCCAGAACCATCTGTCACACTCGTACACACTCAATTCAACTGAAAAACATGCTCGGGTTTACATCAATGCTAACCATCAATCACTACATCCAACAACATCATCATCAATGCCAACAATCTCCCCCTTTGGCATTGATGGCAACCCCCAACTGAATTATCCAACTAGCTCTGAGCTCTAAAATAGATGTCCTCATACACTTCCCCTTTAACATTAATGGAAAAGGGAAAAGTTCATCAAACACTCTACAAAAAACACAATAACTCCCCCTGAAGACTTGCTAGGTATGATCATAATGCAACTCTTTCGCTCATCATAACAACATACAATATGCAGTGGCAACAATAAGTTTGTAAAAACATTGTCAAGCCAACATAAACAACAACAACAAAACATAGCCATCAACAATAGAAATGTGTGAGAAATAGTACTCTCTCTCCAAAATCAAATGAGTAGCAATAATATCATAAGCACCAATAGCAACAACATCACTCAACTCAGCAACAACAAATGAATATATCATAGTAGCAAATAAACTCAATCAGCAACACCAACTACATCAACCTCACTCTCAACCAAAGCATCAACAACATGTTCCCAAGTAGCAAAAAACTTAACCATCGGTTCCATATATACCAAGACTAATCTGAGGCCAACAACAAAATTCCATGACTATCATCATCATCCTCTAACTAAATGAACAATAGCAGCATTTTCTGACCGATACATATTGTCCTCACCAAAGGCATAGTTACAACACATACATTAAAACAAGGACAAAGGAACAACATAGCCCCCATCCATACTCCCTCAAGAAGCAAATATCCCCATAACAAATCAACCAACACATAAGAGACATACTCGTGACCATCAACAACAACAATTTCTAAGTAGCAGCAACACCCTCTGACTGATATACATTATCTTCGTCGAGAGCATAGAAGCACCACATGCAACAATCATGGCGAACATCATCTGAGGAGCATTATAACAATCATGTATGATAACCAACTATACACAGGACAGGATCCCCTTGAGCATCATCATCATCGACATCCTGCAATCAAAGCTTTCATGCTGAAAGTTACACTCATGGATGAAATAATTGACTCTTAACCAAAGGACTTGACCATAGATTAGATGGTTTTTACAAATATTTTACATGGATGAAGAAAAACAATTGACATCAATGACTTCATGGACCATAAGAATGTAAATACATAACACTCTTCCAGGGATACTTGACACCAAGGCCAATCAACTAACCGACAATGAAATGATAACATAAGGTTGCAATAATGATGTCCAATGGTGCTAACAAGGCTGTAACATTACTCCAAAACCTCATACATAACTGCAACACTACATGCCTAACTCTAGAACTAAACCACCAATGGCCAAATGATAAAGCAATCAATGTATATGACAATATCTTGCACACAAGTGTGCATCCATGGTTGAAACTCTTTTCATGAAAATGACCACAAGACCAAATGCATGAGAGTAAAATTATTTTCAAGACAATATTCATTATTACAAAGAATTGACTCAGCCATGCAAAATCTCAAAGCTCTGCCCCTGCAAAACAAATATATTAGGAATATAAACATTGTTCCTATCCCTGAACTTGAATAATTCCTCCACTTCTTATTTGAAGTGCAGTGCCATAGTCATTGAATCACTTCTATCAAATCACCAAAGTGCAAACCCAAAGAATCCTCAATTCACAACCATAGAGGGATCATTTAAGTTGCATATCTGATTTATTTTCCATGGAGATTCCAAGAAGATTTTATGTTCCCTTTTGTCACTAGACATTCTATACAAGGAAGACCCCCTCCTTTTTTGTTTTTTGTTTTACAACAGATTTTTTGTCCACAGGCACAATCATACCAATTGTTCTTTATGTTTTTAACCATGGGGGACTCCTCGCAAACCTTCTGCTCATGCTCTAGGGGATTATACAATCCCAACAGATCGACTGAAATAACCCTGCCAGGGGCGTTGTTTCTCTCTGCATTACCATCACCATCGTTGTTGATAGTTATATTTGCATCTATGCTACTTTGAGGCAAAGGTTGTGAGTTTGATCAAAGTTGAGAAAATGGAGCTCGGTGGAGGAAATTAGAGCAAAGAAATCCAATGTGGTCACGTGGGCTCTATGGTGGAGAAGAGACCAATGACAAGAAGAAGCTACGAAGAAAATCCTCCTCAATGTCGCCATGCTCATAAGGACCTTGCCCTTCAATTTCTTATTTCTGCTCAAACCCAAGTGTTGCCATGCTCATAAGGACCTTGCCCTTCAATTTCTTATTTCTGCTCAAACCGAAAAATGACCGATAACGTTTTTTTCACAAGAGGAGTATAACGTCGATAAGCGATAACACAATTCCAAAAATGGTCGATAACGTTTCTTCACGAGTATACTTGCAGGAGTAGGACGATTTTTCAAGCATAACACAGTTGCGCATTGCCCATATGGACCATCTGTTGAAATATTAAAGTCACCTGCCGTGCCTTGGGCAGGAAGAACAAAGAACAAAGTACAAAGGCAGCAGCAGCAGCAACAACAGAGATTGAGTGCGCAGCACTCTGCATTGAAGAAGCATGGAGGAATCCGTAAGGAATAATTAAATTCTTGATGGGCCGCAGCCACAGACTGCAGATGAAATTAACTCAGTGATGGGCGGAGCCGTTCTTTACAGTGGAAGGACGAAGATTTTTCGTAGATCTTTTTTACAGAGGAACAGAGATATTAAAAACCAGTCGTTTCGGGCTTTAAAGTCCTCAACAACCAGAATGAAAAGAAACAGGTGGAAGTCCTTTTATTTTTGAATTGGCGGGAGAAGTGGTCCCCACCATTTATATGCCAATCGGAATCGCAAAGTTATTTTTGAAGCAGTGTCTTGTTGATATGGGAGAGTTCCGCAAACGGAACGTTTAATACATTGAAACATATACATAAATCGCCCTCACAACAGCGGAGGCCCGTGGGTCCACAAGACCACGTGGCAGAAATCTTATTGCAATCGCAACAGCGTAATCGCAAGGTTTAAATCAGCGGGATTTTATTGTGTGCCCCGATCAGGGCGGATCCGATCGCAATCGAAGGATCGGAGGGCACCCGTGTTTCCATTCGCAATCGAAAGATTGAATGGATCACAAAGTTTGTTGTCAAGACATTTGTCGATTGTCGATTGTCGATTGCCGTGTTTCCAATCGCAAGCGGAAGATCGGAGGTCGAGTTTCCAATTGCAATCGAAAGATTGAATGGATCACAAAGTTTGTTGTCAAGACATTTGCCGATTGTCGATTGTCGATTGCCGACTGCGTAGTGGTCCCCACTCGTACGTCAGGCATTTCATATTTTATAGTTCCGCAAAGGTTTTTCCTTTGTATTTGGTTTTCATTTCTTTGATTTAAGTTTTCATATGGTTTTTATTGTAATGTTTAAAATATGCGCGGCATATAAAAGCAAAAGGCCCGCGAAGTCTGTAGAGTTAGTTTTTGTAGAGTATTGTGAACCGCTGTGTGAAGATCCCGCAGGCAAGAGAAAACACAGTAAGACCATTACAGCACTGTTTTGTGCGTTTTTTTTTTAGAGAGACAGAGAGCATTGTTTTGAAGTTCTGTGCACTGCGTCTGCAGCAGTCACTGTAGTTGATCATCCCTCTGTTTAGAGGAAGAATCTGTATCAGTTTTTGAAAGCAATAGAAGTTTGTTTTAAAGCCCTGAAAGCTCTGTCTCCTGTCAATTTATTTTATTTCTCTGTGTTTACAAGGAGAGCTTATTCTCTCCACTTGGAATTCTCAAAATTCCAACACCATCTGCGTTTTGGCCAGCATCCCTTATATGAACATTTGAAAGACCAGATAAGTCTACAACATGCTCCAGGGAAAAACACATGTTTCTGAAGGGATTCTATAAGAGTGATTTGCCAATCTGGGTCGAATGGTCCCAAGAAGACCAACTCCACTCCCCACGTCCACCAACTTCAATTTGACGCTTTCCATTGTTGGGAAATTGACTTCCTAGCTTCTAAAGCGTTCATAAAAAAAATTGACTTTGATGATACTCGTTTTTAATTTTACTTGCATTGCAGATCCAAGGTGCGAAGAACATCTCCAATCATACTACAATATGCTTAGACCAAATAAAATGTGTAGATCGAACTCCATGAATAATAGTTGGATCGGTGAGAATTGAGTTCACACGATGTCTAGAAAACTTCAAAACACCATGCATTGCATTCTTTTATTATCCATGCAAATTATTTCATCACCAGGTCGAACAATACGTTCTACATAGCAGCAACTTGTACGATTACCATTCTAATTTACTCACTTTCCAAACAGATAGCATGGGCGTTGAGGATCAAAATGCTAGGAATCACTTCTGCAATGAACATGGACCTAAATCAACTACAAGAAAAGGACTTTCGCATTATATATATATATATATATATATATATATATATATATATATATATATATATATATATATATACACGAAAGTTAATCATTCATTTCTTTGGTTGGTGCAGCAATGTGTAATGAATTCTCAAGCAGCTTTTCCTTGACTAGCTGCTTGAGAATCCTTGACATGTGACTGCTTCTTTTGCTAGGAAAATCTTGGCATTTTGTTTGTACAATTAGCTGAAATATGAACAAATTTCTAACAGTTTAAACATCTAATATTTCTCATACCTTTGTTTAACACATTCTTTGGATTTTTTTCTTAATGGTGGCTTCCTTCAGAACTGCTGCAAATTTATGTTTTAGTTTCTTCGATTTTTGTTTCAATTGCCTCTTTTTGTCTTGATATGCTTTCTTCCGTTTCTGCTTCAAGTTTTCTACAATTTCTGATTTCAATTTTTCTACAATTTCTGATTTGTTCCTTTAGCTGATTACTAATCTCCTCTTTCAGTGTTTCTTGCCTTCTCCAACTGTTTTTTTAGATCAAAATTTTCTTCTTTGAGAACAAACTCTCTTTCCTCAAGAATCTAGAATAATTTATTCAAAACTTTGTTTTCAAACATTATCTTTTCTATTAGCCTTGGTTGAGCATTGTTTTTGGCTTCAAGAGTCACCAACCTCTTAATCTCCTCACCTTCAGACTCCTGAACTGGAAAAACACCTTCCTCACCTCTTGAGGAATCAACTTCAAAAATAGTATTATTATCTTCCTTTATGACACCAAGATCATCATCACTAAACTTACAACAAGAAATAAAATGTTCATGACTATTGTCCGCCATACCTTTTACTAGGAGGAGAGGTTCTTTTGATTTTTCACCATTCTTTGTTTGTTTGCATTCCTTCTTCTTATGTGATAGTTTCCTCTTGTTCTTAGCCATAATTCCACGATCTTCTCTCCAACGATCAAGCTTCACCGAGAGAACTCCGCTCTGATACCAATTGTTGGAGATGAGCTCACTACTAAGAGGGGCGGGAGGCTGGGGTGAATCAATAGTGCTAGGGTTTATTGACTTTTTAAAAAAAAATTCTCAAAAAAACTAAGAATCAGTGGCCCATCATTTAACATGTGAAACTAGCATAAAATCAACGATAGAAACACCATGAAAAACATCAAAAACATGCACACAAAAGGACACAAGTGTTCTGGTGGAAAAATCCCTCGAGGACAAAAAACCACCTGTTGTCGTTTCTCCTCAGATCTTTTATTAAGTGCTAAATTTTTTTTTACATAGAGGAGCTTACACCCACTAGCTGGAAGACTTGACTACTATGACATTTTGCTGGCAATCATCAGTTAGAAAGACTCTTCCCTCATGACTATACAAACAACCATTCGCCGGAATCCACCATGACCAATGAGTCTTGCCCAATTCTACTGAACTATGGAGGAATTACTCCTCGTACCGATATTTCTGCTAGAATTTCCCCACCTTATCTACACACTCCTTTTTATGAAGCCTCAATGCTTTCAACACCTCCATGCAAACCACATTTCATGCATTTTCAAACTGGGCTCTCAAACCTGCTCAACATGAGCAACCCAACAGCCTCACTGATTTGAATCTGAGAGTAATATCTAATAGGCACCCACTGAGCTTAGTTATAGATGTACAATATGCTATCCACAACACTGTAGCACACTCTCACACTCACACACCATCCATCGACCAACAACAACATTCTCACACAAGTATATGCCAAAATATCTTCAACATTATTCAAATCAATACCACGAGAAAATACCATGGTTATGCTAATACCCAGGACACATGTACCATGGTAATATCCAAACCAATACCATGGGAAAATACCATGGTTATGTTAATACCCAGGACACATGTACCATGGTAGTATCCAAACCAATACCATGGGAAAATACCATGGTTATGTCAATACCCAGAACACTTGTACAATGGTAATCTCCAAACCAATACCAATATAAAATACCAAAGTATTGATATACCCATGCTCAAAACCAAGGTAATGTCTTACTCATAATTGAACCTGCAACTGCACGCAAAATACATCAAAAACTGGGTTGCAATCGCACTCATAACATTGCATCTGTGTGGTTAAAATCCTACAACCCTACACATAACACTAATTCTGTGTGATTGTGGCAAAGTATAGGAATCAACAATGACTTCTCAACCCATACCTCTTCCAATGTGCTCCACAAATCTTCCATCCCCTGCATAATTGCCAAAAAATCATATGTATAAACTCATCTTCCATAACAACCATACATAACATCTGCACATAATAAAATATGTCACAAGCCAAGCTGATCTAGAACCATCTGTCACACTTATACACACTCAAGCCAACTGCAACACATGCCCAGGTTGACATCAATGCCAACAGTCTATAGGGTATGAAAGATATTCATGACCTCTGACACTTCTTGGTCCCTTTTTTTGTCGTAGTGTGATCCATTTTATGTACTTATCTTCATATCTCCCAACAAGGTAATATTTTTCCTTAACAACATCTTAGAAAGAGTCCCAAGAGGGTGTGGCTGATAATAGTGAGGATTCCTCATCGACCTTTTGCTCAAAGTAAGTTTCCCACCAATCCTTGACATGGGGGGAAACCTTAAGGGGTGGAAAAGAAATTTTTTCGCTATTGGAAAAATTATGGACCGAAAAATATCCGTCTAGCATATTTAACCATTTATGTAGAGCATTTGCATCTATCTGGCCTTCAAACATGGGAATGTCAAAATTAACTTGTACCTTAAAGGGGGTGGTGCCTCGAAAGTGACTGTTGGATGAAGATGCTTCGCCGGTTGGAATTCGTCGAAGGATCTGGGAAAAATTATCCATCATCTCGTTCCTTTGTCACTCGAGGGCTTCTTTGAGCAAAAATTTGATAGGATCTCATGCTCCCTCATCTTTCTTCTCTTCCGCTAAAAGATGCCATTAGGGTTAGCGAGGCCCATGTCTTCCAAGGGTTCAAGCAATTTGAGTTCCAACTCCTTATACCCCGACCTCATTGGCGACATGCATAGAAAAACATAGGAAGAGAAGACTGCCCTAATCCCACTAATCCAGATTTATGAAGGAACGAAATTAAATACAAATTTAAAACATAAACACATAGATACAATGAAACTGAACTTCAATTAATAAATAGAAAATGTTAAAAATTGTTTAAACGTGGAATGAAAGCAAATTAGCTCAAGCGATGGTAGCTTATCTCTGAGAAGAGATGTGACTACTACATGGATTCTTAATTGTGTTACATTGAGGTTTGGAGGAATTTTTATCATGAAGAAACAATGAGAAACCCTAAACATCCAAAAATATAACCCTAGGAGATGAAGCACGAAAAGGTATGGGCCTCGATGGGGTTAGTTGTAACATCAACTTCCAAGGGTCATAACTTTGGCATACGATCTCTGTTTGGTGCGCATGATAGCCCATTAGAAAGGTCTATTCCAGGAAAACAACTTTTGACTCCATGTTTTCCATTTCCCCAAAAAACGTTTTTATGGCCTCAAAATGGCTTTGGAAGTTAAAGACGTGAAAACTACCAAACTAAAAAACTGCCGAAATAGGAAACTGTGCTAAAAAATAGGAAACTGATAGAAAACAATGTTGGGGGTCTAAGTGGAATATGTGGGTGGCCACCAATATCCAACTGGATCAACCAATCCATTGTCTTGAGAAATTATTGTACATACATTTTAAAAGGTTGGAGAGTCTTTTCCATTGAATTGTGCATGCTTATGATGATAACGTAATCTTGCATATGATGTTCATGACTTCTGTTAATGGAAGATGATGTGAAAATTTTATTATTGATTTATGTTTTATGAATTCTCCACATTAATATAAATATAGTGAACAACATGGGTATTTTCATTGCGAGGCATAGGCTAGGTGAAGTAAAATTGTACTACATTAGGCAATTGTGAAACACACCAATGTCGCATGCTCGATGGATTGTGGTGCGCCCAAAAGGTGCCTTGTAATCGTAGGAGGCCCTAGTGTCATGGCACATATCAATATGTGTCTACTTCAATTCCCCTCAATGAAGTGCATTAATTTACATTAAGTTATTTACTATGGATCCCATTCACAAATATGGGTAGGCATTCCTTAGATTTCTTGCAAATTTTTCCTTAAAAAACTTATTGCTTAGTCAAAAAGTCCTAGCTTATGTGGTAGGAGGAAAAAAAAATCTCCCCATTGGGGTTCAATCCTTTCCCAAGGCAATTTGGCCCATGATACTTGGCTAGAAGGGTAGGTGCCCCATTAATGGATGACTTGGCCCTAGGTAGAGTCATGAGTTTTGTGCTAAGTGTTGGCTTACATGCTACTGGAAATTAGCCTAAGGTTAATAGTGGCATCCAGACATATTAGAACTTGGGCCTCACTCAAGTAATCTTGATCAATTATTGTTTCCTTTAGATCTAAAAAAATAAAATTCCTATTTAAGAATATTTTGACTAATAAATAACAAATTTTCTTTCAATAATTTGTATAATTTATATTTTGAATACACACACACACTTTTATTAAAGTCATGTTTAAGGGGACAATTCACTTCATTTTGCATATGCTTTATAATCATATCTTATTATCCCTGCCGCACATGGTAGGATATTGATTGAGCTTTTGGTCAAACCCATATTAGTTTGGGTTGACCAAAAAATTTTGCAAAGCTTCCATAGTTTAACTTTGCAAATTGAATTTTTGTATTTTTTGACAATATTTTAATTTATTTATGTTCAATCTGATTGGCTATCAAATGAACATGTTATTACTCATTTCATTAATTAAAGAGCAAGAGTATAAGGGTCCCATCATGGTTTGTTTCTTTTTGGAGTCGTGTGTGTATGAGCCAAGAGTTAGGTAAAAGGTAGCTAGAGCAGCTAAGGTGGTAAAAGTACCAAGATAATTTCGGGCAGGCTTTAGAGACCTTCTTACCTTTAATCCTTTCCTATTTTCACAACCTCAGGTAAACACCTGGAACTGGACCTGAAGATCATGTATAGCTCAGCCAAAATGGGGTACAAGGGAGGGAATACTAAGGTAAACAAGGCCCCTCAGGGAAATGCCTACCGATACTGCTTGAAGGGGGACTAATGCTTATCGATAGCTTTTCGCTTTCCCAGTCAACCTTGACTCTCTCTTACCAATATTTCTCTAAGGTCCTGACAATAGGAGAGGTAACGTGTGAGGAAAGGAGCAACTCTATTTTGGGGGAGGGGCCCCAAAAGAGAGGAACTTGAAGAACTAAAAGGAGAGGGCTACCGTGTGTGTGTGTGTGTATAGCCACAATTACTACTCTGATGGCATTGTAGTGAGGTTCCATCCATCACAATGTTCCAATATAAAAAATATAACTAGTGATGGGTTGAGCTTGTGGATAAACTTGTTACATCACCCATATATATTATTTACTCATTGTGGGAACACAATCCATGTAATGTTTAAGTACATATAAAGAGCATATCGCTACGAGATTGTGAGGGAGGCATGGCATTATTACATGGTTGTGAGGGAGGCATAAAGCACAATGACCCTCTCTGCATAAGCTTTGGGAAACCATAGATGATTCTAAATTACATCAGTTATTGTTGATAAATTATTTGGTAGATGCATTTATTGAATTAATTATATGATCATATATGGTGTCGGTAAATTGTAGCTATTAACTTTCACATGTTATTGCCAAATACCTCGATTAATGAACCATTTATTAGCAAAACTAGTGTACTTTCATTTCGTAATGCTAGATAGTTTGTCTTATGCCAATCTTTTGTATATACTCTTTCAACAAAAATATAAAGAAAAAACTAGTGTACTTTCATTTCGTAATGCAAATAGTCTTGACATAACATTTGCAAAAAAATTTTACATACTCTTTCTGTCTATTTTATTTTATTTATTTAATGACTATAGAAGCGCCTTTTCCATTTGGAATAATAACAACTCGCTTATTTGCTTTCTTACGTTTTCTATGATATTCCCCACTTATCCCATCAATTTCAACGTGACTCCACAAGTTGCTTTCAACATTGTGTTTTTATAATTTCATTTATTTATTGTTTTATACTTAGATGTGTTTATGTTAACCAACTTTATTATAAAATGGAAAACAATTTATGATTAGATTATTAATCAAGATTATTCTAAACTCATCCACTTTTTATAAGCAAAGGTTTGTGATACCCTTTCCATTTTAAGAGCTGCATCGTATGAATGATGAATAGTTGATGATCATAAAAAGGTCGATTGAAAATACCTCATAACCAATCATATTGATATTTTTATCTTAACCACTACAAAGTTTTTGGGGCAAATTCATTTAGTCCACAAGTAAAATGTAAAAATATCTAAAAATAACTATGGCTTCCTTGATAAACTTAATGACATGAAACTTTGGATGCGAACCATGACTCAGACATCGCTTTCCAATACATATTATTATTTTTTAATTCAAATTTTATTCTTATGGTTATAATGAGATATGTTGTTAACATATTCTAGTCATCTCTTTTGTGTTAATTAATGGAATTTCAAATATTAACAAATTTTGCATTTCTAAATTCATGTTAATATTTTCACATTTACATAAGATAATTATAAAATTACCATAGAAATTATTAAATAACAAATGACAAAATTTGAAAATTAACAAATAACTTTAGTTGTCTATCTTATAAGAGCATATTTCAAAACAATTTGGTTGTTGCTTAATTTAGACTACCATCTTTTGGTTTTCAACCAATGCAATATAAGTGTGTATCTCCATTGTCAATCATGAGCCCTAAAGATACATTTTACAACTACATTTACAAAGCATAGGAACTAATTGCTTTATTAATATATTGATAATTTCACTATTTTTTTACTAAGTTGAAGGGACAAGCTACTATATAGCACTTGTTTATGTTTTACAATAATATAATGTCATTTGGTATTCATTCAAAGCATGTTGAAATTTTATCTCATATGAGTTTGAGTGTGATAATGGATATATAGTTTATTAATATTTTTATTGAGATTAACTTTGGTTTATCGAACCTTAAGAAAAGGTAAAGATTGTTGGTTTATTTTAACATATTTTGAAATTGAGATTGAATGTAGATACACAAGACATTCTAAGATAAAGTACTAAGTTCATTTTTAATCTTTCTAGTATTTTAGAGATAACAAATTATATCTTAATTGCCAATGCCCTATTTTATCATGAAGTTGGTGAGCGTTTATTCTTATTTTAGTGATATTGATTTTTTTCTTTTTATTAGTTTTTTTTTTTTTCTAAGTTAGAGTAATCTATTAACAGTGAAAAATATAGTACATCTGGCCTAGGCCATAACTGTGCCTACAAAGAGGCAATTTGAGCTGACAGTGACTAGATTTTGGCTGCCCTGCAAGGGGCGCCAGCTTGAAAAACCCAAGACAGAAAAAATCCCACGCAGGGGATCGAGCTGGAATGTCATTAACTTGAAACTAGGAGCATAGCTATAACACTGGACCATAACAAGACTAGACCGCTGTAAAGACTGAAACTGGTCTTTGACAAAAATTGGACCAGAATTGAGAGAAACATTGAAACAACAAAACACTCCCTCAGAGAGGGCCGAGAAAAAACAAAAGAGACAAGAAAGGAGGATCGGATTACTCATCACGAGCAACATCCTCGATCCTGCATCCGAAGTCTTTTGGTTCGCTTTGAGCATGGGAGAATTCAACATTGTGGTGGACAGCAGTGGGAGATTCAGTGACAGTTGCCTGAACGCGAACTGTTTCATCCTGCAAAGACGCCCTGGAAACCTCAGGCTGACCCCTCGTGTCCTACTGCATCGTGTCCATATGAGCGCCTTCGACTGGAGCTTTCTCTTCAGGCGGATTCTCCGGCAGGGGCTCCTCCAAGAAGACCACAGAGATGGCCCCAGTTACGCGTGGTTTGTTGAGAGCACAATCGAACGAGAAGAGGGCCGTATGCGACTGAGCAGGCAGCGCATCCCCTGAAGGCGAATCTAACCTGCGGCCTGAGCGGAGCAAGCGCCCACGGAGGAGGCGAGGGAGGCTGTCAGAATGTGCAGAGGTGTCAGACGGGGAAGAAGAAAGGGAAGGAGAATGCCTTCTGGCAGAACGAGAAGACCCCCTCCTGCACCTCATCCTCTGCTGTAGCCTTGGCATATTAGCAGCTTTAACCGGACTGGAGCTTTGAAGCGATTGAGGGCACGTCGCGGGAGGAATGCCCAGAACCACCGTCGCGGACAAACAAGAGCCAGCTACAGAAATGTGAATGCTTTCATCGGGCTGCAGGCAACAGGTCAGACGGCTGCGCTTCCCTGTGGTGGTGCGCTCTCTGGCTCTGTCCAGAACTGAGTTACATCGCGAATTCATCGGCTGGGGGACTAGCGGCTCCATGGCCTTTAACGTTCCCTTCCTGCAACACTCAAAACGCCGCATTGAATGACCAAGCTTGCAAATCTTATGCGAGATGTTGTTGCGGCAGTCGAGGCTGCCTCGAACCTCCCCTGCGATAATGAGAATCGCCTTCATACCAAACGCCATTAAGAGCATGCTGTGGTGTATTTACTGCGGGAAAGTGGTCTCAATGTAGCCGTGAGGGATGGCATGTGGCCTCCCGTCCGACTGCTTGCGTCCTCTCACCCTCATTAACTGCACTAACACCCGCATCCGGGGTTTTTCTTTTTATTAGTTAAAACATGTAAATATTTTAATTTATCTACTTTAGAGTTGATCGCCTTCATATAGTACTTACTTGTATTTTATCATTTAATTCTTTACTACATCATAATTTAATTAAAATTTTCTATTTATAAATAAAATATAAATTGTATTAAATATTATTTTATTATTATGATATAAAATTATTTTAATTTAATTTATATATAATAATAAATTTATTCTCCCATGTCCATGGGGTCTTGGATATATTGTGATCGGGTGTTATGTTAAGGCACTCCTTGAGGTCAAATCACTGGTTCAATTCCTACTCTGTTTAAGGCGATATATTGGACATGATGATGATGTATTCCCACCAAGCTTATATATATATATATATATATATATATATATTACCTCAAGGAGTGCCTTAACATAATACCCAATCACAATATATCCAAGACCCCATGGACATGGGAGAATAAATTTATTATTATATATAAATTAAATTAAAAAAAATTTATATCATAATAATAAAATAATATTTAATACAATTTATATTTTATTTATAAATAGAAAATTTTAATTAAATTATGATGTAGTAAAGAATTAAATGATAAAATACAAGTGTACAAATATATATTCCCCCATATTTGATATCCAAGTGTACAAATCCAGATGGACACTTTCACTCCATCCAAGAAAGATAAAAACTCTCAACCACCCATCCAAATGAACTCTCCTTCTAAATAACATAACCAAAAAAAATCTACATTTCTATTATAATTTTTTTATAATAAAAATAATGTAATTCAAACCATTAATATTTTACAATATATTTTTATTAATTATATTTTTACTTTAAAATAATAAACTTATAACATTAAATTTTGAGACTCTAGTTTAAGTTACTATATAATAAACTATTAATTTTTAGATATCTATCACATATCTATTATGTGTTTTTTCTTTTATAGATTAATCTAAAATAAATACCTAACATATATAGTATTTTAATAAAAATATTTAAATAAATATTTTTTTATCACAACTAAACAAAGCATATAAATAAAATGTCCCTTCAAAACTTTATCGAAATGTCATACCCAAAAACAAAAAAAAATCAACTTAAAACAAAATATTCACTCCAAAGAGAATGTGGTGCATACTCCAAAGTTGTATTGGGTTCACCTCCAATATCCAACCACGGATAAGAAAAAGTGGATCAAATAGAAGCAACATAAAAGGAATTCTAGAGAGCATATTATTTTCATATGAGTTTCATATATATATAAAATTAATTTTGAGTTTAATATTACAAATATTAAGTGTATATGATTTGTAAATATTTTTTAACAAAATCTAAAAAATTAAGTGAATCAAATAGAAGCAACGTAAGAGGAATTTTAGAAATATTTTTTCATATCAATGATATATATATAAAAGAAGCAAATAGAAGCAACATAGAAGGAAGAGAATATTTTTTTTCATATATAATTGATTTTTACAAGTAGTAAGCATATATGATTTGTAAATATTTTTTAAAATTATGAAAAACAAAATAATTTATAATATTTTTTAAAATTTTAATATATATATAATAATAATTAATATATATATATATATATATATATATATATATATATATATATATATATATATATAGTTTTAAGGGATAGTTTAGTGGGTTGAGTTTTTGTTGTTAAGTATTTCATCTATTAGGAAGTTACACAGTCAAATTTCCTTGACGCCCTTGGGGCTAGGCTTTGCTAGTTTGGCCGACGAGTAGATCTCTTCGGCTTGATCTACGTGGATTTTCTCGTAAATATAATGGTCACTCAGTATTCGTGAACCACCTTAATATATATATATATATATATATATATATATATATATATATATATATATATAATTTGTTTGTTTTTGTTTTTGTTTTTTTGATTAATTGAAATTCTTATTGCCTCAAAATATCATTTTAGAAAATTAGAGATTATTGTTTATACTAAGTCTTGTCACAGTCTGCTACGAGAGAAACCAAAACTGCTAAAAACTGAAAAAAGGTTTAGGTATCAAAATTCAAATACTGGTTACTACTAAATATATAACCGATAAAATAAACTATTCTACTGAAAGTAAAAGACATAAGCCAAGAGGTTGGATGAAACATCAAGTATTTGATGAAGTGACTGGGGCTCGATACCGTGTGCTTGTACCTGCTGGGGTTGGAGGATTCAAGCCACATTGAAGATGGCCCTCTATGTGGGCCAAACGAGCACCCAGGCTGACGAGACAAGAGTGTTGGTGGTGTTGGAATAGTGGCATTTCATTTATAAAGGAGATAATATACTTGTGGTCCTCTTGCTTTTCCTTCAGGACCCTCCCCAAGTGTCTTCATTTGTCAGTGAAGGGTAAGGGAATTAAGATATTGACTTCATCGTCTCTTGGTATGCCTAGGGTCAAGAACCCAATTACCTGCATCAGCTTGGATTTCAGAATCGGAGTATGCTTGGCGGTCAATTATAATCAAGGCTTCGAGTTGGCAAGTTTCCTCTTCCACTTATGGAGGAGTGGAAGAATGGAATATGGCCACAACATTATGAGCTTGAGATTGAGTGTGTGCCTAACCTTAAGGGCCTCTGCCTCCAAACCCCCAATGGAAATGCATCTGCAGGTGGGGCATGATATTCAGAGATACAAAAGGCAAGATTAAGGACGATCCCTAGTAGAAATAGAAACTAATATAACAAGATTGTAGGATCCCAAATAGAATTTAAAAAAAAAAATAGCACTTAGTTGCCAGGAAGGTAAAAAGCGTAGTCTAGCAAGGTTGTGATAGAGGATAAACAAATAAAGAAGATCTTTGGGCAAGGTATGAAAACCATAGGAATCTAATGACACCAATAACAATACACACCACCAAGACACTCTGTAAACCATGGACCAAAGTCCACCTTGCAAAGACTAGCAAAATGAAAGAACTATAGAAATTGGACATAGAAAAAATTACCATGCAATGGCCGACCCATTGGGCTTGGAAATTCTTTAGACAAAGGTCGAATGCTTGCCAATAACCTCCCCCCTCTATTTTTTCCTTTATTGTCACCACTATCGACGTCCGAAAGGTCACCTCCTCAATTGTTGTCACCTTGCTCCTCAGGTGAAAGGTCAACACTAGGTGCATGTACTAAAGGCCAACTTCCTAATAGCTAAGACCATCATGCAATAAAAATCTCACAGAACCAATGCCATGGGAGAGATCTACCCACTGTAGCGGAGATGAGCAACAAGGATTATCGTATAAAACAATGTTAAGACATACATGTATGGACTCCATAAAGCTGACACTATGGGGGAAATATCCCACCTACAATGGGTGAATGCCACAGGGGTTGTAGAAGAACACGAAGCCATAGCTACCACGCTAAGAGCTCGTAAACAAAATACATGATTCCATCTTAATAGGAAGGGAATGTATGATGGTTAACATGTGTGGCTACATGGGGCATGATAACCACGTCTGCCCCCCTCTTAAATGCAATGGGAGGTAGTGAGGTGGTAGGCTCCCCTCCTCTGTTGGCACAACTTCCGACACCTTGATTGGGAAAAAAATTATTATTTAAAAAAATATATATATATATTAATGTAACATATTTAATAAGTGAAACTATTTTAAATTAAAACAAAAAAGTCATGCGATTCATCTAAGTTAATGCAAATTTGGAAGGCTATATATGTTTTTATTTGATTTTACAATAGACATTATTGATGTTGAACTTTTTCTTATCAATTTTACATATATAAAATATATTATGAATTAATTTTGTCATAAACCTTCTTTTTGTAAGTAAAAAGCCTTGGTATTACACTTGTGGTACAAAAATGACATTCATTAGAGGACCGAGGATCAACACAAACCAACCATGTTTAGAGGCATGAGGTTGAAGGCCATAATAGTTTAAATAAACAGGAGGATGCCTCTTCCAACGAGGAAGAAACCATAAGTCCTCCTGGTATGTATGAAGCAACAAAATGAACAAAAACATTGACAGATATAAGAGCACAGAGACATTGTGGTTGCAAAAGAAGCTATTGTGAGAGTATAGAAACGCCCATCTAGCACTCTATAGGGTCTTCTTAGACCACTGGGCAAGGCTTGTAGTAGTCTGAGTCAATGGGAAGGAGGTGACCCATGGAAGTCGGTTGACTGGACGAAGCTGGTTGCTTAGAATGCTACGGAAAAGGCAAGGCAGAATGGTTGTTGATTTGGCCACTCTTGCTACAGGAGGGGCCCAAGCTAGCTTGACAAGTCTTCTTATAGTCACTGCGAGAGATTTAATGCCTTGGCGAAGGGCAACAAATCTTATCCAATTAGACGTTGTTGATTTTTGTAGCATCGGAAAGTATTCCAAGTCTCAAATTTTGTGAGGAGGCTTGGACATCAGTATTCCAAATAACTCAAAAACCGTTTGTGGAAATTCCACTTGGTTCATTTTTTATTAAAATAATTAATCATTTTAACGGAGACCCTAAGTCTAAACTTAGTGAAATTAAATAATTAATGGGTATTAGTAAGACATAGTGTGAATCTTCTAGAGAACGAAGATCAAGTCAAGTTTTAATCTTAGCCATTGATTAGAATTCTAATCTAGGTCGTTGATTGATCAATGAGAATATTATAAAAAAGGCTCGAGGGTAATTTGGGAAGCAAGCTGGGCATACACTGAGTAACTCGAAGGGGATCAATTTTGAAGGAATAGAATTCGATTTCAGAGGGAAAGTTGCACGACAGAGTTGCAGAGGTAGAAGGAGAAGAGGGAGTCAACAGTGACTGAGAAGGAGGAGAGAGGGATGCACAGAAGGCAAAGCAGTGTACCCACACAGAGTGACGCAGTCTAGCACAAGGACTGCGCAGAGAAGCACACAGAGGGAGATAAAGGGTCTTTCGGGTGTTAGAAAATCTTCGGAAGGATCCAGGAATTTTATCTCAGGTGTTTTCTAAATGAATCTTCTAGTGTACCCTTTGTAAAGAATTCATTTGCTGAAGAATAATATATAAACCCTCATCTGCTGCACCGGTTTTCCCACATTGGATTTTTCCGGGGACAATTGTCCATAAATAAGTGTGTACATGTAATTGTTTCTTATGCTTATGTTTCTCACTATTCCTTTCTCTGCATATGTATTAGTGAATGTTATAGTAGTATTTATTTCAAAATTTACTGATAAAATTCTGTAAATAACTTATTAGAGTAATAAGTAGGAGAAATAAATCTATCACTGCAACTGTATATTCCTGGATTGAAATTTTCACAGACACTGGCCTGAGCTAGAGAGAGCGAAGGGGAGTCATCCACCGTATTAGTTGAAGTCAACATAGAGTCTCGAAGCTGCATACCCAAGAGGTTGGGAATTCGATAGTAGGAAACTTCGGTGTTGTGTAAATCAAATTCTATGTTGAGCACATTGCCCTCCATCAACACATTGACACTCTCCTGGTCCTTGAAGTGACAACTAAGGAGATTACCCAAAGCCCAAAGGTGTTTTTCCTTGATCCAAAGCTCCTAAGATTTTGCTTCAGCCACCATTCTTTGATAGTGATGAGGGATGCTACAATCGAAGTGATTTTCACCCTGTCCACGCTAGGGCGGGTGGGGAGGCCTTCCCCTTCCCCAACCTCCTTTGCAGGGGCGACCATGTTCCCGCACCATAACGACACTAGAAACAATTTCAATTGTCGTCACCTGAATACCTTGTTCATATGCAAGCAAATGTGTTGATAGACTTCTAATGTGCCTGGAGCCGAACCTTATACCATGATGTTCCTCTCGCCATACGACAAGGCGAGAGTACCAAGTGGTCATGCACCATAAATGCAAAGGAAGGGTGAGCTTTCCATCGCCTCCCTGTTTCAAAACCAAGAAATATGGAAAGCATGCCAGTGGTATTGCCATGGATAAAATGTGAATATTATTCATAAAAGTAGTTAATACCCTGGATATACTGTCCAACACTAAGATCTAGATATTTTATCACAAACCTTAACTTACAACAACTATTATATTATTTTTAAATACATAGAAATCGAAAAGCCCTTCAATTTTTATTAAATTTAACATGGTATCGTTTATTACATCTAACATGGCTTGCACCTTTTAGTACATGTGATTTTTATGGTATTAGTAAGTGCAACAAACATGATAACATCCTTGGTTTTGGGTGCTTTTGTACAAATCTCTTATACATTTTAGTATAAGGGATTTGTACTTGGCTTCATTGAAGTGGATGCACTCAGAAACCGATGATTATTATAATTTTTATTTAAAAATTAATTTTAAAAACTATCTATTAGGAATTTATTTTAATATAAGGAAAATGTCCTAAAAATATATATTAAAGAGTTTTTTTTTTTTTAAAGTTTTTTTTTAATTGATATTTCATAAAAATTTAATGATTATAAGTTGTTATTTGTTGATGTCCTGTTTCTTGATAAACTAGACTAGAGACAAAGTAACTGTTTATTAAATATTGTCTAAAAATTAGTTGTAAGAGCATCAAACTACAAAGTATAAGAGTTGTCCTTATAATGAGAAAACCAACTGAGATTATAACAAAATGATAAACCATAGTCCTCAATTGTATGCATATATCAAGCAACAAGAGGCCACAAAAGTATATAGTTATCCCATAAATGGGAAAACCAACCAATATAACAACAACAAGATGAACTAGAGTTCTAAATAGTGAAAACAAAGCAACAAATAAGAAAACCCTAATAATCATGAGGATAGGGTAGTGTCTAATTCTATGGGATGATCTGCATCCTTGTAGTGCAACGCCATTGTTAGGCCTAGAGGCGAGCCCATTTTTAGACAAGCAAGATAACCCTTGACGTTCATCAACAACATCATCAATTCATCCAGTGTGTGCTAGATATATCTTGAGCATCTCGCTTGTCAACTAACACTCTTTCTAGAAATGTCCTTAAGTGCCAATATACATCCAATGTATACAATTAATAATTTTTTCTGCCCTAGTGTTCCAAATCTCATGGATCTAGGTAGTGATATCATCCAGAACCTCTGAGGATGCCCAATATTTCTCAACAAACTTCACCCTCCACAACATGATTTTCTGACTCTATCTTAGGGGGGACGTTGATCCAAAATCTTTAGCTTTGAGACGGAACAAAGAATTACATGTAAAATTGCATCTTAATCATGAAACTTAAAAGGCATGAAACAACAAGAGAGAAGCACATAAAATAATGTAAAGAAGATGAGAACTTGATATCGGAGTTCCTCGAGGAGGGACTACGTCTCTGGGCCCTGCTCAATTAGTGGGGAGGCCCTCTTTCATTAAGTGGCAAATAAAATTAAAGTACAAGCATCAATGTAAAATTACACCCTTATACCTCAAAGCTAAAAAGTGGTCGAAAAATGGAGACCTCTGTTGCAGAAATGGATAGCACCATCAAAATCCTGTCGCCGAGAGGTGTAGAATCCATAGAAAATTTGTCCAATTTGGACACTGTGAAAATTTGGCTCCTCTGAAAGTTGAGCTCAATTCATGGTTCCACCTGCCCTTGAAAAGGCTCAGGGTTTTGCTGCCCGCCTCGATCTCTGTGTCGCTCCTGGTTTGTCTGGGCTCATTAGTGAAGGATGAGTTTATATATAAAAAGATCGACAGACTTTCTAAAGGAAGTTGCTGGTAGGTTGGTTAGGATCCGATTAGGGTTGGGAGGAGGTCGGGTGGTCAAACCCCTCTTGAAATATTGGTATATTGTTTTAAATGCCAATGCATTTCTTTTTGTGGGGGGGGGGGGGCGGACCCGCATCAGGCGGCCCACCCCTTAGCTGCATGGTGAATGTATTGATTGTTGGGGGGGCGGGGGGGGGACCCGCATTAGGTGGCTCACCCCTTATCCGCCAGTATATAATGTGGAAGGGTTGGAGCGGCAGGGTTACGATCGTCGACTCCACCCATAGTTTTATTATTATTGTCATTCCGATGGGGTAGGAGCGAGGGTCATGGCCCACCCCTATTTTTTATATATTTTTTGTTACCTTAACAATAATAATACATTTTTGAACTTCTTGATTTTTGACCGAAGGAGTCAAATTAACTATCCCACAAATTTTCCTGGAATATGGCCGGAGTTGACCGGAATCTGGTGGCCAGATTTCTGCAGATTTGTTGCCTCCTTAAGCTGGCAAGTCATCCAGTTAACCTTCCAACTTTGACCAGCTCTAACTTTCACATACGAACTTGGTTTGTCGAACCATTCGCATCGTTGTGATCAGGACGACGAGATATTCAACTTGACATTGAGTTTGCCACATTTCTGTCACTTTAAATTTTGAGCCTTTTGTACTTGCCACTGCTGTGTAGATCCATTTGGATCAGACATGGACTTGAAAATGATGCGCAGAGGCCTCAATGCAGAACTGAGCCTGAGAGACTCCGACACTACCACGTCCTCCGCCACCTTGACGACTTCGAGCATGCTGGCGAGTCATCATCGTTGGGGGAAGGAAGAGATTGGTTAGACTAAGAAGTTCCAGGGCCGAGGGACGAATAAAATGCAACTTGAAAAATAGGTTAATACCTTCTTGAAAGACGAAAACAGAGTTTGCTACAACCTATAAATGCCCCTTACCTATAGACAATTTCGTCAAGGGAAAAAGGAAAGCTAGGGAAAAATGTCCAAGAAGAGATAATAAAAGGGAGGAGTTGCAGTCAAGTTTCATGATGAACAAAGGAAACAATAAGGAGAGGATTGCCAAATCGAAATGGGAGAACATATTGAAGAACTTGGACATAGTGCCCCCCACAGAAAATGAGGTGTTAGAAGCATGAGCAGATTCAATGCGAGACAACATGCAAGGTGATTCAAGGCATCGCATCCAAGGCATGCATTAATAGATGATTTCAGTTACTCAGAGATGAAGCCTCCTTTGAAGTTACCATGTCTCCATCAAGAATGAACACTCTGGTAAGATAAAATTTAAATCAACTTAAAAAATGAAAATATTTAAAAAAAAGGGTCAAAACTATTATAATTTAGTAAATAATAAAAATAAAAATGATTTATTATGGTTTAATATCATTATTATTTAAAATCATTTTTTTTTAATGTGTGGCTCAAATCCTAAATATTATTTGAAAATATCATTAATTTACTCATTATTTGAAAATATCATTAATTTACTCATTAATATGGCAATTATTTTTCATTAATTTACTCGTTTTAAATCAAATTTATTTCTATTATTCAGCAAACAAATATCTACTTTACATCATCTATTCACTCAACATAATTATTTAAAAACATGTATAACAATCATTTGTTTTATCAATTAAATAAATTTAAATCAAACTTATTTTAAATTTTACTTATTTTGCAACAAACAAATATTACTTTGCCAACTTTAGGTAAAACTGGTACGAAAACTGCAAAATTTTTGAAAATCTACGGGAGTAGTGGAACGGCTGTAACGCTGTATCAAAACCCACCCTTAAACAGGACTGGTATTAAATAAATGGTACACCCTCTGTATTAGGTAAAACGTAAGGAATCTGCCAAAGGCAATTGAAATGGCATTTTCGGCTCTGAAATGGCGGTGGGAGAGAATAAAGATCGAAGGATTTTGGCTTTTTCTTTGTATTTTATAACTAATTGTGGCAAAACTGGGAAATCTGGCAAGCGTTTGGCAAGGAAAATAGAAGCCATGGGCTGCAATGGCAGCTCTCTGGGTAAGCCCTCCAAATTTAGCAGCAATTCATCCACATTAGACAGCACGCGCTCCAAATTTGACAGAAAGCCGGACATCTGCGTTGTAGCAGACTGCAAGAACCCCACAAGAAAGCCGGACATTTGCGTTGTAGGAGACTGCAAGAACCCCACGCAAGCATGCGAAAAAGCCCTTCGAATTTTGGATCAGAAAGTGAAGGTTAACGGGTTTTCGGATAGAAATGATAATAATGGTGCTAATATGCTGTTTTCTGAGCAAGAGCACATGTTTCGATCTGGTGACCTAGAGAGTGGAAATGAGGTGGGATTTGATTCAGAAAATGATGATGATGATCTACATTTTGCAATGAATGGGGGTTTTGGTAAAGAGAGTCGTCCCAAGCGAAATGATTTTGAATTCTCTGAGGCTGATACAGATGGTATTCTTATTCCAGGTACCCAACAAAATTCTGCTTTTAAAGTTTTCTTTGAAGCATATAATCTTGAGAAGTACTTCTAGTAAGTTCATAAAATTGTTAATCAACCAAAGAAACGAGATTTGTAAAACCCAACAACTTTATCAAATTCCAATGGAATTTTTCATTGAATTCATTTCTCAATGCCATTGACCACGACGGTTTCAAAGCAAATCTATATATATATATATTTTGGAGGAAATAATTCGAGCTTTTCTCTATTATATCTAAGGAGAGGTTGCCGTTATAAGCCGGTATCTTATGACATGAAGGCAGCGGGGTCTAATCCCAATGCAGCTGCGCCACTAGAGCAATTAGCAAACAACAGGCGTTCAAGGATGAATTCTTGCTCGGGTTTGAACCTGGGTCGTCGTTATATATATTTCTCAATAGGAAACTACATGGAAATAAATCCGCACCGTCCTTCTACATTATTCAGCGAAGAATGAAGTCCCTGGTACTTCGGCCAGTGTCTTCGAACCTGTTTGCATATTTCAATGATGGACTGAAAGCCCAAGTTCCAATATACCTTTCAAGATTTAAACGTTGGATCACTGTAACAACAGCCACTCCAAGTTGTTGTTAGACGACAGCCTGACATACACCCGCACATATATAAACTGAATCCTATGATGTAAGCTCTTAATCATCTATAAATTTGGTGTAGTTCCAGAGGAAAATGTTACCCTCTCCACCTAGGTTAAAATCCGACTTTATAATATTTTGATGTTTGTTCTCAGTAAGCTCATTATTATTATTAATGACATATATATGACTCATTTATGAGTTGTTGACTTGACTTTGTGCTATGGAGAATCTTATGATTTATTCATGACTCATTGACCTGACCTTGTGCCCTGAAGAAACTAGGATCTACTCTAGATGCCATCTTTTGAATAAAGGAAAGTGCCTGGACAATTTTCCTTGGGATATGTTCATTGTTACCTAGAAAACAAAATCTCTTAGCTGTTTATCAATTAATCTGTTAAAATGTAATCAATATAGATACTACTGCTAGTACATGGAGACTGCAAAGTGTTAATACGTAAGCAAGCCATACTTTTCTCTTTCTTCAATCTGTTTCTACTTGTATTTTATCTCTGTTAAATGTAAGCCTAATTCGTGAAATTCTTCCTTAAACACCTCCACCGCCTGGGCATCTAATTTCAGTTAACGAATGTGGTGTGCTAACTGCCGACCATATTTTTATAAGGTTTCCCTTCTTGTTTTTTTTGTCTCTGGTTTTGATTTAACGATTGTGGTGTGCTAACTTCGTCCATACTTTTATAAGGTAGGTTTGCCTTCTTGTTTTCTTTCCTCTCTGGTTTTGATTTGTGTGTGCATTTCAAAGTCCCAAGACTTGACTGAGAGACAGAGTAAGAGTTGACCTGGACTTGAAAAAAAATCGATGGTTGACACCGGAAGTTTAAAAAAGATAAAAATAAATAAATTTAAGAAAAAATGAGATTTTTACTTGTAAAAATCCATAGATCCTGGACTGTTGATAGGTTTGCTGTTTTGCTGTGGATTAGAGTATAAAAAGGCAAAGTGTATTTTTTCCATATGTATCTCATATTTGGATGATTGAATCTGATTCATGAGCTGCATGAGTCAGATTTTTGGAGTCAATCACACTCACGTTTGACTTCGATTTACGAAGCCAAGTCAATCTTGGACGAGCTAATCGGGCGCAGTTTCCTAAGAGTAAAGTCAGACTCAGTAGTAAACTCCTACTTGGAAGAGCCTGGAAACGCTCATCTCTAAGGGAAGGGTGAATTTATCCTCCACTCTGTTCCACCAATTCATAGATTCTGTTCCCATAGACTTCGGTTTTCAGTGCTCTTCCGTTTCTCCTCTTCTTTTTTTCCTCATTGTTTGCATCTTGTCAGTGGTATCATATCAGATTTGAATATATCCCTTTGATGACAATTACCCAGACATGTTGCTAGAAAGGCCAATGTTATTGGATTTCTTAAACGACCATAATGATATGACAAATCTAGAGAGGATCGCTGAGAAAAATTTCCCACCCAACGATGATGAGCTCTCAAAAATCATTGATAATGATCACACCTGCATGCTTGGCATGACTTAGTTGCCTCGTGCTCATTCACGTCGTTTGAGGGATATATTTGGAGTTGCATCTGATAAAAGAGTCATCAATTTGTTAGAGAGAATGCTTGTTTTTAATCCTCGCAAACGCTGGGCAGGTGGTGATTGGTGACGTGATTGGTGGAGAAGGGCTGCGATGATATCAACTACATCATCATCATCAATGGGGGATGGAGGATGTGAATGGGATGTTTTGGGAGACATCTCGATGAAGTTGGAAACAAACAACCGTGAAGTGAAGGAATGGTCACCACAACAAAGATGAAGAGCCACAGCAGTTCGGGACAGTCAGAACCACCCGAGAGATTGGAAGAGGACGCGTGAATGGACCAATGAGCAGTTACAAGAAAAAAAATAGATACCGCCTGAAGAAGAACAAGGGGGTGGGGTGTTCTTGTCAAGTTGGGTAATCAAAAGGCCTCAGAACAGAGCTGCAACAGTTCGGGACAGTTAAAATTATCCAACAGATTGGAAAAGGACACATGAACGGACTAATAAACAGTTACCCCCCCCACCCCCTCCTCCCCAATAAAAAAAAAATAGCGCCAGAATAAGAACAGGGGGCGTTCCAGTCAAATTGGGTTATTAAAAGGCATCAGAATCATTGTAAGGCTGCCATGGCCTTTGGCCTAGCAGCAAAGGATCTGTATATTGTGTGCCAGAAAAGGTTGATCACGAGCCAGAAAATAATCTGTAATGAGGCTGAGTCTCCGTTATTTGTAATGAGTAAACTGTTTTCTCACCTTTAATGAGATGAGTCGAATGTTTTGTATGTCTTTATAATGTCGGGGTTCCTAAGTTCTTGTGTTTGTTGTTGTGGAGATGAAGTCAGCCCCAGAATGTGTGCCTTGAAGGATGTGAACAACAGACCATCCTAATGTTTTGTTGCAGGTTTATAACTGTGTAAGTCTGCGTATCACTGTTCAGAAAATTGTGTATTTTCTTCTTGTGGAGATGATTGGAGCAAGTGTTGCAGACTTGAGTTTATCTAAAATTCTAAATTTGAGGGAGGGGTGTGCACTCTGAACCCTGCACAGCCCATGGCTGCATCAGGATCAGTTAAGGGCCCTTTCGGTCATCTTTGCTGTCAAAGTTCTCAGCTTGAGAAGAGGCTCCCTTTTACTCAACTTGTTGTTTGCTTCCAATGTTGATCCCATGATTGTTTTATTTCCTGTCTGACTGACAGATGACTCTTATGCTGCTTTCCTGGACACTTTCTTTTCCTCTATGTGCAAAATTTTATAAGGATTGCTATCCCTTGGTTGTTGATTTGTTATATAGTTGATTCTTTCCTGTTGCTGCATATCTATTTTGCAGCTTTTATCCATGGCTGGTTTCTAGTAGTATCTTTATTTTACCTATTGTTGCACCTAGAGATACCTTTGGCACTCCCCGTTGCCACCACATTGTACTTTGTAGTCATGCTGATAATGCGTAGAAATTATTACATTTTTTTCTGTTCTTGTCTCTACTTCTTCGATCACTTTTGGGCAATTGCTCACCAAATGTCCGGTTTAAAAATAGACCTTGCACAAAAGGGTATGTTTTCATCATTTATTGATTACAGTTATGCAAGTCCAAGAGACTGAAACTACAAAGGTACAAATCCAAATCCAGATCCAATTCCACACAGATCCTGATATGTTAGTCATTTTATTCTCCTTTGATGTTTGGGAGATTATTAGTAGTTTCTACAATGTATTTCAAATAGATCTAAACACTGTATCATCCAAAATTCCAAGGGTAAATCTTTGTGCCTTACCCAAATTGAGGCAGAGTGAGGGTGTCTCTTCTGATGGTGTAAATCATATTTACTACTATTTCATAAATAGGCCTGCTATTACCATAAATGATAGGCCCTCCTAAATACTTTGTCTCAATAACTCTAATTCGAGAAGAACACAACAAATTAACCAGTTCATAAAGCTGTTCTTACTGACATATTTAATATGTTTTCATGGTGTAATCTCTAACAAGAATATGTGACAACAGGGAGGTCAACTACAAGCTATATTAGAGTGTGGGTCTTTAATACCTCTGCAGAAAAGTTTAAAATTTTAAGTATTCATTAACCATTCTTCTGCCATCATTACTCCTGGGAATTATTATTTCCTTTTGCCTTAGGGCCCACCACAACTTTTTGTGGTTGTCAATATTTCTGGAAAGTTTTGTATAACCATCGTTTTTGTGACAAAATTAACACCTGATTTCTCCTTGCAGGCCTGCCAAATGATTTGGCACAGTTATGCTTGATGCGTGTTCCTTTCGTCAAGTATGATACCTCTTTAAGGAAGGTTTCAAAAAGTTGGAGAAATATACTCTCATCACAAGAATTTTATGCCACCAGAGCTGCATTTAAAATCAGTGAAACATTTATTTCATTTGTTGTACACGGTAACAGAGTCCAAATCTTCAATTTGAAGGAGCATTCATGGTTTTGCCTTCCTCCTCTGCCTTTGGATCGAGCAATTTCTTCTCCTGAATGGAACATTGATCCTTATGAGTGGTGGCAGATTGAGACAGTTGCTGCTTTGCATGGAACACTTTTTGTGATGGGAGGTGACCAAGCAACAATTTACAATTGCATTCGTCCAACTGAGCCTGCAAATACTGTGCATAAATATGATTTCTGCAAGAATAAGTGGATCAAAGTTGCCCCAATGCAGGTACCTCGATCAAATTCGGCAGCTGTAACCTTAAAAAAAAGTATTCTTGTAGCTGGAGGCAATGAAGAAATGGAAGAAGGTGCTTCTGCAGAAGTCTATGATCCTATGACAAACTGCTGGAGTTTTGTCTCAAGGATGCATTCTTCCATGAAAAGTTGTGTTGGTGTGGAACATAGAGGCTTGGTTTATGTTAAGGGTGCAAATTTAGGCTCAGGAAGCCCAATAGGAGGGGAGCTATATGATCCTGTAAAAGATTCATGGATTAGAATGAATCCCGGTCTTCGTCAAGGACTTGCTCGAGGTCCGATTGCCTCAGCAAATTCACAACTCTTTGTTGCAGATTGGAAGGATTGTCTGCTCAAAATGTATGCAATTGAGAATGATTCTTGGGAAATCATTGCTGGTCTTCCTGCAAAGATAAGCCGACTTGTTGGTCACAGGGATAAGCTTTATGGTCTTACAGGCAAGATCAAAGTAGACCCATATAACCACCATGTAATATCTGACAGTCCTGATGGGGTCTGGCAGCTTGATTTGGGGAAAAGGGTTGTATCTGAGAGAAGAGATTGGCTTGAATCCGTAACCAGAAGAAATTGCATTCGCGAGTTTGATTGGAGGAGAGAGGATAGTAGAGAGGCTAGCAGGTTAGATTTAGGGCTGAATTCAAATAGCTTGAAGGCTAGAATGGAGTTCAGGATGATTTCAATGAGAGGAAGAGAAACTGATTTAAATAGTCGGCAAAATATGTTACATGGTTTGGGTAGAGAGGATGATGATGGTTCTGAATTCTCAGACAGGCTTGGCAATACTGAAGATAACAAGGAATATGTATGGAATTGCATATGGCGAGAGCCAAAGCAGAATTTGAAGACAGGTTCCCTCTCCTGGGTGCCGAGCAGTGCCCATTGTGCTCTACTTGAGGACTAGATGATCCCATATTCAGGTATCTGTTTATCAATTCTTGAGGATAATTTTTGAGCTCAGTGAGACCAGTTCATGATTCAAGAGTTTCTATTCAGATCTTTGTTATATTATGCGCATCACTTGCGCAAGCCGAGTTTGAGGATTTCAAGTCTTAGGCTGTGAAATTTAAAAGTACAAAAAACATTAATTACGTCTTTTAGGCATTTTTGAAAATCCATGTTTTGACCGGATGCTTGGGCATATTAGCTCTTTTGGGGCTTTAAAGGGAACTGATAAGTGATACATTATAGTGATAAGAGATAACTGTTATTGATTTGCTCACCCATAAGCAAGAGTATTATTTTGGTACTTTTACCCCATTGTAAGATTCTGGGGATTCAATTCATCCTCTCGCAGTTTTGGGTTTGAGTTTCCAAGCATTGGACAAGATTTGTGGTGCATTAGGTGCATTATTCCACGAGGCAATGTAATAAAAACTGTATCATTTGAAGAGATCAAAATGGAAATCATGCTAATCGGTGGTTTTTTTCTGTAAATGTAAATTTAAATATAATTGTGAAAAAAGGTTTCAATCACTGAGAGTACTTATCATGTTTTTTATCTTGCAATTTGTTTATTTACAAAAAGTCAACAGTACACGGTGTTTTTGAAGTTACCTGACAGAGATTCAAAAACGTGACTTGCCACTTGAATGGTACACGGCGTTAAAGTTACCTGACAGAGCTTCAAAAACGTGACTTGCCACTTGTGATATTTTATACAAGTTGTAAATGCAATGTGACCTTGCCCAACTGTTCCACTCCATTTCAATGAAGATAACTAAATACAAATAAAAATATCATAATTGATTTAGTGAGTCAACAGTAAGACTCGAATCAAAAGAAAAGTTTTTATTATCTTTGCTCCAGAAAAAAGATCAAGAGTATCCTTAAAGGAATTGGGTACAAAAATGGTAATGAGTATATGTTTAAACAAAAAGATTTTATCTTGCAGACAAATTGAATGATGCGACTTGGATCATGCGTTACAACCAGTGATAAGGAACATCTAATCAGATTTTTGTCATTCGCTGACTAGAAAAGCTACATTAAATATTGCTTTCCTCTTGGAGATGCAAAATGCAAATGTGATTTGTAATACCACACACACCTAAAAATTGAAGGCTGAACAGAAACACCTCTGTACAGGGAACAATTCATGAGACATGATTTCAATTTCTAAAAGATCAGTAACTTTCAAAAAAATCTATTGCGAGTTCAAAACATTATGCAAAACTGAAATTTAATCTCACTAATGTTGTTATGCAATGTATTCTACTAATCAAATTTCAGCCACTAGGCTGTTCCCATTAAACATTTCAAATTAGAAAATTTGCATAAATATCCAATCATTACATGTAAAAGAGAAACTATGAAGCTATTTTGCAACTGAAAATAATTATTTAAATAAAAATTCATTTGAGCAAACATAACCTTTACAACTTTATAGTCTCTATAACATATATTAAACTCATCAAAATTGTGAACTTCAAAGGGATTACCGGCAAAACGCCAGGGGGCACACATGGGGATGGGTGCTCTATTGACCTTTGGGTGTGCAGCACCACGATCATTCCAACTTGATAGTGTGTCCACACAGAGTGTGTTGAATTTCCACGATCTTGGGTCTGGGATAGAGTCTTAAAATCTTTGACGCTACCAAACCAAGAATCTCAACAGAACTATTTTGCACAACGGAATATAAACAACAGTAAATCACATATGCACATAATATAGACAACTTTTTAATTTTTCAACCAAACTTCGTTATATTAACAACATACAATACAACAGTGTAGGGCTCCTGTACCAGGGATAATGGCCCTCATACATCCATTAGTACAAGATACAAACAAGATACTTTGACCATCTTGCTGTAGTGCAATATCTCAGCCCTCTTGGTCGTACCTTGTCCCTGCCCGGTGCTTCGGCTCTCGATCTGTAGCTTATATCTCTATCAGTGCTTCCAAGTCCATTTGGCCATTGATCCTCGACGATCCAATCTTCTCTTTAGTTGTCCCTTGGTCCATCAAGGGCACAACATATGGAGACCATAGTTTTAAAAATCGGCCAGACTAGCTCGGAATCGGCCGAGTCCATCAAGCCAGACCCCCGGCCAGACCGACTCGGTGGAAAAACCGGTCCGGAGGCCGGTTTGTGACTTAGCCGTACACCAAGCCCACTGAGCTGACCAAGCCGTACACCAAGCCAACTGAGCTGATCGAGCCGATCGAGCCGTACACCGAGTCGACCGAGCCATTGTCTTGAATTGCAGAGATTTGCAATCCGCATTTTGAGTCAAAATTACAGTGCTTCTGGGTGTGAGCACAATTGGTTTGTCTTTGAGAGGTATCACACAAAGAAGAGAAACCATTTGGAGCCAATGCAGATCCACTAGTAGCAGGCCCAGTCCCAACTCCAAGTCCTCTAGTTGCAGTCGCAGGCACTTCCTCTAGTCAGCCATGACGGAGGCGCATAACTCGTCTATCTCAGGCTCAACGTGCTACAGTTCTAGTTGAGGATGTTGATTTAGAGTAGGAGGAGCGAGCGGTTTCCCCCTTTGGTTCAGAGTTTGAGGCAGAGGATATTGTCTTTTCAGATGTCTAACAGTAGTGACTATTCATGTTTTGTTGTAGAGGCCATTTAGAGCCTCCTTGGTTATGTTTTTTGTTTTGATCTCTATATCATTATCATGTATTGGACAGTGCACTGAGTGCAATTTTGATATAATGGATATATTCATGCTTTGTGTTGGAAACATGAATGAAAATCTTTAAAATTATGTTTTTTTATAAAAAAATTAATATTTAATGTATTTTTTACAAAGACCGAGTCATTGAAACCAAACCGGTCGAGTCGATACCGAGTCGGAGTCGGAGTCGGAGCCAACCCTCGGCCGTTTCGGAACTTGAGTCCGATTTTTAAAACACTGATCGAGACTCCTATCGAGTTGTTCACAACTCCACTTGTGAAGAACTCTCAATCTACCCACTGCTGCTCCTTAACTACTTAGGGACTTCAACTCACTATGGTATTTTTGCGCTGCTTTGATGAAGACCAACATAGGGCACGAAGGGCTGCCACCTATCACTGCAAGATGTCCATCTCCCACAATGAACACGGGCTAGGAGGACTGCCCATCATCTGCTGTAGAAGTCCTTCTCCACACACAAGTCTCGGGCTCCACAATCCTTCTCCTAGTTGATCAGACCCTTGAGCTCCCACAGACTTCACCAATTCGCCCTTTGCCCTGCAATAGAGGAGCTATTGTGCAAATCTAGGCACCTCAAATCTAGGACACCATCAATCCATCATACATGGGTCCATTTGCAACACACCTTGCCGATGTCCTCTTGCCTTACGATCTAATGTGCTTGCTGTCACCTTGGCTTCTTGGTAGGCCTCCCAACAATACACGTGGGCTCCTCCAAAAAACTCCTAAGGCTTCCTCACGCTGCCCATCAACTGAACCACCCAATAGTCAACACTCGGACCCAAAACTACAATGTTGGTTTTGCTCCTAGGAAGATCCTTCACCTCCTCGGAAGATCATCCACATGGCACCAACAGGATGCTCATCAAACTGATCCAAACATGGTCAAACCTTGAACCAACACACCTCCCAAAACACCGTTGTCCTCTTGCTGCACTTGTTGTCATTGCACCACTGGTTAGGGCACACAACGCTGCCCTCCACCCAACACAAAGTCACCAATGCAAGCCTATTAAGGCTACAGTCCACCAAGGGAGGGCTTCTCCACTCCTACGTTGCCTCTTTATGGGTCTGTCCACCTAGACGCAACCCTTAAAGGGTCTCTAACTGCTGGCTATGGCCTGCGGCCTAGCCCAATAGTTAGTTGTAGCTTCGGTCCACCCTTAGACACCACCGAACAACCTCCAAATCAACGTTGTCCTGTCCTTCTCTTCCTCGACCACCTGCCCAACAAACTCGGCTATTGAGCAACACCTTAACACGCCTTCATTTAACACACCTCGCCGTCACCTACAACAAACAAAAGTACCCACGCTGTCCTTGGCTCCTTTCACGCTGCTCCTTGGTTCCTTCTAGTTGCGGCTAGGCCTCTCCTATTTCAGAGCACACTTGGAGATGTAATGCCACAAAATGGATGCTCAAACAACAAGTCCTCACCCTCAATTTATAGACATATGAGGGGCTCCAACGAATCTTGAAGAGACACATCTATTGGGATTATTTACAACAAGCCTACATGACTTGGTAACTAATAATTACCTTGTCAACTTCAAAAATTCATTTCTCTCTAATGACAACTCGGAATCAGATGATTCTCGTTGCCTTGGAATCGTATCACCGAACACTATCATCCTCATCCATCACATGTTGTAAGTCCATCACGGTTTTGGCCCAAATCACGATGGGTGCAAAACCCCAAGCTTGGATCTCAAACCCACAAGGCCATTTGTGGCGCTTTGACCTCCAACCCTCGATCACCAGTGCTTGGAGTACCTCCCAAGCTACACAAAAATCAACGCTTCCTCTTAGTGAGGGAGGTACTTCCAAGATTAGGAAGTAACCATCATCATCCGACGACGACACTAGCCCATGTGGCATTTATCATTACAGTATACCCTGTAGATGAACCCGACAATCTCAGTAGTTCCTCTGCCTCATCACATTTGAACCTGAAGATCCCGATCCTCCATAGGGATGCTCCCTCTGAGGTTAGACTCTCTTTGAGCCTACACGATCTCCACTGGCTCAGTCCTGCAAGCACTCATCCTCCTAGATCAAATATCACTCGTGCAAATCCTTCTAATCTCGGATATGCAACACCACGATCCGATGAAGACTCTAGCCTACCAACTTGTCGTCCATCACATGAAGCCATCTTGATCAACCTGATCTCGCCCATGCCAAAGAAACCCTTGAGCTGTCCCAACCATTCATGGCACATCAACAGGAGTCCACGATCAACAATCTGCCCAACAACAAACTGTTGTTCACCAGGCTCACCACTAATCCACCAGAACTCCCAGCCCATCTTTCCATGTAATTTGTCAAGACCACATCTTCATGTCTTTAAAGGCACCCTCTGCTCCATGATCTAGACACACACAGTTGCTTCACTGTGCAAACTCTGATTCACTGATTTCCAAAGTAGCTCAGACATGCTTTGGTACCATGTTGAATTTCCACGACTTGGGTCTAGGATAGAGTCTTAAAATATCTGATGCTACCAAACCAAGAATCTCAACAGAGCTACTTTGCACAGCGGAATATAAACAATAGTAAATCACATATGCACAGAATATAGACAACTTTTTAATTTTTCAACCCAACTTCGTTATATTAACAACATATAATACAACAGTCAAGGGGTCCCGTACCAGGGATAATGGCCCTCATACATCCACTAGTACAAGATACAAACAAGATACTCTGACCATATGGCTGTAGTGCAATCTCTCAGCCCTCTCGATCGTACCTTATGCCTGCCTGGTCCTTTGACTCCCGATCTGTAGCTTTTGCCTCTATCAATGCTCCAAGTCCATCTGGCCACTGATCCTCGGGGACCCAATCTGCTCTCTAGTTGTCCCCTGGTCCACTAAGGGCACAATAGATTGAGACTCCTGTCGAGTTGCTCACAGCTCCACTTGTGAACAACTCTCAATCTGTCCACTGCTGCTCCTTAGCTACTCAGGGACTTCAACCCACTATGGTCTTCTTGCGTTGCTCTGATGAAGACCAACATAGGGCACAGAGGGTTGCCACTTATCACTGCAAGATGTCCATCTCCCACAATGAACATGGGCTAGGAGGACTACCCATCATCTGCTGTAGTAGAAGTTATTCTCCACACACAAGTCTTAGGCTCCACAATCTTGCTCTTGGTTGATTAGACCCTTGAGTTCCAACAACTACGAGGCTAATAGCCACCTTTGTCCATCAAGGTGCTGCACTTCGGCTCCAACATGGACACTATCACGTTGTCCTCCAACAGACCATACGTGTCCAATCTTGTCCACACTTGGTCCTCTCTCACACTGCCCTCCAACAATCCATGAGAGACCAATTCCACACTGTAGCATCTGCTCCTAGTTAGGGCATCCCCACACCTGGGAGACCCTTACACATGGCTGCCCACAAACTTCACCAATCCACCCTTTTCCCTGCAATAAAGGAGCTATTGCGCAAATCTAGGCATCTCAATGTGTCCTTGCCTTGGACACCATCAATCCATCATACACGGGTCCATCTGCAACACACCTTGCCGCTGTCCTCTTGCCTTCCAATCTAATGTGCCCGCTATCACATTGGCTGCTTGGTAAGCCTCCCAACAATACACGTGGGCTCGTCCAAACAACTTCTAAGGCTTCCTCAAGCTGCCCATCAAGTGATCCACGCAATAGTCAACACTTGGACCCAAAACTACACTGCTGGTTCTGCTCCTAGGAAGATCCTTCACATCCTCAAAAGATCATCCACATGGCACCAATAAGATGCTCATCAAACTGATCCAAACATTGTCAAACTTTGACCCAACACACCTCCCAAAACACTTTTGTCCTCTTGCTGCACTTGCTGTCACTGCACCACTGTTTAGGGCACACCATGCTGCCCTCCACCCAACACAAAGTTAACAATGCAAGCCTATTAAGGCTGCGGTCCACCAAGGGATGACTTCTCCACTCCTACGCTACCTCTTTATGGGCCTGTGCACCTAGATGCAACCCTTAAAGGTTCTCTAACTGTTGGCTATGGCTTGCGGCCTAGCCCAGCAATTAGCTGTAGCTTCGGTCCACCCTTAGACACCATCGAACAACCTCCAAAACAACGCTTTCATGTCCCTCTCTTCCTCGGCCACTTGCCTAGAAAACTCGCCCCTTGAACAACACCTTAGCACACCTCACTGTCACCTACAACAAACAGAAGTACCCACGCTCCTTTCACTCTGCTCCTTGGCTCCTTCTAGCTGCAGCTAGGCCTCTCCCATTTCAGAGCACACTTGGAGATGTAATGCCACAAAATGGATGCTCAAACAAGTCGTCCTCACCCTCAATTTATAGACATATGAGGGGCTCCAACGAATCTTGAAGAGACACATCTATTGGGATTATTTACACCAAGCCGACATGACTTGGTAACCAATAATTACCGTGTCAACTTAAAAAATTCATTTCTCTCTAATGAAAACTCGGAATCAGATGATTCTCGTTGCATTGGAATCGTATCGCCAAGCACTATCATCCTCATCCATCACGTGTCGTAAATCCATCACGGTTTTGGATCAAATCACGATGGATGGAAAACCCCCAAGCTTGGATCTCAAGCCCACAAGTCCATTTGTGGCGCTTTCACCTCCAACCCTCGATCGCTAGGGCTTAGAATACCTCCCAAGCTATGCAAAAGTCAACATAGTGTACTTAGCTTGGATTATGCCTACACTTGTTTCAATCTTTGTTAGATTAAGTCTTATTACACAACATTTCAACACTTCACTCTTTATTCATGCCTAATTTAAAGTGCGCAACACAAATAAGAAACACAAGTAGCTTTTATGTGTGGGTGTCTCAATCGACCTAACACCCAAATAATAGTTACAAAGTGTTACAAGAACCCCGAGTGCAACAACCCTCCACAAGAGAAATACAATGATTCAACATGGTCGTGCCAATACACTGAGTTATGCCAAGACCTTGATGTGCACACACCTAGTCCACCTAACTCGTGTAGCATGCACCACAAACCAAGCTACTGTACCGTCCATTCCACCTATTCTCTACAAACTGTGCACTCTACTATGCGGCTCACGAACCTGGCCAAGTGTGATTTGTGCTCTCCCTTCATTCAATTCATACACTTCTTTGCAACTTGTGGTAAGACTCCTCTTTGCGTGTGTTGTCTTGTCCTGTAACCTCTACCTCCTTCTCTCCACTCAAACTGTTTGACTATTTATATGTGCACCGGGCACCCCCACTCCTACATGATTGTTTGTCGCTTTGCTTGGGACAAGCCAACCCATGCTAGATTTCCTTAAAACCTAGTAAACTTATTCACAATTTTCTAAGTAAAAAAACCATAAATATAAATAATTGCATTCTAGAAACTTAAATCAGAAATACACAGAGTTTTATATATTAACATGCACAATGAAAAATAAATCAGAAGACAAACACATCAACACATAGAACACAAGATATACCTAGGATACCACAACTCTGGGGGAAACCTGCAATTTTGTGTGTCTTTTATTTTTCTTCTTCTGCAAAGGAATTTTCTTCAAGAATTACAAGGGAGAAACTTCCCTTCTACCATAGAAAATGCTTGATCACCCACCCAATAGATTGATCCCCTTTCCTGCGCATTGGATCTACAAAACCTCTGTGTAGATAAGCTAATCCGCCCACATGTGCAAGCGCAAGTCTCCTCTTTTGCACACACGTGCGAATAGAAAGACTACACTGGGGTTGGAAGAGCTTGATCCTCAATTGATTTCTTCTATTCGGATGTTGAGTCCCTGCGATCTATTGAAACCCTTGGCTCTTCCTCTGCTGGTTTGACACACAATGCTTGTGCTCAACTGACTTGCCACCAACTTGCTCTATCTCCTTTTATATTTCGATCCTAACCCTAATCTCCCTCTCAACAACTGAGATTAAAATGTGATCAAGGGCTAAGATTAAATCATAGGTTAACTTAGGGTTTTTTTTTTTTTTTTTTTTCCAGAGTCTAACTTTAGAAAATAGTTAATTATTATTCTGCTAAAGTGACTATCTTGTGGGCCCCTCTACTAGTCGTAGCACTTAGGCTAGTAGAACCCTCACTTCTCTACTCCAATCAACACTCCCTCTTAGAGAGGAAGGTGTTTTGCACTACACCCAACTTCTCTCTAAGGTAAACAAATCTAGTCCTTGGCAAAACCTTGGTTATAATGTTTGTTGCGTGCTCCTTTATTGGTACATACTAGAGAGAAACTATACCTCTCTAAACAACATCTTTGATGTGATAACATACGTTGATGTGCTTAGAGCGATCATGAAACACTGAATTTGCCAAGAGCTTAATGCAACTCTGATTGTCACAATGGATCACAGTGGGCATAGACTTTGTTATGAACAAACCCACGAGAAGCTTCCTCAACCAAATACCTTTGCACCCTCCCAAACTGGCAACCATGTACTTAGCCTCAGCTAAGCTCATTGCAACTACTCTTTTCTTCCAGTTGAACCAAGAAACAATTGTTGATCCTACACTAAATGTGCATATTGATGTGCTCTTCCTGTCTATGGAGCTATCTACCCAATTTGCATCAGTGAAGCCTGTTACCACTCAAAGTAGCAGGGGACCTAAAAGGGACTCCTAAAGGGGGCAATTGCTAGATCAAGGGCAACGATGGAGACTTAGCCCAGTGTCACCTCAACTAAGGCTCCCTACTTTTTACAGACTTTCACCAATGGGAGGAGACCCGGTATATAGGAAATCACTTATGAAGGATGGATCAACAAATAGATGTGAAATGACCTTGATAATCCTTTCCCTAGAATAAGATGAAGAATGGAGCTTGCTTGTTCTTTAAGCAAGGTACAAGGTTTTCTAGGAGGACGTGTGGATTTAAGGGCTAGGTTAAGGGAATATGAATTGTAAAGGAGTTTCCCAATCCCTAAAATCCTTGCAAAAATTTGGGTTCCCGATTTGTCCTTGATGAAATGTCTTTGACAAGTAATGGGGCCACACGGGAACAAGTGGACCCAACTTAGGTGAAGGGGGAGGAGTTTAGCAACCGGTGACAATATTAACCTAAATAAGGAAGGGGATGTAGAAATTTCCTGTTTCCCACCCCGGTTTTCAGTTTCACCTTATTTCTCCAAATAGTTAAATGTCCTTTCCCATATCCTTACATTCAACAAACTGAAAAATAAATTTTTGCTGAAAACACCAATTCTGGAAAATTTACAGAATGCTGGAAAATGCAGAAATAAATATCAGCAGATACAAACAGCCATTCAACACATTATAACACAGTTATTTTTGGTCAAGGTGACCTTGGAAAAACCCCCTACAACTCTTGGGGAAAACCAGTTCGAAAGCTCCTTCTTATTTCTGGGAAAATGCTTTTTACAGTAAGAGAAAAACTTAGAAAAAATTAGCAAGTACATATTACAACTTATCTCGTTTTTCGTGCTTTACCACCACCTCGAAAAATGTGTAAATAGCAAAACAGACCAGCAATAAACGCTATACGGCCTCCTTGGTTTTCGTGCCAAAATTTGTAGCGTTAAATGCTGCTGTACGAACTGTCTAGAAAAGCATGCAAGCTGCCATAAATGCGCTATATTGTTTTTCTCGATTTCCGTGCAGAAAAAATAGTGAGACTGTTGTACGAATTTCTGCCTCGAAATCTGTGCAAGGGTACAGCCACTTGTTGTACGACCTCCCTAAAAAAACGTGCCAGCAAAACAGATTCTCTGCTCCTCGATTTTCGTGCCAACTTGCTGTACGACCCTCTTGGAAACTGAGCCAAAACTGCTGTACGGATTTTCTAGAAAATCGTGCCCAAAATCTGCCTTTCACTGTGTGCTAACTCTGCTGTACGGACTTGCTGAAACACTGCCTTGGAATGTGTGCCAAGCTGTTGCCTCCTTCTCCTCACTGCCCATAAATCTCCCTTGCTCTCTTTCTCTCCTTCTCCCAATCTGCTCATGAAAGAATGAATGACATTTTCCTCCTTTAACCTAACCCTAAGTGACTTTTGGGGAATCCCTAAATCCAATGGCTGAAATAGATTTAGATCTAGGGCTGAGATTAAATGCTCATTTAAATCTCACTTTCTATTTTTTAATTCACCCCACTTTAATAAAGAGCCACTTAGTCATTTATTTCCAAAGTCACTTTTCCTTTCTAATTTTACATTGACTTTATTAAAGTCACTTTAAAATTAGACTTTAGTAACTTTATCACTTAAAGTCACTTTTAAATTAGATTTGACTTTATAACTTTATAAAGTCACTTTAGGAGAAAAATTAAATTCTTTTGGACACTTTTCCCTAGGCCAAAGATCAAAGCCTTAGGGAACCACCTGTCCTCCGGTAACCAAATTTCAACAGGGGAAAGGATCAAGCAAGGTTGCGGGGGAGCACCCCCCCTATCGAACCCGCTCCCGGAGCGCGCTCTTGGTGTGAATGTTTAGAGGGTGATATTAATGACAAAATTCCCTATACGAATCTAGAGGTAATGAGAAAGTTACCTCTGGTTCAATCTATGTTTTTATTTATTTTATGTATAATTCGTCATTCTACATGCTTTTGTTGACATATATGCATCAAAATATAAAAAAATATAAAAAATATATATATTATAAAAAAATGCTCCCTGAAACGCTTCTAGACCGGGAGCTTCTAAAAATGGCGCTCCCGCTCCTGCTCCCAAGTAACCTTGGGATCAAGACAAGAATTTTCACTTGAAGGTGGCGCTCCCGCTCCTGCTCCCAAGCAACCTTGGGATCAAGACAAGAATTTTCACTTGAAGGTGTCAAATTGATCCTACGATGTGCTAGTCTAGGGAACACCAGGGCAAAGCTTGATCTCCGAGCTAGGGCTTGGGATATCTCGCAATCCAACTGTCGGAAATGCTTCAAATTTGGAGGAGACCTTGAGGACACACTAGTGCAGTAGGGGCTCGGAGATCGAACTTTTTCTATGGCTACTTTTTCGGGAAAATGATGCCCTAGGTGGCCCAGAGTGGCTAAACCTAGAAGAGAGAAAAAAGATGAAAAAGAGGTTTTAATGTGACCACCTTATGATGGATTAATTCCTAATTCCTTTTGGGGATATGGAGTCAAGGAGAATTATGAAGAAGGATCTCGTTTCTAGCTCAAGCAGGCTCTAAGGGCAACTTCGCCCAACATTAGGGAAAGAAGAGTAAGTGACCTTAAAGCTTTTATACTTCGTTTCAAATGAAGGTGGCTTGTCAAGATGACTTCAATCTTTAGGACATTTTGTTCAACAAACATGGACTATACATAGAGATATGCTATATAGAAACATAATCCCACAATGAAGTAGTAAATGCGTGCAACAATTATCCCTAAAATAGCGAAAATCTCATGATCAATGTATGCAACAACATAAAAGAAAGCAACATCAACTTCGTACTTACATATAAGAGAATATATCCAACCATCAATACACTTGCTAATAAAGAAGCTCCAAGATAAGAAAATCCAATCCAAACATCAAAATTCATCCATGCTCCAATTCGTCCTCCAAGAAGAAATGTGAAATTCTCAAGAGAGAGAATGATCCAAATCAAGTGATGCTCTGAAATGAATTCAAGTCACTCCTATTATACACTAATTAGGAGTTCGAATTACCTATCTGGGCCTACATTAGCCCCTAAAATAAAATAATGTGCAAATTAATTAACTTCCAGTGACAATCCCTTCAAAATAGTCACAAATAAAATAATAAGCCTCTCAAGGGGTCAAATAATAAACTATGCATGTCATAGGGCCCTCCAAGAGGCCCGATGAGGTCCATAAGTGCCATAATGATGAATAGGACCCTCAAAAGTGATGGAAAAGGGGGTTGCCCCTTGTTCTCCAAACAATAACCCTGTGGTGCTCCTAGTGGGTGTGGGGGCACACCAATAACCTCATGGCTCTCCAAGTAAGTCGAAGGTGCCTGTAGACCATTTGTAATGGCTCAGATGATGGAATGAATGATGCTACATCAACATACAAGTCCCGGGTCATCTGTAAAGTGTATGGTGCAACTGTAGCGCTGACTGGGTATGGTGTACCAGGTGCATCTTCTTCGTCCAATAGGTGGATCTCGAGTAATCTCTGAACATCTCTGGGGATCTATGGAGTGTTGTCTACTGCTGTGGAGGCCCATGGCTCTCTACACACACCCTATATGTGTCAATGTAACCGTCTTGAGAGTTAGGACTCTATATAGGGAGACCAAACTCAGGATGGGCACCATCTGCAATCATGCATAAGATCCAATGTGTCCCCTATCCCTCCAACACTACAAGTCATTAAAGTAACCGAGTAAAAGAGCTTACAAACCATGGATAACAAGTGGACACTTCATAATGGCATGCCCTTCCATAGTGGGGCTTTGGCACGTGCTAATGTCTCCAAGCTTCAAAGGGGGTTAACCAAGGACCTTATTAGGTGGTTTTTACCCTTAGAGGGGATGGCATGTCCAAGGTACCTCCTTCAAATGGTGGTGGCATGTGATAAAGAGGTGAATGGAATAGGGAATGAGAGAGGCAACCCTGGGCCACCTATCGGGGTACACGGGTAGCTAAAAGAAGGGAAACCCACACCTGGGTATATAATGTATAGGAGGGCGCAATCGTGGTACATGAGGTGCCTCGACCTTGATTTTTCCACCCTTCTTTATATGCCTTTGCTCGAGGCTCAAAGGATAAGAGCATGATATGTAAGATATAGCAGTGCATACTCTCTTTTAGGTAGGGTGGTTCTTTGCCCTCCAGGGGTTGGGACAATCATGGGTTCCTGAATGACAAAGGAGGCTCATCTAGGGCCTATGGAACTAGGTTGAGAGCCATGGGTATGGGGTAGAGCTCATGCATTGGCTTTTTCCCACGTGCTAAATATGTTTGTCCCGACCATCTTTTGCATCTTGTAGTACATTTTTCTGTTGAATGTGGCCATTTATGCTTTTACTTTTCTTTTCAGCTACTTCAACCTCTAGGGCATCGTTCCAAGCCTGACCTAAGGTAGGGGCAAGGGAATGGGGAGGCTAACCCTATGTGGACCCAGTGAAAAAATGTGGATCGAGGTGGGAGATATGATGAATGGGGCTATAGTGAATGGAAGGAGAGTGATATATGTGGATAAGGGAGTGGGACCACACAACCAAAGTCGGGGTTTCCTAAGTAGTACCACCCTAAAACCAAATGGTCAGTAAAAGAGATCCCACGGGACTAAAATCCAAGGGTAACATCCAAAAGAGGTCAAGGGGACAAAAGCACAAACTAAGCCCACTCTTTCCACCTAATCCCCCCATTAATCCATGCCCATAAGTGTCCATGACAAGTAAACCCAATAACTCAATTACCGAATGACAAGACATACCTTTGGGTTTGGGAGGCCCACCTTCAAACATACGATCAATACAGATGGGTGAGAGACCACATAGCTGACTCAGGTGGCGGAGAAATTGCACAACGAGCTAATTGAGGGCTGCAAGGGGCTGTTGGCTGTCGACTAAGGACCATCATGGAGAAAATATTTCTCATAGAGATATCACCCACAAAGTGGTGGGTAACATGTAGCTCCAACTGGGACTTGATCTCTCGAAGAATTGGACAAAGCTACTCATACGGGAGGTCAGGAGAACTCCAACAATCTCTTGGTCACCGCAGACCTGTTACCTGCACATATCAACGACTAAATGCATGGGGTAGCATGCTTTTCATGGTGTCTTATGTTACCCATGCTTAATGTCAGGCCATAAAATCAACAAGTAATAAAAATCAGCAACTTTAATCTAAATGCAGCTAATCTACGATGCTAAACGTCATATGAGATTAATTCTAATGCAATGCATCCTACTCTAACATGCATATAGTACAATGTCAAGTGCCTTCCGGGAAGTACTCCTTTAGGAGTTGTCCGTTCACAGGAAGGGGAACAGATTCTCCTTCCTTAGTCTCCAAGTGATATGAATTTATCCCCGCTATGTCGACTATCTTGAATGGACCCACTTGTAGGTTATCCCATTTTTTATGCATACTAGGCTTCTCCCTTCTTTTGTCCCATAAGAGCACAAGGTCCCCAGGTTTGAATGTTCTGGTTTGCATGTGTTTGTCAAAAACAATTTTCATCTTATTATGCTTAGAGGCAAGTTGATCAAGATATTTTCTCTTGTTTTCATCGCTTTCAATTATTTGATCAATGCGTGATTGTATAGCATCTTGCTGTTCCAGAAAAGCCTTCAAACACTCAAGGGTGGGTAGTTGGAATTTCACAGGCAATTTGGCCTCAGACCCATATACTAACTGGAAGGGGATGAATCCAGTGGAAGCCTTTATTGTGGTTCGGTCAACCCAAAGGGCATATTTGATCTTGCTATCCTAATCCCTTTTATGGTCACCCATGGTTTTATTGATAATCCTTATGAGGTTCTTGTTGCTTGATTCAACTTGGCCATTTCCCTGAGGATAATAATTAGAGGAATGAGACAATATTATACTATATTTGCTGCACAGGGATGTTTAGGCAGTGTAGTGTCCCCCGCAAAACCCAACGTGAAATTCCTTTAATAACTTCTCAGATTCTTCCTTATTGACACATCTGAGGACTACCCTGTCGGGGCTCATCCACTCGAGTCCATCTTGGGTTAAGCAGAACTTAGAGGCCTTCAGTCTGAGGGTTCTTCTTTTGTGGTCAGTTAGGTGAGGAGGGGTAGGCAGATTGCGCAAGTAATAGATAATGTCCTTATACCATTCGTCCTCTTCAAGCTCGATGGTAGTGGCACAAAATTGCTCTTCCTCTCCTTCTCTAATGGCGTCGTTATTGCTTTCAACCATCATTTCAGCCAGGCCCTACCCCTTGATTATTTTCTTTGGGAAAATTTCGGGGTCATATTCTTGGATTTTGGATACCCATTTTCCCTTGGACCCAAGACAATCAGATTGAGACAACACATCTTTGACAGCAGAATATGGGACATATGCATATATCTTGTTGTACCCAACATAGGCCCTAAAATACTTGATGGACTTGACAAGAGCGCATGCTTGTTTTTCAGTGATCGTGTACCTTGTCTCAGCGTCACAGAGTGGTTTTCTCATAAAAGCTATGGCCCTCTCATTCCCGTCATCATCCTTTTGCGTAAGTATCTCGACAATTGTATCTTTAGAGGCAAAGGAGTAATTGATGAAATCCTTAATGTAATCAAGGCTGTTTTTTCCTTGATTTATTCGAAAGCTTAGTTTGTTGCATGCTTCCATATGTATGGAGTGTCCTTTTTTTGAAGATCATTCATGGGTTTAACAATCTCTGCAAAGTTAGGTATGGACCTTCTTACAAAGTTGATCTTACCAAAGAAAGACCTGAAGGCATCTTGGTTTTTTGGGAGGAGGAATTTCCTTAATGGCTTGGATTCTTTCGGGGTCAATGCTAATTCCATCTTTGGAAACCACATGCCCATGCAACTTACCTTTGTCAACACCGAAGATTGACTTCTTTGGGTTGAGGGATATGCTATATTGTCTACATTTCTCGAATACCTTCTCAAGATGTTTGCAATGGTCTTTTATTTCTTTGGAGGCAACATTCAAATCATCTTGATAAATTTCCATGATTTTCCCGTTGAGGTCCCTGAAAGCAAAATCCATAGCTCTTTGAAAAGTCAATCCAACATTAAGGAGACCAAAGGGCATTCTAAGGTACATGTAGGTTCCCCAGGGTGTAGTGAATGCGGTTTTTAGGCCATCCTTTTCTTTTACAATGACTTGGTTGTATCTAGAGAAACCATCTAGGAATGATATCATTTGAGACCCAGTTATTCTTTGTAGGAGGTTCTCCATATTGGGCAAAGGATAATTGTTTTTTAAGCATCTGCGGTTCAGGTTCCTAAAGTCAATGCACATCCTAATGTTGCCAGTCTTTTTTCGAGTGATCACGGGGTTGGAGATCCAGGATGAGTGTCCGATGGGGGCAATGATCTCGACATCGGCCATTTTTTGGAGTTTTTCCTTTACAAGGGGGTAAAGCTTAGGATTCATTCGCCTCAACTTTTGCTTGACGAGCTTCACCCCTTCTTTGAGAGGAATGGTGTGTTGAATGATTTTGGGGCTATATCCCTTTAGGTTATCGTAAGACCAGGCAAAAACGTCCTTAAATTCTCTTAATAGTTTTTCTAGCTCATCCTTCTCTTCGTTGGAGAGGTTCCTTCCAATCTTAATGATTTGTGGAGAGGTCTCAGATACTAGGTTCAGGTCAAGTGTGTCAGGTGATTCTTGATCATCATTCTTGGTAATGCTAACATCATTCTTTTCTAAATGTTGTTCGTTGATCATGTCATTATCTCTTCTATGAGGGTCTTCATGGTCTTGAAGGAAATTGTTTATGTATTGGTCATCCTCGAAAATAGGCTAGTTATCCTCATAATCAGGGACATAAGGTCTATGAATTGTGTCAGTTATACATTTCCCTTTTTTTGCGATATCATGAGGGATGATTGTAGAAGTGGATGCAACTACAACTAGAGTATTGGCCATGTCATTTAAGGATCGGGCCAATGCTAGGAAAGATAGGTCATCGAATCCCTTGAGCATGTGAGGGATCCTTTCTCTGTAAGGCTTCAACTTTTCGTCCTTTGTGTCGAAGGTACCCCTAACCTGTGATATAACTAGGTCAGAGTCCCCTATTATGAGCAATTTTTGGATTCTTCTTGACTTGGCTGCTTCAAGGCCTAACAAGAAGGCCTCTTCCTCTCTGATATTGTTAGTACAGGTGAAATAGAGTCTTATGGAAAACAATGAATACTTTTCCAATGGGGAGACGATTACTATGCCAGCTCCTGCCCCAGATTTCGAATGTGCCCCATTGAAGTACATTACCCACAATCCAGGGGGAGGAGGAGTATCCACATGTTCATTCTTGAAGAGCCTCCATTCTCCAATTTTATCATTTTCCTCTTCTAAGTCATTCTCGGTTTCAGGAGAGGATGCAATCATTGGGGCAGAAAATTCATGTCTAGGCACTGATACATAGGAATTTTCTTGCCAAGGGAGATATAGGACAAAGTCATCTTCATTAATGGATAAGTCCAAATCTTCAATCAATTTCTTAGACACAATCATCCTCCATTCAAGGGTCATTTCTACTATGACAATGTTGATGGAGAATTGTTTTTCCGGATATGTATGAAAAAAGATTTTACCCAAGGTTACTTGGGAGCGAGAGGGAAAACGTGGTGCGGGAGTGGGAGCGACATTTTCATAAGCTCCCGGTTCGGGAGCGAATTTCTATATAATATACATATTTTTATATTTTGATGCATACATGTCAACAAAAGCATGTAGAATGATGAATTAGATATAAAAAACATAAAAACATAGATTGAACCATATAACATCAATCATCTAGAAGTTATAATCCTCATCAACCACGTCCACAAGTTAGTAACATACAACATATTGAGTTTCATGATTCATCAATCTTAAAGTTTCAAGCTTTTAAAATTCAATATATAACATTTATCATCATTGATCACCAAAGTTGTACTTGTAAGCTAAGTGTAACCATTACAACAAAGAATATCTAACATGAAATGAAACAACTTTCAACTTTCATGAAGCATCGTATTCATAATTCATCACCAATGAGTTATAATTTCCAAGTTCAAACTTCAAACTTAAGTTGTCATATGTTGTTTAGAAAAAATATCATAATAGATATGAAAGAGTCAAAAGTTATGAAAACTAGAAAAGACAAGTAAATCTATTATCTATTGGTAATGCTTGGGCCTCTTGATGCCACAAGAAATGTCTGATTCTTTTATTCTTGTTGGAAAATCAAGATCTTTGTCATTAATATCACCCTCTAAGAATTAATATCCAGAGGTATATTTGTCATTACCTTTGGATCTATATAGGGATCTTTGTCATTAATATCACCCTCTAAGCATTAAAATAAGATAGAAAAAACATAGCATGTGAAGTCAAGATTTTGTTTGAGTGATGGGTACATTTTTAGTAGGCTCATGATAGAGGAGTTCGACGAACAATTGTTGAGATTTTGGGGTAGCATCGGATGTGTTCTAGCTCCCAAATTTTGTGGAGGAGCTGGAGTACATGAGGTCTCCAAGACCCATAAAGCGTTTGGAGAAATTCCATCAAATTTAAGAGTTACTTAAATAATTAATCTTTTTAATTAAGGACCCTAAGTCTAATTTAGCAAATTAAAAGATTAAAGTGAATTAAATTAAACATGTGATGAGAATGATTTAAGTGACGGGGATCAAACAACTTCTAATATTAGCCATTGATTAGAGATTAGATCACGATCGTTGGTTTGCCAAAGATAAAAGTATAAGAGAAGAGCTTGGGGTCAGTTGGAGAACACACACACATGGGCGGAGCACTGAAGCTAAGATGAAATTCTAGGGCGTGGTTTGCTAAGAATTTCAGGAAGATTTTGCAGTGCAGCGAGGGGCAATATTGGCAAGGGGATGATCTGATCCTAGGCCAAGAATACAACTGCGGCAGAGACACAACATATCCAGTAGCACAGAGGCAGCTAGGTGCTACGAAGTCTAACTAGAGCCCAGGCAGGGGTAGCATAGACGCAGCAGGAGCCTTGCAAGGCTGACGCAGGCCCAGTCAAGGCAGCGCAAGGGCAGCGTAAGCCCTTCAGGGGTGATGCAGGCCCTTCCAGAGCAGTGCAGAGGCTGACGCAAGCCAGTAAGGTTGACACAGAGGGTTGAGGAGCAGCGCTGGGGTTTCCGGTGGGCCAAAAAGGGCTCAAGTTCTGTAAATCCCGTTTGAGGTTGTGAATCAGCCATATTTTCTGTCTCCGAGAGAAAGAGGTACATCTGCTGTGATTTTCTCTGTAGGGCCAACCATGTCTGGTGCCCAGAAATTGTTGTATTCAGAATCTTCATAATAATAAAACCCTCCAGAGCTAGCTGCACTGGTTTTCCAACATTGGGTTTCTTCGGGGACATTTGTCCGAAAAATCTGTCACTTTGTCATATAAGTGTGCTATTCAGTAAATGATTTGTATGTGTAGGCTGCTATTTGTGTTTGCTTCGTTGTTTTTCTAAATTTTCAGATTAATAACTTCTGTAATTAATCCAGTAGGAGAAGTAAATCGATAGTGAGCAGTATGGTTTCTTGGATTAAGAAATTTTCACATGGTATTAGAGCATTGCAGATCAAGCTGAATCTTCAGAAAAATCGGCTAAAGAAATTTTTGTTGCAGAGAGCAGCTGAAGCAACGAAGATCCAGAGAGGGCATCGCAACATCAGGTGGACATAGTCCCAGCAGAGGCTATGCAGGGGCTGACGCAGTCCCAGCTAGGTGACTCAGAGACAGCGCAGAGCCTTCCAGAGGGACGCAGGAGCAGCCTGCGCTGCGCAGTTGCTGCGTTGAGCCAGTCTGCTCATGCAGAGGCCAGCTAGAGGGATGCAGTCCAGTTTCGAGTTGTTGTGCAGAGTTGCCCTGGTCCGAAAGCAGAGCTTCATATCTTCAGCAGTTGCTAGTGTGGCGGAGATTCTGTCAGTTTAGAATCGTGCCTAGCTAAGTTAACAAAGAGCGGGAGGAGAACACTCGCTCAGCAGATTTTTTCCAAAGAAATTTGAGGATCGATCGTAGGGTGATTGAAGAGGGCTGATTCAGAAGATTTGGCATATTTCCAAGGGAGGATATCAATTGTCAGAGGGAGCAGAGGGTGCCTTTCTCGCCAAGGAACCTAGATCTGAGTTTCTGTTGAGGGTAGCAACAGAAGCAGTGAGAGGAGGATCTTCTTCGACAGATTATTTCTGAGCAGATGGCGCCATATGGACTGCGTGATTAGGATAGGTTGGATGGCTTGTCCAACTTTTCTATCTGGAAGGCTAGAATCTTGACGGTCTTGGAGGCATACAGACTACGGGAGCATGCAGAGAGCGTCTTGGCTACATCGACCGATGCTGCTCTTCTCACAAAGCATAATGAAGCTGAAGCGCATGCTAAGTGTTTCATCATGGACGGGGTCAAGGATCATGTGGTCCCAGACATAGCCGAGAAGAAGACGGCTAATGGCATGTGGAAAGCATTAACCACACTATATCAAGGAAAATTCGTCCAGAAGAAGATGCTTCTGGAGAACCAGATGAGGTTGTTTATGATCACTAAGGGAGAGGAAATCGATCCTTTCCTTTTCAGGTTGCAGGTGATTTGGGATCAACTGATTGCCATGGGGGTCAAGGTGGATAATGATGTTATGGTGAGAACTGCTCTAGATGTAGTCATAGATGATTGGGAAACGTTTGTCCAAAGCATCTTGGGCAGACAGGACTTTCCAAACTGGGACGACATGTAAGCTATCCTCCGACAAGAGGAAATCCGCCGAATGACCAAGAGACAAACCAACACCGGGTCAAGCAAAGTGAAGAAGGAGGAAGAGGAAGATGCAGCCTTGGCATCTAAGAAGCAGCAAGCGAAAAAGAAGCGTGATATATCAACGATAAAATGTTTTCGATGTGGTGAACTTGGACACTTCGCCACCAATTAACCTCTAAGGAAGAAGGACAAAGAAGCTTCTAGTTCCAAGGTTGTAGCAGCTAAAGAAGACGATGGCTCCAATGATGATGTGGCCATGAGAGCTCATGTACCTCGAGAGAAGAGGTGCGGCGATATTGATCTGTAGAGCAGCCATAGAGTAGAAGCAAGATCCTTGAGTAGCCCAACTCTTGTATCACATACGTGCTACGAGAGCCTTAAGACAATATCGGGGATGACTAGAGCAGTGGGTGAAAAAGATCACAGTGAAGCAGAGGGCAGAGCTGGGATGCTGTAGAGGGAGCAGCGTAGTGTAGAGGCATCAACAACGTAGAAGCATCAACGCAAAGGGGCTGATGGGACTTCAGCAGCACAAAGGATGCAATGCTTACGCAGTGGCTTCAGGAGGACAACGCAGAGCAACAGCTAGGGGAGCTTCAGTTATAAGATGCAAGGGTCCTTCAGTTGCTTACTCTCAGCAACTGAGTTGCAGTGCAACAATTGGTGGCACAATGCAACAATTTGAGAGGGAGCTGCAATACGGATGTAGCAGTGACTGTGGTAGAGTCATGGGCAACAATACAAAGAGCAACAGCAGCAATGCAATGATGAAGGGCAGTAGGCTAAGCATCAACGCGGAGATTGATGCTAGAGATCAAAGCAGTACTTCGAGGTGGATTGTATTGCTAGAGCATATTCCTCGCTAAGAGGGAGTGTTGAGATTTTGGGGTAGCATCGGATGTGCTCTAGCTCCCAAATTTTGTGGAGGAGATGGATTACATGAGATCTCCAAGACCCATAAAGCGTTTGGAGAAATTCCATCAGGTTTAAGAGTTATTCAAATAATTAATCTTTTTAATTAAGGACCCTAAGTCTAACTTAGGAAAATTAAAAGATTAAAGTGAATTAAATTAAACATGTGATGAGAATGATTTGTGACGTGGATCAAGTAGCTTCTAAAATTAGCTGTTGATTAGAGATTAGATCACGATTGTTGGTTTGCCAACGAGAAAAGTATGAGAGAAGGGCTTGGGGTCAGTTGGAGAACACACACACATTGGCAGAGCACTGAAGCTAAGCTGAAATTCTAGGGCGTGGTTTGCTAAGAATTTCAGGAAGAGTTTGCAGTGCAGCGAGGGGCAGTATTGGCAAGGGGATGATTTGATCCCTGGCCAAGAATACAACAACAGTGAAGAGGCAGCATATCCAACAATGCAGAGGCAGCCAGGTGCTACGCAGTCCAGCCAGAGCCCAGTCAGGGGCAGCGCAGAGGCAGCAGAAGCCACACAGGGTTGACACAGACCCAGTCAGGGTAGCGCAGGGGCAGTTTAAGCCCTTCACGGGTGATGCAAGCTCTTCCAGCGCAGCGCATAGGTTGACGCAGGCCAGTAAGGCCAACGCAGAGGGTTGAGGAGCAGCGTTAGGGTTTTCAGTGGGCCAGAAAGTGCTCGAGTTCTGTAATTCCCGTTTGAGGGTGTGAATCAACCATATTTTCTGTCTCCGAGAGAAAGAGATATAACTGTTGTGATTTTCTCTGTAGGGCCAACCATGTCTAGTGCTCAGAAATTGTTGTAATCATAATCTGCATAATAATAAAACCCTCCAGAGCTAGCTGCACCGGTTTCCCCGCGTTGGGTTTTTCCAGGGACATTTGTCTGAAAAATCTGTGTCACTTTGTCATATGAGCGTGCTATTCAGTAAATGATCTGTATGTGTAGGCTGCTATTTGTGTTTACTTTGCTGTTTTTCTGAATTTCCAGATTAATAACTTGTGTAATTAATCAAGTAGGAGAAGTAAATCGATAGTTAGCATTAGGGTTTCTTGGATTATGAAATTTTCACACCAATGTCACTAACATCAAGGTACATAGAGGGATTGGAGCTCTTGATTAAATATGAGTTTCATACCCTAATACATGACAATATGCAATGGAAACATTCCCCCCAATCTTGAAATCCTGAAAATTTGATAAGACTACTGGATTTTGAATGAGATCTAAAATTTTACTTTGTCCATATGAAATCCATATGAGGTTAGAACCTCTCTCAAACATCATGAGTCATTTCATGGTATTGTTAAAAAATTAAGTAAAAAGATGAAAATGAAGATTACGGAGAATGTCACTTTTAGTTTAATAATTTAACATTACCTTGAATCTCATATCAATACTAGGGCCATAGGCTTGATCATTAGGTTGTCCCACTCAAAGATTATTGTTTCTTTGAAAAAAAATTGCATTTGAAATGTTTTGCAATTTTTTTTTGCAAAAAAGGCTAGGGAGCGCACTCCGGGAACGGGTTCAAGGGGGGGAGCCGCTCCCCCGCAACCCTACTTTTACCCCTTACACAATTCCATATACTTCAACCTTATCATAGTTGAGGATCATTTTAGCAGGACATTTCCTTGAAATCTTGAGTCCTATCTTCCTCATCTTCCTCATAATACTGGAAGACATGATGTTAATAAGGTTGCTAGAGTTTAGGATGCAATTTCTCACGGTGTGCCCATATATTCCAAAGGCAATGTAAAAGGGATCACTCATGTCCAAAACCAATCTCAAATGGATTTTTAGGGTGAGATCCGGGGTCTTCTTTTTGAGACTCTTCCTCATTCCTACTTTGTCTCTAGGTAACATGTTCTCTTTATTTGGGCAAAAATTCTTCCTCATTAGATGAATTATTTTCCTCAACTTGTAACATGTTGATGGAAGTTTGCGTCATGGCTTGATCGAGATCAAACACAATGTTTGGGCTTGGAAGAGACTGTCAGGTTCCTTGTTTCTAGCATCAAAGGCCAATTTCCCTATGAAAGCATTGAGGTAAATAGCCAAGTTTATTTCTTTTGGAGGGACTAGGTTTTGGGGAAAAGCACGAATAATGGTGTTGAACCTATGTTTGAATTCAACAACAGATTCATTGTCCCTTCTTTCAGTGGATAAGAGACCGTTGTATAGTTGAACCACGTCCCTCTTATGGTACCATCCTTTCTCGAATGCTTGGATAAACCCTTCCCATGAAGAAATGGACGACAGAGGAAGAGAGAGATACAACACTCGAGCTTTTCCTACTAGGGTTGTGGCAAAGGAAATCATGTGGTTGAATTCATTGTAGGATTCCTCGCATGTCTTGCCCTCGAACCTCAAAATATGCTCATGAGGATCTTCTTCTCCACTAAATGTAGGCCTATTAGGATCCTTAGGTAAAGAGCTAAATATAGCCCCAATCATATTTGAAAGGTTGAGAGGTATGAAGTGTGAAAATTTAAATTCGGAATTGCTTAGCATTTAAATTTAATTGTTTTTTTCATGGTAATCGCTTTCGAAATTTAAAGTGCTTAAGTCTTGCATTGAGTTTTGATAATTTTCGTGCTTGACATCTGTTGAAATTGCTTGTCATTTAATTAACTCTAATTGTGGTTTAATTTACTTGAATTGATTTTCAAGTAATGGAATTGTGGTAAATTGCATATGTTTCATTTCCTGATTCAAGTATCTTTAATGCAATATCTAGAAGATGATATTGAAGAATTGTGAAAATATTTTTGTTCTCTTTGAGCTATAACTGCATTGGAATAATAAGCTTGTGATTTGATTGGAAATTATATTGTGACATTTTTAAATACAATGTCGAAAAGCTTATGTTTCAGTTTAGTGAAGTGAGTATCTATTTGAGCAATTAAAGGCCTTTGGTGTACATCTTGTAAGTAATCGTCACCTAAGCACTCTCATCTTTGAAACTTGCTTCATCTCGCTTCGTCTTCTAATCATTCTCGTGCATTTTATATTAGGTTAGCCTTGCATATTTAAAAATTACTTCCAAGCATAAGCTTGGTCGATAGAGAGATAGACACTCATCCATCTTTGCTTGAGAAGCCTGGTTTTAGTAGTACTTAAAACGATGACCTTGCAGTCGTCAGAGCCATAACTCTCTGCAGCGCCAGAGGCACTGAGTATGTTAGATTTTCAGGAGAGGTATCGTTAATCACACCTTAGTGTGATTCACCTTAACTTCTGCCACTTACTACGAAATCAGGCTCAATATAGAAATGATCGAAGGGTCTAAACTTAGAGTAGGAATTTAATTAAAATTAACCAAGATTCTTGCACTTCACATTAGTCTTAGGATCTGCATTGCATATAAGATAGCGATTCATCCAAGCAACAATTTCTCATCAAGTACTTGGTCCTAAATTGTTAGCAAGATAGTTGACTCCATAAGGCACTGGTATCAATCATTCAAATCTAATTGAATCCTTTAATCTTGCTAGATCTAATACAAGTATTTGGTCGCTTAACTATGTCTCTCGAACTGGTTGGTTCCCAACTAGTTCTCCTTCATTCCATTTCCATAGGGTCTTCCCCCCTTAGTCTGCTATAGGGATACAATGTAAACAAAGAGATTGGGGATCAGGGTGACAACCCTGATATGAGCCGTTGTCGCAGTGCCTAGATATTTTGTGCGACAACATTTTTTGGCACCGTTGTTGGGGAACATCTTGTTCTCGAGGTTTCAATGCATTTTTTATAATCTTATAATCTTTTTCGCCACTTGTTAGCCCGTCACACGACATAACATTTTCTTAGTGTCGTTGTCAGCGACCAATTTATTGGACCTTAGCTTTGCGACATTCATCTTCATCTCATTCATTTTTCAATCTCTTATCATTTTTGTCCCATCAATGCTACATTTTCTGGCGCCATTTCATCTCTTCATCTTTTTATCACCATATCTTTCGTCATTTCACTAATCCTTTCATCTGCACCTTTAGCACCTGGAGATTTCGGTTGATTTCCTATTTGGGTGGCGACTCCACTTATTCATCCATTTACTTCCAGACAAAAATCCCTCCCTGATATCCATCTACTTTTTCTCGACTAACTTTTCAGTTTTAGAATTAGATTCATGTTCAAGTGGCGACTCCACTTCTTTCATTTCTTACAAAAATTTCTACTAAGAAGCTCGCTTCTTGTGGACCTTTTGGACTTTTATTGAACAAGGATCTCTCTCTCTAACATCCACTTGGCCTTTAAGCAAATCATCATGGATGACACCCTTCATGACATTCCAGAAGAGGCCATTCATCAATTGCCTTTGTTCTCGAGTGGTGATTCAATCACTACTGCAAAGCATATCTAAAAGTTTAATCGTTGTATCACAATATTTTGTAGCTCTGCACAATATAATCATGAAGATGTCAAGATGCATCTCTTTGGCTTTTCCTTTAGAGGTGATGCTATGGATTGGTTTCGAAATTATCTTGAGAAGGTTTTTTATTCTTTACAATACGTCATCAATGCTTTTAAAGATAGATATATGAAACAAGGTGGCTCGCCCTGTGCCCCCAATACTATGAAAAAGAGTGAAAGTTAAGTCACCTGATACGGGGATATGGGGATACGGGGATTTGAGAATCAGATTCGGGATACGGTGACCCTCGGAACATGACACTTCCGGGATACAATATGTTATATATTACTTTATTAAATATATATATATATATATTAAAAATTAGATATTTTTTACAGAAATTCATACAAATTCATTGATTCAAACATAGATTTAAGATCTTAGATACTCATACATGATACATTGATACATCATACAATTGTCGATTTACTCGAGAAAGACAAGATAGTAGAATCATGGTTCTCATTAAGTCATCGAGTCAAAATGAAAGATGTATTACATGTAGTGCACTTATTGGCAAATAAGAAATAGAAAATACAAAAACTACGGTCTACAAGATTACAAACACAAACCTCAATGAGTCAGAGTCAATGAGTCATCAATCCTCATCATCATAATCAACATCACTGTCCTCATCTTGATCATCATGCTCACCATTGATCTCTTCTGCTGCATCCTCCTCTTCTGTCATCTCTGCATCTGCTGGTGTGGAGGATGACGCCTCTATTGTATTGGCATCATCAAATGTGACAGGCTCTAGCACTGGCGCATTGAGATCCAAGTTGGCCAATGCCAACTCAACCCTGCTGTCCAGACCCATATCATCAGGAAAGACATCCCACATCTTTGTCTTTCCCTTCAACCAATCCTCCCTTTGCCTGTAGATGAGACGAAGGTTGGTGTGCACATCCACCATTGTCTCTGCCCCGGATTGCTCAAGCTTGCTCTTCTTCACACTATACAAATTCCCATATGTGCTCCAATTCCTCTCGCAACAAGAGGATGAAGTCACCTGAGAGAGGAGCCTCATGGCTAACTGCTGTAGAGGAGGGCTTGTTGCCCCATGAGTTTCCCACCAAGAATAGGGATTCTTAGCCCCCCTGTCTCGAATCACATCATAACCTGCAAATCGCCCAATGCCAGTGGAAAATTCTGCAAAGGCATCCTCCCCTCATCAAGGGATGCCCTCTCCTGAAAAATCTTCCTCAATGCATCTTTCCTCCCTTGTGAGATTTCACCATCCATGTGAGGAGGGAATCTGCGGGAAGGTCCACCATTCAGCCACTCATGGCTGTAGTATTTTGGGTTCAAGGAGTGAGCCAAACAATGTAAAGGTGTGCAATTCTTGTCCCATTTGCTGACAAGAATATCTTGTATGCCGGTGAAGAAGGCCTCTGGTGATGTCTCATACTCTGGGCACTGACTCTGTAAAACAATGGTCCTCATAGACTCAATCATGGAATCCCATCCCTCATAAACCTCTCCTAGGATGGGTTGGTCTGTATCTGCAAATCGGAGCAAAGAAATGATAGGCTCCATGATCTGAATAACTAGATCTACCTTCTCCCACCATAGATCATCCAACACTGTGTCCTTCACTTTCTTTGAGGCTGCTTGATCCGTCTTTCTCCAAAAAGACCAAAACTCTGAAATAACCATGGCCCCAAGAGTAGTCTTGACCTCCCTCAACCTCTTCAACATGATGAATGAAGAGGCAAACCATGTATCTACAATCTTCAACAATGATAGATTGCTGTACTCCTTGTAGATAGTGAGGGCATTTGTATGGTTTTGTACAAAGTTGCGGATATGCCGTGCATCCTCAATAATGGCTCCAATCCAAAGCACATCAGAGGCAATAGATTTCAGTGCCAAGTTCAATGAATGGACAATGCAAGGTGTCCAAAATATTTGTGGATATTTTGCTTCCACAATCATGCCAACAGCCTTGCAAACAGGTGCGTTATTTGTAATGATTTTCACACAAGAATCGACACCTACATCTTCAATAATTTTAATAAATAACTCACCCATATATCATGCATCCTTGTACTGTCCAATTGCATCCACTGATTTCAAGAAAACTGGACCATTCAAGGATGACACCATGAAGTTGATGAGTGGGTGGCGTGCTGGATCTGTCCATCCATCAGAAACAATGCTAACCCCAGATGTTGGCCATGCTGATTTAATAGGCTTAAGCATTTTGTCCACCTCTTTCTTTGCCTTTGTCAACAATGTGGTTCTGAGCTTCTCTGACCCAAGAGGCACATACCCTGATGGAGCCCCATGACTAAGAGCTCGACACATCTCAATAAATAGAGGTGATCGTGCAACATTAAAGGATATGAAGTTCTAATAGAAAAAAAATGCAATGGTGAGATCAAGCTCTTCCCTTTTCTCTTTTTGAAAAATCTTGTCCATTGGACCAACTACAGTTGCCTTTCTCTTTGTTGATTGTCCCCTACTAAAGTCTCAAAAGGGAACTTGTTGCTGCTTTTCCTTAAGAATGGAAGGGGGTCATCATTCTTGTTTTTTATTTTTTATTTTGTTGCCACATTTGCCTCACCAATAAATTGCTCTTTCTCCAATTCCTTCCTCTGTGCTGATTCAATTGTTGTACAACATTTAATGCCACAACTCGGAATACCCAACAAATGAGCTTTCACACGGAAATATGTGCAAGTGAAATGGTCGTTGCAAAAATTGCATTTCCATGAACAATTTCCTCCTCCCCCCTTTTTTCCTGTGAAAAAATTTCATTTCCACGAACAATTTCCTCCTCCTCCCTTTTTTCCTGCCCCTCCCTCTCTTGTCACATATTTCCACAATGGGTATTTGGGGTCAACAGTTTGTTTTCCCTGCACATTTGAGGTTGTTGTTGCAGCCCCACCTCCAATAGATGGAATACTTGCAGACCCTGATGAAACAGGGACAGGAGGGGCATTTCCAATGGGGACATTCTTCCCCTTTCTTTGCCCCTGTCTTGCTGCCTTTTATTGAGCCATGAATACTGTAAAAAATAAACAAAAATAACCAAATATATAAAACATATGCACATGCAAACACTAACAACAAACTAAATGCAAAATATAGAGGGACAATGCACTTACTGGATGCTCTAATCTCTTCGAAAGAACTCCCTTTCTCCTTGCTCACCTTTGTTCCTTGCTCACTTCACAAACAGAAAACGGTGAGAAAGAATGAGTAGATTCAGGGTTTTATAAAACAAAAATCGCACTTTTTTGGACAGCGAATTTGGCTGTACGGGATACGGCCGTATCCGTACAGGGTACGGTCGGGATTCGTCGTACCCTGTACGGATACGACCGTATCCTGTGAATCGGGTACGAATCCTGGCGAATCGTAACGGATTTGCTGGATTCGAGATTCGGAGCCCCTGGGGGACGAATCCGGTTTCTTAGAGTGAAAGTGATCTTGTAGAGAACTCAACTGTCAACAAAATATTACAAGGCAATTCTTAGGATGAATCCACTTGTACCATGGCAAGACAAATCCATGATAGTGGTGAAGCAGAAACAAGTTGTCAAATCAATGTTGACAACGATAAGCATTCTTGTTAAGGAATTGATTCAGATGGTTAAAAATATACAATTGAAACAAGCTCAAGTGATCAAGAATACAAAGGTTACTCAATCTCAACTTATTAAAGATATGGAACTTAACCAAACAAGATTGACAACTGATCATACCAAGGAAATTAATTCTATACACAACAAGTTGTTAGCCTTAGAGTAAAATATAACGATCATGGAATTCAATCACTCCAGTCAAATGACTGCCATAGAAGAAAAACATATTGAGGAAATGATGATCATGGAATTTAGTCACTCTAATCGGATGGCCACCATGCAAAATCATTTGATCACCATGGAATCAAATCATGAGAAAGAAATGAACTATATGCAAAATTGCTTCATGGCCATGAAAACGAATAATCATAAAATGATAAAAGACTTGGAAACTGGTCAAATGTCTCTGCAACACAGGTTGTTGACTGTTGAAGAGAGTCATGCACAAGAAATCAATGCTATAAAGGTTAAGCATTTTAATCAAATTATTGTTATTCAGAATAAGTTGGAAAAATGGAAAGATCACACATATATAGAATTTCCAACCCAAGTCAAAATTGTCAACAGATCATAGACCTCCCAGTTTGTTGAAGCAAGCTCCAACTTATTATGAGGAGACCATTTCTTCCATTGAAAAGTGGTTGATTGAAGGCAACCTAGATAAAAGGAAAACTAAAGGGAATTAGGTTAATACTTGTAAAGTTAATCCATCACCCTTGACAGGGCAGATGCATAATGAAAAGAGGCATATCACACATATCTTGAAAACTTCGCCTGAAATTTCTCAAGCACAATGTTCCACACCATTAGCAATACAGGTTGCCATGGAGAAAAATCTGAAGCAAAAAAGAAAAAGAATAAGGAAGTGGTTTGATGCATCTAATGGCCATGAGCAACTCGATTTTTGGATAAGACAAAGTCCTACCGTATGCAGGATTGGACATGGCACATCTAAAAAAAACCCACAAATTTGCCTAAAAGTAGGTAAATACTTAGTATGCACTATATTGAACACATCTGATGCCACATGGCATCCTTTGTATTGTACCTCTAACCTTACACCCTATTATTTCAACATTTTCACCTTCTAGTTAGATTAAATTTTCATGTTAGTAGAATAGTCAATAAATGAAGAGCTTCTATTTTCATCTGCTTAATGTTATATGATGAATTTTGGATGGACGCTACTTATATTATATTGTGTGTTGCTTGGATGCAGATTCTGGATTCTCACATTCCTTCAATGAAGCATTGTGTCCCCAAGTGGAGCTTGATGTTGACCACTTTGTGTCAACGATCCCATAGCATTACACCACTTTTTTCGCAAAAGGGATCCATCATGTTCGAGTGTCCATGCCATTCAGATCTTATCATCAGTCGAAAATTTGTAAATGATGTAAACCCATTTTGCATGTTTATAATGTAAATGATCCTAGTAAGACCATCATGTATGTAACAAATGATCGACAAGTTTTTCCCCTCCAGCCTCACCCCAAAGCTAGGGTGGATTTTGTCGTCAAGATATTAAGTGAGTCCTAGTGTTTTTTATCGAGTGTTGTAAAAGTAATTTGGGAATGATCTTAGCTAATTAGCTAGATTATTTTATTACAGATTGTTGGGTCTATTAGATCATATTTTGAGTCGCAGAATTGGGTAGATTATTATTGAGGGTCTATTACGAGCGGGTGTTCCCACTAATGGGTTTAATGTATTAATCTTATGTAAAGAGGGTTGGAAAAATAATTAATCCCCTCATAAGTCAATTAATTAAATTTTCTGGCCAAATTAAATTAAAAATCCCAAGCCAAAAAATTAATTAATTTTATGTCCTAGGTAAGTTTAAATTCTTCAAAGGCAAAATTCGTGGGTCTCTTAAAAGTAATTTTTTAAAGGTCCCGGACCAAGGGAATATTGAAAATTTTAAGGAATTTTGGATCCTTGGGCATTGGTAGTTAAGTCAAAGGCAATTTTTTGAGGTAATTAACTCAAAATTTTCCGAGTTAATTAAAAAATATTTAAATGAAAAATTTGAAATTCTTCAAAAAATAATAATTTCGACGGATGAGATTAAAAGATAATCAAATATTTTTCGACGGTCGAGATTACTTTGACGTGGATCAAGTAAACTAGCCATTGGAGAATTTATCTATAAATTAGAGGTCGGTGTCAGTCTCAGTTTCATTCGATGTTTTGATCGTATACTAAGCTCTCAAGCTCTCTTGTATATTTTCTGGAATAAGTGCAAAGTCTTTGGGGTTTCAACTTGCGGTGGTGTTTCTCTTCATGAATTTATGGTAAACTTGTTTCAATTTTTTCATTTATTATTTGAAGATCGCGAATCAACAACTCTCCTAGAATAATCTGAATACAGGTATCTTATTCAGTTTGTTGGATCTAGGGTAACGTTTTTAATTTTGCTTGAAGTAGTAGGTATCTGTATATCTTCAAGATTTTATCGTTATTCTATTTCTCTACTTGGTTTTACGGTTGATCTAGTGTTTGAAGAAGATCTCTAAGTTTTCGTTGAGCGTTTGGAGATAGTTCTCGGTTGGACCAATCGACTCTCAACATATATTTTCTAAAGAGCCTACTTCATAACAATCTGAAGATTTATCTAAAGGTTATTTTTTTTATGCAGGAAGTTTTTGGGCTAGTACCTCTCAAAAAACTAAAAATCTTTTAATATTTTGTGGAAAAATTGTTAGATTTGGCTAGTAAGAGCCTTTGATCTTCAAATATAGGAGCAGAGTCAGACTCACACTCCTCATATCTGACAGGTCTGCAACTCTTGTGCATAGATCTGTAGATATATTGTATAGTTCTGTAATTTTAACTGTGTAAATATTTAATTTTTTTTTTTTTAGATTTTGATTTTCTAACTTGGGACTAGGTTTTATTTTTCGATTCTTGTATATGTATTGGATGTAGGAATTTACCGGGTAAGTTCCGTAGATCAAGAACCAAAGGTCACCGCTCACAAACAGATCACAAATCAGTACACCAGTATAATCACGTGGTTAAAACCCTCAAAGAGGGAAACAGTTCACAGCCTGAGCCAACGTGGCTACTTCAGGCAATTTATTAATATAAAAGAAAATTTACATATGTTTATTTCATAAACAGTTATAGGAAAAATGACCCTCCATGCTCTTTAAATAGAGATCATGGATCAATCGGGTGTTAAGCCACGAATCAAGTGTCGTTAATACCGAGGTGAGAGATAACAGTCGGATCACTACAAATCATGACCGTCGGATTATAAGTTACAAATGTACATGGTAAAGAAACACACTTTACCTAACTCTACACTAGACTAAGTTATTCTTAAATATTTCCTATGTGTCGGAATATCCTAACATCCCCCCTTAAGAACAACTTGGGATAGGATTGAAGGATTTACAAAGGTGACACAAAAGGAGCCTATTTCCTGTGTGTCGAAATATCCTAACATCCCCCCTTAAGAACAAATTGGGATAGGATTGAAGGATTTAAAAAAGTGACACAATAGGAGAAGGAAGGAGGCATTAGAGCCTATCCCCCCCTTAATGACAACTTTCCTGAACTCCAAGCATGGATCGAAGTTTGGTAAACTTCGCTTCCGTGAGAGCCTTTGTAAAGATATCGGCTACTTGATCATTGGTTGGACAGTACTGCACTTCAAGAACACGATCATGAATGAGCTTTCTGATGAAGTGTATGTGAAGTTCAATGTGTTTCATACGCTGATGCTGAACTGGATCTTTACATAGCTGAATGACACTCTGATTATCACACCAAAGTGTAGTTGGACGCTGCTGATGGAGACCAAATTCAGACAGAATTTGACGAAGCCACATGGCTTCCTTGCTGGCTTCAACTACACCACGATACTCTGCTTCTACTGAAGAAAGAGAGATGGCACTTTGTTTCTTACAATACCAAGTAATAGGTCCTGAACCAAGAGTGAATACATATCCTACAGTGGACTTTCGATCATTAGGGTCACCAGCCCAATTAGAATTAGTGAAACCAATCAACAATGGAGATGCTTCTGCACTGCAATGAATCTCGAACTGAACTGTACCTCGAATATATCGAAGTATTATTTTAGCTGCTTTCCAGTGGTTTTCATGAGGTTGGAACATAAATCGAGCGACAAGACCAACAGAAAAGGAAAGGTCAGGACGGGTATGGGTTAGATACAAAAGTTTACCAACAAGATGACAATATAAGGTAGCATCAACTTCAGGGGTAGTACAAGAAACTGAAAGCTTGACTCCAGACTGAAAGGGAGAAGGGGTTGGCTTATAGTCTTCCATGTGAAAGTGGTGTAGAAGATCACAGGCATACTTGGACTGAGAGAGGGTAATGCCTTCCTTGAATTGTAAGACTTGAAGACCAAGGAAATAATGCAAGTGTCCTAAGTCTCTCATTTCAAACTTCTTTTTGAGGCTAGACTTCACATGGTTTATATGGTTTGGATCACTAACAGTAAGGATAAGATCATCAACATAAAGAACAAGGATGTTGAAGGACTTACCCACTTTCTTGGTGTAGACAGTGTTGTCAGAATGACACCTAGAAAAGCCATTATCTAATAGAAATCTATCCATTTTGGCATACCAAGCTCAAGGAGCTTGTTTGAGACCATAGAGAGACTTCCTAAGGCGACAAACAAGGCTAGAGTCATTTTGGATAAAGCCAGGGGGTTGTTCCATGTAGATTTCTTCATGTAAATCTCCATGTAAAAAGGTAGATTTAACATCCATTTGATGGACTTCTCATTTAAAGGAGGCAGCAAGGGAAAGAACAAGGCGGATAGAATTCATTTTGGCAACAGGGGAGAAGGTTTCAGTATATTCAACGCCTTCAACTTGTGAAAATACTTTAGCAACAAGACGAGCTTTATGTCTATCTACTTTTCCATTTGGTCCAAACTTGGTTTTGTAAACCCATCTGCATCTGACAAGTTTTATTTCTTTTGGAAGAGGAACAAGATCCCAAGTATCTTTTGCCAATAAGGAACGATACTCTTCATTCATAGCTTCATCCCAATCTGGATGACCGGAGGCTTCTTCAAAGGTTTCTGGATCAAATTTTTCTGGAACTTGAGCCAATAAGGAAGAAGCTCTTTCGAATTGAGAACGTGTACATCGTCGATCGACAGGGTCACCTGCAAGAGAACCTGCTGCATCCCGAGTAGAGCGGACCCATCTTGGAAGCGGTGGAGTATAAGGAACAATTTCAAGAGGTGCAGGATTTTCATCCTCGCTGTCATCATCTGAACTAGAAGGAATGCTATTAAAAATAGAAGAGAGAGAGAGAGGTCGCACATATGCCGAATCAGGCTCGCAGGCCAAAGGTGGCACACCTGCTGAACTAGGCTCACTGGCCGATATATTTTCATCAAATTTTACATCTCTTCTAATGATTATATTTTTGGATTTTTGTGGAAGAAGTCTATATCCTTTGACATCTTCAGAATATCCAACAAAAATGCATTTTTCACTCTTAGGTTCTAAGGCTTTATGTTTTGCATCTGAAATATAGGCCCAAGCATCACTTCCAAAAACACGAAAGTGACTTACATCTGGTTTGATTGAGCTCCAAGCTTCTTCTGGAGTTATATTCTTTAAAACCTTATTAGGAGTGTGATTAACTATGTAATTTGCACAGTTAATGGCTTCTGCCCAAAAATTGAGACCAAGTCCTTTAGATTGAAACATACAATAGAAATTTCTTTTAAGGTGCGATTCTTCCTTTCAGCTACACCATTTTGTTGTGGAGTATATGGAACAATATGTTGCAATTGAATGCCATGCTCAGTGCAGAAGTTGATAAATTGTTGTTAACATATTCTCCTCCATTGTCTGATCTTAACTTAAGAATTTGATGTCAAGATTGTTTCTCAACAAAGGCCTTAAAGACCAAGAACATGTTAAAAACTTCACTCTTGAGTTTTAAGAAGTATACCCAAGTGCGTCTGGAAAAATCATCAATGAAGGTTAAGAAGTACTTGCAACCAGAGAAAGAAACAATAGGAAGTGGACCACATAAATCACTGTGCACAAGCTGCAAAGGGGTTGAAGCGTGCGAAGATGCACGTTTGTCAAAACTATCCCGATGATGTTTTCCGAGTACACATCCAGAGCAAACACCATCTCGGAAAGATACCATAGGAAGACCCGTCACCATATTTTCCTTACATAGAGTTTGAAGAGAGCGATAGTTTAAGTGACCAAATCGCTCATGCCAAAGTTTGCTCACATCATCATTATGAGCAACAAAAATAGAGGGAAGAGAGGATGACCCAAAGTTGTCAAACTTATACAACCTTGTGGAATCATCAGCAATGCCAGTAGCTAAAATATGTTTAGGATCTTTGAGGTCCTTGATTACAACATCATGAGGTGAGAATTCTACTATTTTCCCTTCACCTGAATGAGTTATCTGATAAACAAAGAGAAGGTTGCATGACAAGGTAGGAACACATAGTACATCATTAAACTGACCATTATCGAGATGAATGGTTCTAGATCCTACAACACTAAGAGATCTATCATCACCAACATAAATATGTTTGGTGTTACAATCATTTAAAGAAGAAAACATGGCTTTATTTTTGGCCATGTGATAAGAAGATCTAGAATCAATGAGCCACTCATGAGAATGAGAAGAGGAAGATACATTTAATGCATAACCGGATCTTGATGCTTGACAACCACAAGCAGAAAGTGCCATTCCTGAAGATGAAGGTGAAGAGTGCTCCAAATTGATGTTGTGCTTCTTCATTGCTGCTTCTAAGGCTTCCATCTTCTTAAAACATTTGGACTCTATATGGCCATCACGATTGCAAAAGTTGCAATGTCTATCTGTCTTCTTTCCTTTGTTTTTATATGCTTTATCATTTTGGTGAGTTGCTTTTTTAGTTTGCCGCTGAAATTGCTTAGGACCTTTGTTTGGTTTCGGACCATACTTTTTAGGATACTGCTTCTTGGGATTCTTTTGATATGATTGTTGTTGGGCTGCTAAGGCTTTCTTAGAAGCGTTTCCAGAAGTGATAAGACCAAGTTGTAAGAGTTTTTCTTGTTCTCTTATCAAAGAATCACAAAAGGAATCAAAAGAGGGATTCTTGTAGGTGGTTCCTGAAGAAATGATGGCTTCTCTAGTGGAATGGAAGGCAGAAACAAATACAGAGTAAGCAGGGCCAAGCTTAGCAAGAATGCAATAGATGAGGCTACTATCTTCCTTTTTGACCTTACAACCTTCTAAAAGAAGTCTAAGGGTCTTGAATTTGGACAAAAAGTCTTCAATAGAGGAGAAATTATTAGGGTCCAAAGTAAGCAACTCATTTTCAAGCTGGTGAGCCCTGATTTGATTTTGAATGCCAAAGATAGTATTTAGCTTATCCAGGGCTTCATGAGGGGTGTCAATGTCAAGGATATGAAATCGAAGATCTTGAGCAATGGACATTCCTATCAACCCTCATGCTTGATCTTGTTTATTTTCCCATTTAGTGACTTTATCATCATCATAAGGTTTAGTTTCTACCCCTATGGCTATTCTGTAAAGCCCTTTACTTCTAAGTATATCTACCATGTGAGGTAACCATTGGAAATAATTGGTGCTGTTAAGAATAATTGGGCATGCACTTTCCATTTAAAAAAAAACTGAAGCTGAGAAAAGCTGAAACTAACTGCTCCAATGGAAGATCTCGAAAATTTAGGCCATTTAAAAAAAAACAGCTCGAAAAACGGCTTTCGAATGAAGAAGTTATGCTTTTTGAAAAATCTGAGTTGTAGATGCCGAGTAGTTATGGGAACGGGATGAAGTGCGACATTTAAAAAAAAAATTCCACCCCTTTTAACAAAAACCTTTTACAAAAGAAGCTTGAGAAGGAGACTTGAATCCAAGACCTCTATTCTCATAAACTAACACCTCACCAAGTGAGATAGTAAAAGGATCACGTTATTGTTTGAAAGGAAGAAAGGTTTTTTTGTTTTTGTTTTTGTTTTCATACTCTTCGGTGTGTGTGCCTTTTGTTGCACAAAAAAACACAAAAAACAAGCCAAAAAAACGAGAAGTAAAGCGTTACGGCAAAATGTTAGAAATTCGGCTACCCTTACCGACAACTATCAGTTTTTTTTGCTATTTCTGATTTCCCGAGATCGCACAAAGACGCGGGGAAAGAGCATATGTAGCAAAAAAATCCCTTTTCCTGTTTCTGATTTGCTGAGATTGCACGCATCACACAACAAAGAGCATACACAGAGAAGAGGGTACATATTTGGCAAATAAATAAAACCTATAAACCGAAAATAAGTAGAATAAACCGAAATAAGCAGAACTATTAACAAATATAACTGCAAAAAAGATGCTTTATACCTCCAGATCTAAACTGTCATAACTTGGGCAGTCGGAAACCTTTTCGCATGGAACGAAAGGCGTTCTTCACTGTAACAGACGCTCCGTACACAACAGAGAAATTCTCCAAGCCCAAAAATGTTCAAAAATAGTATATCTACAAAACGACATTCGCATGCAGTCAAACCGGCTTCGGATTTTGATCAACGAAAAATGCTGCTCTCAAAATACCTCTGATACCATGTAGGAATTTACAGGGTAAGTGACGTAGATCAAGAACCAAAGGTCACCGCTCACAAGCATATCACAAATCAGTACACCAATATAATCACGTGGTTAAAACCCTCAAAGAGGGAAACAATCCATGGCCTGAGCCAACGCGGCCACTTCAGGAAATTTATTAATATAAAAGAAAAGTTACATATGTTTCTCTCATAAACGGTTACCAGACAAATGACCCTCCATGCTCTTTAAATAGAGATCACGGACCAATCGAGTGTTAAGCCACGGATCAAGTGTCATTAATACCGAGGTGAGAGATAACCGTCGGATCACTACAAATCGTGACCGTCGGATTATAAGTTACAAATGTACATGGTAAAGAAACACACTTTACCTAACGCTACACTAGACTAGGTTATTCTTAACTATTTCCTATGTGTCGGAATATCCTAACATTGGGTATCTGGGTTTTCTTGTTTCTGGTTTGTGTAGGTGATATTTGAGGGTTTTCAGATTTTTTTTTTTTTTTTTAAGATCTGAGACAGATCTAGGCCCTAGAGGTTAAGATCTGATCTCAAGATCAAAATTTTAGCAGGGATATTCAAATCAATTTTTTTAAATTTGAGTTTTATTTAAACAAATTTCTGGGCAAGGAAAAATTCGAATTATTTTGTAAGTGCACTAGTGTGCCTGCGTTTTTCTCTACATTGCACGGGTTCCCGCACCCAGGGGTGGGATTCTCGAACTCGCACCGGGTTCTCGCACGCAAGTCCCAGAGTCGGGTACGGGTTCTTCTTAAAAGAACCCATACGCACCGGGTTCTTCTATGAAGAACCGAGTTCTTCAAAAAAAAAATTAGGTTCTTTGCATTGAATGGGTACGGAGAACCCATGGTTTGGGTACTTAGAACCCGAATTTCGGGTTCTTCATGAATAATTTCCTCAAATATATATACTTTTTGAATGATTAAAATTTAAAAATTGTAATTAAATTTTAATAAATATTAAAATTAAATTAAAAATAATTTAATAAATTAAAAATCGAACTATTTTTTAAAACATACAAATTACAATTAAAACTTAAAAGTTAAAACTTAAAAAAAAATTAAACGTTAAACTTAAAACATACCTACCTACCCAGCGTTCATAACTTACCCAACATTCATCGGCCGACAACATTCTAATTTCTTTGATAGCGCCCTCACTGCCCTCACCACAGCGACGACAGTGCCCTCACCGCCCTCACCACAGCGACGACGTCCATCGACAACGTTCATCTTATGACCCTCACCACAACGACGACCCTCATCGTTCATCGACGACCCTCATCGACGACAGCCCTCACCATAGCGACGGCTTCAACTCCCCTCTCACCCGACAGCTCTGCCCCTCTCACCTGATAGCCCCTCTCACCCCGACGCCCCTCTCACTCGACAACCCCTCTCACCCGACAACTCCGCCCCTCTCACCCCGACGCCCCTCTCACCTGTAGACAGAAATGATGCCCCTCTCACCACCTGCAAACCCACCCCTCTCACCACCCGCAGGCCCTCCCCCGCATTCATCGACGCCGGACGACCACTGTGCATGGTCCCACCCGCTGTCACTGATTCAATGTTCAAACTTCAGAGAGCAGTGTATTCATTGATTCAGTGTTCACTGTTCAAAGGGCAGCGTAGGAGCTCAGCTCACTCATAGTCAAAGCCTACAACCATAGGTATTCAATGCTCATTAATTTTAATTTTTAATTTTTAAATTTATTGTTTGTCATTTGCAGAAACTTCAAACTTCAAAGTAATCTTTAGATTTTTGTTAGAAAAAATTTTCTTACCGAATTAAAATTCGGAATTTCAAAATCCCGATTCCCTAGGGCCTGTATTTAATAATTTATTATTTAACAATTTTGATTCTTGAATTAATAGTTTTAACTTCTAAATTTTAATTCCAGAATCCCTGAGGCTGTATTTAACAATAAAAATTTAACAGTTCTGACCTTTATTAAAAAATTTAATTTAATTTTGTTAAACAGATTCTTCCAAAATAAAAAATCAAAATGTCTTCATCAAAGACAAATCCACAATATCCACTTTGGAAACATGTGGACAGGCAAAAACCTTCAAAAGGTGCTGGGGGGACAGCAACAATAAAATGCAATTTTTGTCAGCTTGAATGGAAAGGGAGCTATACCAGAGTTAAAGCTCATTTTATGCAAATACCAAGGAAGGGTGTTGATGTTTGCAGTGGAGACCCAAATGATCCCACTAGACTCCCTAGTGCACAAAGAGAGCAACGAATGGTTGATGGTAAGGCAGGCAAGGCAATATCGAGGCCATGCCTCAATGTTGATGAAAATGATGATTCCAATGAGGAAGAATTACCATCTGATGATGATGATGATGAAGTTCAAGTTGCCCACCACGCAAGAAGCCTAAAGTTGGTGGCCTTTATGACATGTTTGATGTGAAAGGTAGGGAGGGGGTTGATCTTGCAATAGCAAGATTTTTTTTTTCATGTGGCATTCCCTTCAATGCAACTCGTTCCCCCTATTTTGAGCAAATGGTTCGTGCTATTAATGATGGACCTCCAGGGTATAAAGCTCCTGGTTATGAGAGGCTTCGAACTGTGTTGGTGGACAAGGAGAAGGCCCGTCTTGAGAAGACAATGGCACCCTTGAAGGCATCTTGGAGTGTGGATGGATGCTCAATTGTCATGGATGAATGGACGGATTGTAGGAATCGTCCATTGATAAACATCATTGTTTCTTCCATGTTTGGTCCTTATTTTCTGTGAACCATTGATTGTTCTGGTCAAGGAAGGAACACTATGTTCTTGAAAGACCAATTATGTGATGCCATTGCAGAGGTGGGGCCATCCAATGTTGTTCATGTTATTATTGATGCAGCCCCGGTGTGCAAAGCAGTAGGGACAATGGTTCAGAAGGAGTACAAGTAAGTGACATGTTTCAACTTTGAACTTTCAAGTATGATTTATTTAAATTTTTATATTTAAATTACATTTTTATTATTTAATTTTGAGTACAAGTTTGATTTGTTTTTTAATTTAGTAATTTTTAACAATATTGAATAAACATTTTGATTTTAGATTTATTAATATTTTAATTTTGTCCTTGATGTATCCATTGTCCAAGCATATTTTTTGCACACCATGTGCAGTGCATTCTTTGAATAATGCATTGAAGGACATTGGGAAAATTGAATGGATTCAAGCATTAATTGAAAAAGTCCGCAAAATTCAAATGTTTATATGCAACCATCATCAATCACAAGCCATTTACCGCAAGCATGCCAAAATAGAGCTTCTTAAACCAACATATACCAGATTTGCAACTTACTACATTTTACTTAGGCGGCTTGTGGAGATGAAGGAAGCTTTATCTGCCATAGTTATCAGCAACACGTGGGACCAATGGAGGTTATCAACCTCAGATGCAACTTTGGAGGTGAAGAGGTTGATTTTGGATGATCATTTTTGGGTTGATGCCAAATTTGTTGTGGAGATTGTAGAACCAATTTGTGATATGATCCACTATGCAGATATAGATGGTCCATGTTTAAGTGAGATTTATGAGAACATGGACTCCATGTGTGAGAGGATCCAAATCGTCACAGATAGGAAGGATCCTACTTTATGGCCACAATTGAAAGAATTTATACATGGGCGTTGGAATAAACTAAACACCCCTCTTCATATGGCAGCTTATGCAGTTAATCCAAAATGTTATGACCCCGCAACAGGAAGAAGGCCTCCTTCCCAAGATAGAGAGGTGTTCAAAGGATTCTTGATTGCTGTCAAGGAAATATGTGGTGGTACAGAAGAAGCCTCTAACATATGAACTTAGTTTGCCCAATTTTCACGTGGCCGAGGTGTCTTGGTTCACATGCATCTTTGGCAGATAGATGTAAGAAGAAGGATCCAATTGATTGGTGGTGGCTTCATGGTGTTGATGCTCCTGAGTTGCAACAATTTGCCATATGGTTACTTGGACAGGTAGCTAGTTTGGAGTTCCTCATCTCATTTGAAATTTGAAATTTCTCAATTAAATCTCTGTATTAATTTTTAAATTTTCATTTTAGTTTTTTATTTTTATATTAAATTTTTAATTAAAATTTAATTTAATGGGCTTCCCCTAATATTCCAGGTAGCTAGCTCTTCATTTCCAGAGGAATTGGAGTACTTATGCATTTATTCATTCAGTAAAGAGGAATAGGTTGGGCTCAAAGAAGGCAGAGAACTTAGTGTACATTCATAGCACACTTATCTCATATCTCGAAAAGACCTTGGGTACAAGGAGGGTCCTTTCAAGAGATGGGACCAATACATAAATGATGTTGTGTGTGTGGACGAGTAGCTACAACCAAATGGCCTTATTGAGGTACCTCAAATTGCTATGGATGAGCAGGAACCTCAAGATGAGGGTGATTCCTACTTGGAGAGCATGCTAACTGAAGATCTAAGTGATGCTGATGACATGGATGCTGATGATATGGCTTGAGGAAGCCATTGCTCACGATTAGGCTTTAGGCTTTAGCTATTTTGATTTTAGTATGTCAAAATTTCCTAGTTCATGTTTACAGTTTGCCATTTGGAGATGCCTTGAGGCAAATTTTGAATTTAGTATGACAATAGACATATATTTTGAAATTTTGAATCATGATTCTAATTTCTTATTAATATGTAAACTGAGCTCCAATTTGCACTTGATATCATATATGATATATGAATCATGATATTATCAAACTAGAAATTTTGAAATTTCAATGACAAATGTCACATGTGAATGTTGAATGTTGAATGATGTGCATGTTTAAATCTTTAAAGTTTAAAGTTTATAAATTATTACTATATTAGTGTCATTAAATTTATAATTTATAAAATATAGTATTATATATGATATATAAATTATAATATATATTAATATAAAAATACCCTGACGAACCCACGCACCCTGTTTCAAAAAATGCCGTCCCCGTCCCCGTCCTCGTCCCCAAACCCACATTTCTTGGCAACATAGGTGTTTCTCCCTGCTCGAGCATTCTATCTCCTTTGTTGCTCCATTATTTTCCTGCAAATCCGTCCCTCTTCGCTGCTCCAGACTTTTTCTCTTGCTTTGTCCTTCTTGCTTGCTCTAAACACTTCATTCTCCCTCGCATTCTGCTTAATCTTCTCGCTGCCTATCCCTTCTTCCATCTTCCTTCTGACCCACAACTTTACCCTGCCTGCGTGCTCTCTCTCCTTCATGTCTTTTGCCGGCTGCTCCTCCCGCTGCTGCCATCTCCACCTTGTCGACGCCTCCAGCTTCCATTCGACCCTCGATGACTGCCTCTTCCTCTCGCTTCCATCGGCCTTTCCTCATAACCTAATTCAAATCAAAAAACAATTCATAACTTAACATAACATTTGAATTTATTTCCCTTTTTTTAATTTTTCATGAGGTTCGTTTTTTTTAGTTTGGACTTTGTAAAAAAATAAAATTTTAATTAAATCTTAAAGCTTCTCACATTTAAAAAAATAATTAAAAAATTAAAAATTTAACGTAATTTTTTTTTTTAAATTGTATATGAAGCAAAATCTTTTTTAACTTTTAAACTTTGTAAAAAAGAAAAAAAAATCAAAATTTTAATTAACTTTTAAAAAATTTTAAAAGTAAAAAATTTTCTATTTTTTGCTAACTCATAACATTAGTCAAAATTTTTTAATTTTAATTTTTAATTTTTTTTCTTCTGTATATAAATTTAAAGGCCATTTTATTTTTTTTAAATTTGGAAGTGTTTTCACAATCTTAGGGTTTTGGGGTTAATGCTTAGGTGTGAATATCCCAAGTGTCAAAGGAAATTTTTAATCAAGGGAGAAATCTAAATGTTTCTATAGTCAAAAGGAAAATTAAAATTTTAACATATCTAAAGGTTGACTATAGGAAAATTTTAATTTTTTAGGATTGGAATACTTAAGAATATCATTTAAATTCGAATTTGCTTAACATTTAAATTTCATTGTTTTTTTCATGGTAATCGCTTTTGAAATTTAAAGTGCTTAAGTCTCGCATTGAGCTTTTAAAGTTTTCGTGCTTGATATCTGTTGAAATTTCTCGTCATTTAATTAACTCTAATTGTGGTTTAATTTACTGGAATTGTGGTGAATTACATATGGTTCATTTCCCGATTCGAGTATCTTTTATGCATTATTTGGAAGACGATATTGAAGAATTGTGAAAATATTTTTGTTCTTTTTGAGCTATAATTGTATTGGAATAATAAGCTTGTGATTTGATTGAAAATTATATTGTGACATTTTTAAATACATTGTCGAAAAGCTGATCTTTCATTTTAGTGAAGTGAGTATCAAATTGAGCAATTAAAGGACTTTGGTGTACATCTTGTAAGTAATTGTCACATAAGCACTCCGATCTTTGAAACTTGCTTCATCTCGCTCCGTCTTCTAATCATTGTCATGCATTTGCATATTAAGTTAGCTTTGCATATTTAAAATTTACTTCCAAGCATAACCTTGGTCGATAGAGAGATAGGCACTCATCCATCTTTGTTTGAAAACTCTGGTTTTAGTAGTACTTAAAATGGTGACCTTGCAGTCGTCAGAGCCAGAACTCTCTGCAGCGTCGGAGGCAATGGGTATGTTAGATTTTCAGGAGAGGTATTGTTAATGACACCTTAGTGTGCTTCAACTTAACTTCTCTCTGCCACTTACTACGAAATCAAGCTCAATATAGAAAGGATCGAAGGGTCTAAACTTCGAGTAGACATTTAATTAACATTAACCAAGATTCTCGTACTTCACATTAGTCTTACGATCTGCATTGCATATAAGATAGTGATTCATCCAGGCAACAGTTTCTCATCAAGTAATTGGTCCTAAATTCTTAGCAAGATAGTTGTCTCCATAAGGCACTGGTATCAATCATTCAAATCTAATCAAATCCATTAATCTTGCTAGATCTAGTACAAGTATTTGGTCGCTTAACTGTGTCTCTCGAACTAGTTGGTTCCCAACTAGTTCTCCTTCATTCCATTTCCATAAGGTCTTCTCCCATTAGTCTGCTATAGAGAGACAGCTTAAATGGAGAGATTGGGGATCAGGGTGACAACCCCGTTCTGAGCCGTTGTCTCAGTGCCTAGACATTCTGTGTGACAACAGGGAAATGCAATATGTTTGTAGAGCTGGCGTTGGCTCCTAAATCCCTCTAAAACTCTATGGCGTCTCTCCCTACAAGATTACATTTAGTTCTATTGCCCATAGTGATTTGGAAGTCCATCTACTCCTCCTGGTAGCTAGAGAAATATTCTCTAACTCCTATCATATAAGCTGAAGCTCCACTATCTATATACTAGAAACTAGGTGACGTTGATCCTGATAAGCAAGAAAATTCATCCTCCAACCTAGCTGAAACATCCTGACCGTTAATTTTGTCCATGACTTTCTGTGTTATTTCTCTTTCCTCCCGACGTTGATTCTGCTCAGCAAACTGCTACAAAATTGTTGTGTCCAACTAGAGATCTGCTTTGCAAAAATATGGGGCTGCTCCCTCTGCCTCTGGAATTCCTTGATCTGGAAAAATCAAGTTTTTCTATCGCTCTCTCAGAAAAACTAATTTTCCTCAAGAATTATGGCTTCCTTGGACAAGGGACTGCGTTGCCCTGAGGGGAATCGAACTGTTGCTCACGCTAAACAACGAAACTCTTCCTTTTTCTGCTAATGAGCTCTCCGGTTGATTATATCTACTCTAATACCATGTGAAAATTTCATCTATTGCAATAACTGAAAAATATTCTTCTAACTGCCAATTTGATTATGCAGTTTATTTGCTACGACAAATATCGAATAAATTTACTACTACAATTTTCACAATAAATTACTATGGAAAATAAAATGCTAGAAATAGAGAAATCCTAGCACACACATAGAAAACATTAACACAGTTATTTTTGGACAATTGTCCCCAGGAAAACCCAATGTGGGAAAACCGGTGCAACAGATGAGGGTTTTCTTATTAATCTTCAGCAGCAAATCTGAGTACAATAATTCTGACGATTTAAATAGAGGAAAAATACTGAGAGAATTTTTATGAGAATTTTCTCACTCTCCATAGCGACTCCCTCACTCTGAGATGGACCCTCTGCCCATACGTTGGTGCCTCTGCATCACTCTCTGCACAGAGCTCTAGTGGACTGCTCTCCTCCTCATGCTGCCTCTTCTTGAATTCAGAAATGTACCTTTTGGAATTTTGTTGTTGCCCTCTCTTTCACCTGCTACTCACCCTCTAGCTCTATTTCCTCTACTGAATCACAACCACTGAGAAAATTGATCTGCTTGGGCAACTGAGTAACTACACTAGTGTGTTCTCCATCTACCTTGTTGTGGCTCATTTGCATTTACTTTTGAAATATTACTCAAAACACCAAAAAAACATATATGCTAGAAAATGTAAAATTTTTGTATACCGAAAAAGAATTTTTTATTTATATGTTGGTGTATTAACATTATGTGCGGAGATGTGAAAGCGGGTCGAGTCGGGCTTATTCGCATACAAAGAAGTTCAAGATTCGGGTCGATTGATGCGTTCAAAACATTGCACACAGGTCAGGGTCGAGTCGTGGAAATATAAATGCAGAACAATGTTCAGAGGCTTAATCGCAATCGCATGTGGAAGGCCTGCTCGCATATCGCAAATCACAATCGCAATCGTAAAGCTCAGGAGGAATGGCGCTCATGAACTATGTTATGAACGCCGATATGTGATTTGCAGTAAGTTTTACACTGCCAATTGCGATTTGTGATTGTCCCCACCTCCACTTGCCACATCATCCCTACCTTTATCACACATTGCACATCGCAACCTCAGGAGGAATGGTGCTAAGGAATATGTTATAAAGGCCGAAATGCGAAGCGTGATAAGGGCCGGACGCGATGCAACTCAGAACTATGATTTAATATATTCCAATCGCACATCACACATCCCAAGCTTAGGAGGAACGATGCTAAGGAATATGTTATAAAGGTCGAAACGCGAAGTACAACAAGGTTTCATATCGCCGCTTGTGATTTGAGATCGGGCCCCACCTCCGCTTGCCACGTCATCCCTACATTTATTGCACATCGCACATCGCACAGCGCAAGCTCAGGAGGAATGGCGCTAAGGAATATGTTATAAATGACGAAATGCGAAATGCGATAAAGGGACGGACGCGATGGTTTTCAAAGGAATATTTGAATTTATTCAAAGTCCAATATTATGTGTAGTTGCGTTGTTTTATGAAGAAACGTGAATGCGGGCAGTGGACTCGGGTAAGTGACCCAACGCAGAGCAAAGGATAAGAGAAGACTGAACGCTGCAGGCACGAGAAAAAGAGGCGGAGTCGGGCACAAGGAGACATAACATCGTTTGAAACGTAGAGGCATAGGCAGAGTTGGGTAAAGGGAGCACATGGTGGCACTGTTGGAAACACAACAGCTGGGTCAAGTCGGGCAAAGAGGCGTTATTGCAGAAGTATTCGAATACCACATCAGAAACATAAAAGACATGACAGCAAGCAGAAAAGACAAATATTGAACTCTGGAAGAAATGTAGGGCAAGGATGTTCGATCTATTAGGGAGACACATCAGCACTTCAGGGAGACGCATTAGAAACAAATCAAATTCAACAAAAGGAATAATATTTCAAGTTTTAATTTGTTTGTTAATATCGAAGCTCTAGTGATGTCCTCAATTGTAATGTAACAAGTAGTTTTAATAGTTTAGGTAGTCCAAGTAGTTTCAAGAAGTTCTAGCAGTTACGAACTGTTTTTGATCTATTTAAGCAAGAAAGAAAGAAAGAAGAGGGGTTCCAAGTTTTGGACCTCTGGAAGACTAAAACTTTGGTACTTACTGTTCTGAGGAATTAATGAAAGAAGCATCAAGTTTCCTGCAACTGTTGATGGTGATTCGTTTTTCCTGTGCCATTTTGTGTCCCTTCTTCCTGGAATGAAGTGAAGTGAAGTAGATGCTGGTCTCTTAATTACATATGTGAGTAAGAGTTAAATAACCTTAATTTGCACTCCTTCACTCCAACTCCTTTCCCTTCACAAATTCTCTCTGGAACTTAAAAGTAATAGATTCTGTGTTTACAACAGACTATTTTGAGTTTCTTCTCTCTCCATAAATTCATTCTGAAATTTAAAGTGGTAGATTCTGTGTTACAACATATCATTTTGAGTTTCTTCTAGAGTTCTTCTTTTCCATTCAGATATCAGCAGTTAATGGAATTGTAGAGTCTTTCATTATACCAAATTATTGAGAGTTTTAAAGAATTAGTTTCCAAAGGGATTGAACGAAAACCACCTGATATAATTACTTCTGTGGCACATTGTTAAAAAATGTCTTAAGCACTGATCCCTTTTCACAGCCAAGGAATTGTCTCTTAAGATACAACATTTTCTGGCGTCGTTGCTAGGGACGAAGAGACAAATTTTATTTTCCCTGGGTTTTTCACATTATTTCCTCTAGTTGTTCTATGAGGAGGAAATATTTGGCTGTGTTTGCTATTCTCACAATTCTACCTCATAAAAGGCCTCACACGAGGTGAGATACCTCACAGCGGAAGGTCCTTGCTTTGTCAGACCCTGAAAGATTGGTTTCTAAAAGCGTTCAGAAACCCAAAACCCCCTCAACACCTAGTCCTACACTATCTGCTCCTGGCAGTAGTTCTAGTAATATTTTGTTTGAAGATATCTCTAAAGTACTTCCTTTCTTGGAGCAAGATTAACCTTTCACACCAATTTATTTTCAAGAACCTAAGTTGGAAGAACACTCCTTTGAGTCTGTTTCTTCTACTTTTACTCAAGCTCAACAAACTCAAGTCATTGGTCCCTCTTCCATTGTCCATCAACCCACTCCCATATCAGTTTTACTTCCACCTTCATTCATTTTCATAGCAGGTTCATCGATTGCATCTAACCAAGGAACAGTCAATCAAGGTGCAAACATGGCAACACCAGCCTTTTTGTTGAACATATATGCTCCACTTAACCTTCCACAACCAATGAATGCAATGCCTCAAGAGTATCTTAAATTACTCCCACGTTTTACTGGAGAAGATGAAATAACTGCAGAAAAACACTTGCCTGTGTTTTGTAATTTTGCTGAAAATCTAAATGTAGAACATCTTGATGTTGTAATGAGGATTTTTGTTTAGTCTTTGGATGGAGAGGCTAGAAAGTGGTTTAAGGGATTGCCAAATAATTCTATTAATACATGGGAAGAACTGGAAAATCAATTCACTCAGAGATGGGGTGAAAAAATGGATCTTGGATATTCACTAATAGAATTCAATGCAATCAAAAGAAACCAGATGAAAATATATCAGATTTCATCAAAAGATTCAATAAATTGTATAACAGTTTGCTTGTAGAAATGAAGCCCCTTCCTTTTGGAGCAAAGGTGGTTTTTGCTGGGGCTTTTGAGGCCAATTTTAGTTCACACTTAGAGAAAGGAGATCCCCTACTCTAGAGCAGATACAGACATATGCTTTAGAAATTGAAGCTAATATGACTGCAGTTGGGAAGGTGAAAGGGAAACAACTAGTCCAAGAGAAGGGGAAAGCAAAAGAAGAATCATCATAAGATCAAAGAATTGAAGATATGACAAAGGTGATAAAAAATTTGTCAAATAAGCTAGTTAAGATGGAATTGGAAAGTAAAAACTCCCATAGACAAGTTCAATAAAACCGAGGAGGATTTAACCCTCAATTCAGAAGACAACCCTTGCAAATTTTGCAGAGGGAAAGAAAACATCAAGACCAGGTTCAAGCACCATTGTATATAGAAGCAGCACCTAGAGAGTCAATAGAAGATGACCAAAAGGAAGCTGAAGATCAAATATCTGCTATGTACACAATAGAAGAGGATGACGAGGAATATTGTGAGGGAGAATATGCTGAAGCTGAAGTATCTTTTGATCAAGATGAAATGGATGAATACTGTAGGCAATTCACAGATTTCATGCAAGTTCATTTACATAAAAAGTATGATTTAAGGTCTAGAAAGAGATCTAGAGTGCAGGATAATGAAGGCGAACAACAAGATTCTATTCCTCCTCCAATGGAGATTCCACAACAAAAGGAACCTGTAAAACAAGTCAGTAATGGGGAGCAACTTGTAAATTCAGTTAATGGAACAAATGTGCATCAAGGTGAACCTTCCCAGAGCAAATCAGTTGATACTAATATTTTGGAGAGAGTTGTTCCTGTACACGAACAAGCGGAAAATTCTAGAAAGAGTGAAGAAGAACCTGAAAAGAATGTTAAACAAAATCATGCTTTTAGTTTGACAAAAGAGTTGGAGAAGGTAAAAATTCAGGTGCCTCTTCTAGAATTAGTTAAAATACCAGTCTACAGGAAAGAAATTTCAGAATTCATTAATCTCACACAGATTGAAGATATAAGTGACACTGTGAACTTACAAGAAGAGAAGCCATTGGTCACCTTTGGTCCTCATGTAGAAGAAGCAGATCCTTCTGTTCCACCATTCTATATTTCTCTGTTGCTTCATGATTTTACACTCCATAATTGTATGCTTGACTCAGGAGCATCCCATAATCTCATGCCATTGTCTGTTATGAAGGAACTAAACTTGCAAATTACCAAACCTTACAGGGATCTGTATTCATTTGATTCCAAAAGGGTGAAATGTGTTGGGTTAATTAAAGATGTAGTAGTTTCTTTGGCACAAATTCCAGCAAAGAGTATAATCATGGATGTAGTGGTTGCTGACATTCCAGCTAGGTTTGGAATGCTGCTGTCAAGATCTTGGGGAGTAAAGTTGGGAGGTGTTCTAAAATTGGATTTCACTTATGCTATCATTCCTGTTTTCAATGGGGAAGAAAGGAGATTATACAGGGAAACAAGGTGATCACTACGAAGAAAGATGCAGGAAATTCCCCTATTTATAGTCAAGAAACAAAAGATCTTTCATGTTTAATGCTGCATGAAGACACAGGGAAGCAACTCCCTTCAATAGTTGTAAATAATGAGTTGCACTCAAAAAAGATTTGGAAATGCTACTTTGATGGTGCCTACTCCAAGGAAGGCATAAAAGATGGATTCTTGCTGATATTTCCACAAGGTAACCTCTTGCCTTTTTATCAACAAACAACGTGGCTGAGTATGAGGCCTTAATCTTAAGCCTTCAAGTTTCTAAACAGATGGGAGTTCAGTGTATTTCAATTTTAGGTGACTTTGAATTGGTAATAAGACAAATTAAAAATCATTGTCAGACCAAGCATCCGAGATTAAGATCATACAGAAATGAAGTTTGGGATTTGATAGAGAACTATTTTGAAGCCTTCAATCTTCAGTTCATTCCGAGGGAGGGGAATAGGTTGGCAGATTCGTTAGTAGCTGCAGTTAGTACCTTTAAGCCACCAATGAATCCAAGGTTAAGGTATGAGATTGAAATTAGACATAGACCCTCTATTCCTGACAATGTGAAACATTGACAGGTGTTTGAAGATGATGAGAAGATAAATCATTTCTTGACAATGATTGGAAACTTTGAAGATGCTGAGATAGATCAAGAAGAAGAACAAACAGAGAAGAAAGGAGAGATAAGAAACCTTAAGCAGTCAATAGGTGAGCAGAAGATTATCCAATTTAAAGATAATATACTCCCTAAAGGACTGGTTCCCCTTGAAAGACTATTTGATTCTAATGATGTTGCTGTTAATTCAAAGAAAATACATCAAGAGGAAGAGATGGAAGATTGTAATTTGGGAACTCAGCAGGAGCCAAAAATGGTGAAATTATTCAAGGGTGTTCCCAAAAATTATTAAGAAAGATACATTGATCTTTTCAAGAAGTATATGGATGTGTTTGCTTGGTCATATGAAGACTTGAGAACATATGATAAAAGTATAATACAACATAAGATCCCATTGAAAGAAGGAATTAAACCACACAAGCAAAAGCTTAGACATATTAATCCATCACTGTTAGCTCCAATTGAAAAAGAAGTGAAGAAATTGCTGCAAGCAAAAATCATAGTTTCTCTCAGATATTAGGATTGGGTTTCTAATCTAGTTCCCGTGAGGAAGAAAACTGGAGAGATAAGTTTGTGTGTAGACTTCAGGAATTTGAATAGAGCATCTCTAAAGGATAATTATCCTTTACCTAAGATGGATTATGTCTTACAAAAAGTGACAAGAGCTTAAAGGATGTCCATGATTGATGGATTCTCTGGGTATAATCAGGTGGCAGTGGATAAGGAAGATCAGAAAAAGACAACTTTCACAACCCCCTGGGGTACTTTTATGTATGCAAGGATGCCATTTGGTCTTATGAATGCAGGTGCGACTTTTCAGAGGGCCATGGACATGGCGTTTGTAGGTGACAAGTATGTGGTTATATATCTGGATTTTGGATGATGTAATGGTTTTCTCAGGGTCAGATGATGAACACCTGGCACATCTGCAAAAAACTTTTGAAAAATGCAGGAAGTTTGGTCTGTCACTAAACCCCAAGAAATCTTTGTTTTCCTTAGAAGAAGGTAAATTATTGGACCACATAGTTTCAAAACAAGGAGTGAAGATTGATCCAGCAAGGGTGGAAGCAATTCAAACAATTCCTTTAGCCAGAAGCAAGAAAGATATTCAGAGATTTTTGGGAAAAATAAACTTTCTGAGAAGATTTGTACCAAACTATGCCGAGATTGTGAGAAATATAATTGACATGTTGGAGAAAAATGCAGAAGTGAGATGGGATAAAGAAGCAAGAGAAGCATTTTCCAGAATAAAAGAAGCACTCCAGGAAGCTCCTGTTCTAATAAGTCCTGATTATCAAAAGGTATTTCAAATATTTTCATTCGCTTTTCCCACTACTATTGCTACTATGTTATTGCAGAAAAATGAGGATAGTAAGGAGCAGCCAGTGGCATTCTTCAACAAAGTTCTTAGAGATGTTGAGCTCAAATATAAAATTTTGGAGAAACAAGTGTATGCATTAGTTAAAGCACTCAAAGCCTTCAGGACTTATGTGTTACAATCCCAAATAACCGCTTATGTACCTAATTCTGTTGTCAAGGACGTGCTGGTTCAAAGTGATGTTGAAGGAAAAGGAGGGAGATGGATAGCTAAAATCTAGGAGTATGATTTGACATTAAGCCCACCAAGTTAATCAAAGGACATGGTTTAGCAAAGTTGCTAACAGAAACAAATTTTCAAGCATTGGGAATTAACCTCTTGGCACCAGTGGATGGAGCTGACAACGAAGAAGGTCAGAATAAGCACAAAACATGTATCAATACAAATTTTTGTGTTCAGATTGATATAAAGATGTTGTTCATTACCTGTGTTTCTTTTCCTGTCCATCTTCACTGAATCTAACCAAATACAGAACACACAAGCTTAAATCTCAGCCATATGTCATAGTAGAAGCAAAGTTGTACTGGAAAGATCCTACTGGTATTTTGTTGTTGTGTTTAACTAAAGGTGAATCCATTAAGGTTATCAAGGAATATCATGAAAGTCTATGTGGAGGACCTTATAGTTGGAAGGTCACAGCCCATAAAATCCTCAAGTCAAGTTTCTATTGGCCCACCCTGTTTGTATGTATAGATTGGTCAGAAGTTGTCAGAAATGTCAGTTGTTTGCTGAGAAGAAAAGACTTGGTTCATTACCTCTTATCCCTGTATTCATAGAAGAGCCCTTCAGGGAGTGGGGACTGGATTTTATTGGAGAGATAAATCCACCATCAAGTGGGCAGTTCAAATGGATTCTAACTGCTATTGATTACTTCACAAAGTGGGTTGAAGCAATCCCCACCAAGAAAGAAAATGACCGAGTGGTGATGAAGTTTCTGGAGGAGAACATCTTCAGTAGCTTTGGCTATCCAGTCAAGATTGTAACTGATAATGCTCAGGTATTTAATTCTGATCGATTCATTAATTTCTGCCAAACATTTAATGTAATTTTGTCACATTCCACAGCCTACCATCCACAAGGGAATGGATTGGCAGAGTCTTCAAACAAGACATTGGTTAGGATTCTAAAGAAAACAATCACTGAAAATAAAAAAGACTGGGACTCAAAATTTAAATTTTCTCTTTGGGCAGTTCGAGTAACTACTAGGAGGTTCACTGGAAAATCACCTTTTGAGTTGGTATATGGAACTCAGGCATTGTTTCCTAGTCAGTTGGCCAAACCAGTGATTGTTTTCCTTCAAGAAGCTCAGGAAGAACCTAATGCTCTGGTGAGAAGAATGAATAAGGTGATTGAGTTAAATGAAAACAAAGACAAAGTTAGAGATAATTTGATGACTTGTCAGGCAAAAATGAAGTCTATTTTTGACAGGAAGGCGAAAGAAATCCTCTTTCATGAAAGATATTTAGTACTGAGATGGGACACTAGGAGGGAGGATAAACGAAAACATGGTATATTTGACCCTCTCTGGTACGGTCCGTACATAATTTCGGAAGCCAGATCAAAAAATACTTTCATCCTAGAAGATTTAGATGGAGAATCTCTGCAGCTACCTGTGAATGGGTAGTATTTGAAGTATTATTTTGAGCATTAAAAGTCAGCATTCCACCATTGTAAATACCAGATTGCTGATTTTCCATATGTCACCAAACAATATTTGACTCCATGCCCAATGGATAAGGCACTAATTTGCAGTTCTTAGCGCTTTCATGGAAAAAAGCACTATCCCTAGGTGGAGCCAAATGTTGTGGCTCATTTGCATTTACTTTTGAAATATTTCTCAAAACACCAAAAAAAGCATATATGTTATAAAATGTAAAATTTTTGTATACTGATTTTTTTCTTTCTTTTTGATTTATATGTTGGTGTATTAACATTATGTGCAAAGATGTGAAGGCGGAGCGCTGTTCAAGACTCGGGCCGATTGATGCATTTAGAACATTGCACACAGGTCAAGGTCGAGTTGTGCAAATATACGTGCAGAATAGTGTTCCGAGCGTTAATCGCAATCGCATGTGGAAGGCCTGCCTGCATATCGCAAATCGCAATCGCAAAGCTCAGGAGGAATGGTGCTCATGAACTATGCTATGAACACCGATATGCGATTTGCGATAATTTTTACACGACCGATTGCGATTTGCAATAAGTTTTACACGACCGATTGCGATTTGCGATTGTCCCCACCTCCACTTGCCTTGTCAACCCTACCTTTATTGCACATCGCACATTGCAAGCTCAGGAGGAATGGCGCTAAGTAATATGTTATAAAGGCTGAAATGCGAAGTGCGACAAGGGCCGAATGCGATGCAGCCCAGAACTATGATTTAATATATTTCAATCGTACATCGCACATCGCAAGCTCAGGAGGAATGGCACTAAGGAATATGTTATAAAGGCCGAAATGCGAAGTGCGACAAGGTTTCATATCACCGCTTGTGATTTGCGATTGGCCCCACCTCCGCTTGCCAAGTCATCCCTACATTTATCGCACATCGTACATCGCAAGCTCAGGAGGAATGGTGCTAAGGAATATGCTATAAATGCCGAAATGAGAAATGCGATAAAGGGACGAACACGATAGTTTTCAAAGGAAAATTTGAATTTATTCAAAGTCCAGGATTATGTGCAGTTGCGTTGTTTTATGAAGAAACGTGAACGCGGGCAATGGACTCGGGTAAGTGACCCAACACAGAGCAAAGGATAAGAGAAGACGGAACGCTGCAGGCACGAGCAAAAGAGGTAGAGTTGGGCACAAGGAGACATGATAACATCGTTTGAAACGTAGATGCATAGGTAGATTTGGGCAAAGGGAGCACATGGTGGCACTGTTGGAAACGCAACAGTTGGGTCAAGTCGGGCAAAGAGGCGTTATTGCAGAATTGTTCGAATACCACATCAGAAACAGAAAGGACATGACAAGCAGCATAAAAGACAAATATTGAACTCTGGAAGAAATGCAGGGCAAGGATGTCTGATCTGTCAGGGAGACACATCAACACTTCAGGGAGACGCATCAACAACAAATCTGATTCAGTAAAAGGAATAATATTTCAAGTTTTAATTTGTTTGTGAAGATCGAAGCTATAGTGATGTCCTCAATTGCAATGTAATAAGTAGTTTTAACAGTTGAGGTAGTCGAAGTAGTTTCAAGAAGTTCTGGCAGTTACGAACTGTTTTTGATGTATTTAAGCAAGACAAAAAGAAAGAAGAGGGGTTCTGAGTTTTGGACCTCCGAAGACTAAAAATTTGGTACTTACTATTATGAGGAATTAATGAAAGAAGCATCAAGTTTCCTGCACCTGTTGATGGTGATTCGTTTTTCCTATGCCATTTTGTGTCCCTTTTTTCTGGAATGAAGTGAAGTAAAGTAGCTACCGGTCTCTTAATTACATCTTTGAGTAAGAGTTAAATAACCTTAATTTGCACTCCTTCACTCCAACTCCTCTCCCTTCACAAATTCTCTCTGGAACTTAAAAGTAATAGATTTTGTGTTTACAACATATTATTTTGAGTTTCCTCTCTCTCCATAAATTCATTCCGAAATTTAAAGTGGTAGATTCTGTGTTACAGCCTCTGTCACCAGGTTCGGTGAATTTCAAGGTTGAAATTCGAAATTCGTCGAACCTTAAACCAATTCGAATTTATTCGTTTAAATTCGCCCATAAAATTTGACTAGGGTTTAATCTTAGACTAAAACCTAATTCTAAACACCACATCGCTGGCATTGCCCTTCCAGTATTCATGAGTCGTGACTGGTCTCGTGACTCTGCAATCTCAGAAGCTTAGACTCTAGAGAATGACAATACATGACTTGCAATGGTGAATCAATGACTATCGAAATCTGTAGTGTCAATATTTGTACAATGAAACTGCCTGATGCTAATGCAAAGATGATTGTCGAAATTTGAGTGTCGAGATCTACATAACACGTATGGTACCAACACAATGATGTCCAAGTTGTATTTTGTAAAAAAATTTTATTTGCATGACTTTTAATAAACATGGTCTACATTTACATAACTTATTTATATTTCAATATATTTATAACTTATTTATATTTCAATATATTTATATGTAAAAAAAAAATATTTACATAATAATTTAAAGTTTTTTTCATAATTTATTTATTTATCATTATAGTCATATATAATAATGTACGATTTTTAATATATTTATAAATTCATGAAATAATGGGTTCATAGGGTGTGTCACATAGCATGAAGATGAGGAAACCAACGAGACATACGCTAAGTCACTGTGTTGATTTAATTATTAATCATGGTGGCAACTTGGCATTTGTGTTTAAATTATATATATATTATGTCGAACTTAATGCCGAATTTTATCGTGAAATTTTTAAATGTCGAACTTTATTCGAATTTCAAAGTTGTCGAACTCGAACATGAACACGAACGTGGTGACTATGGTTACAGCATATCATTTTGAGTTTCTTCTAGAGTTCTTCTTTTCCATTCAGATATCAACAGTTAATGGCATTGTAGAGTCTTTCATTATACCAGATTATTGAGAGTTTTAAAGAATTAGTTTCCAAAGGGATTGAACGAAGACCACCTGATATAATTACTTCTGTGACACATTGTTAAAAAATGTCTTAAGCACTGATCCCTTTTCATATCCAAGGAATTGTCTCTTAAGATACAACATACCCATCGACTTCTTATAATCTTATGTTGGAGCATCAATGACCAATATTAAAACATAATTGATGGCTCAAATTATTTCCCTGTTGATCCGTGTGAGTTTCTAGAACATTCACACCATGAATTAATTAATTCTGATTAATTAATCATATTCCCTAAGTTTAGACTTAGGAAATATTAAAACTGACTAATAAATCTAATTAAGTTGTCTCTAAGTGGAGTTTCCAGAAACAATTTTTGGGTATTGGAGAATACTTGTATTCTAGCCTCTCCACCAAATCTCGTGGCTAGAACACATTCGATGCTACAAAAACTAACAACGCTCTATGGGCTCCAGGCTGGTGCCCCCACTACCATTAGCTCGTACAGAATGGAGAAACTTCTCAAAAAGGGCCACCATGGGGTAGTTGCTCAATTCAATGCAATTCAGGCCATTGAAGCAAGCTCTACCAATATTCATCCGGATATGCAAAAGGTGTTGAGTCACCATCAACAGGTGTTTGAAAAAACCAAGGAACTACCCCCATCTCGAGGTGAGCATGATCATAGCATCCCTTTGATTCTAGGTAGCCAACTGCACAATGTTCGACCCTATAGATATCCATTTGCACAAAAGAATGAAATTGAAAAGATTATTAAGGAGCTACTAGAAGCAGGAGTGATTCATCCTAGCACCAACCCTTATTCGTCCCCAGTGGGATGGGGAGTGGCACATGTGTCCCGATTTTAGGGCCCTCAACAAGCTCACCATCAAGGACAAGTTTCCTATTCTCATTGTAGATGATCTCCTTGATGAACTCCATGGCACCCAATTATTTACCAAGTTGGATCTTCGATCGGGCTATCCCCAAATCACAATGAAAGTACCAGACATCCCCAAGGCAACTTTCAAAACCCATGAAGGTCACTATGAGTTTTTGGTTATGCCCTTGGTCTTTGTAATGCCTCGTCCACCTTTCAAAGTCTCATGAATCACCTGCTCAAGCTCTATCTCAAAACGTTTGTCCTGGTATTTTTTAATGATATACTCCTCTACAACAAAACTTGGGAACTACGTCTTCAATATGATCAGGTATTGCAACTTCTAAAGGATAATAAATTATTTATAAAATTGTTCAAGTGTTCTTTTGGAATGGAAGAGGTGGAGTACTTGGGACACATTGTCGGCCGAGTAGGAGTACAGGTGGATTAAAAAATGATTCAGGCAATGCAAGATTGGCCACAACTTCGGACCTTGAAAAATTTGCAGGGATTTTTGGGTCTCACAAGATACTATCGCAAATTCGTCCGAAATTATGGATGCATTGCGAGACCTCTAATAAGCATTCTCAAGAAAAACACATTCATTTGGACATAAGCAACTCAACAGGCCTTCTTGGATCTCAAACAGGCCATGTGTTCCACTCTGGTTTTGGCTCTCCCATATTTTTCAAAACCATTTGTGGTCGAATGTGATGATTTAGGGATAAGAATTGGTCTTAATGCAAGAAGGTCGACCATTTGCCTTCACAAGCCAACAATTAAGTGGCAAGAATTTGGGTCAATACAGTTATGAGAAAGAAGTGATGGCCATCTTACATGCAATAGACAATTAGTGACCATACTTTCTTGGACGTCGTTTCCAGATACGCACTGACCACCATATTCTGAAGTATTTCTTGGAGCAACGCTTATCCTCATCACAAAAAAACAAATGGATTACCAAAATGTTGGGCTATGACTATGCGATAGTCTATAAAAAAGGTCCCGACAATGTTGTGGCAAATGTTTTATCTCGACAATTTGAGGAGTACGACACCTTATTATCCCTATCTTTGCCCATATCATCTTGGATTGAGGAGGAACACAACGAATGGTTTTCCCATCCATCTCTTTCCCATTTATTCCTAAGGTTACAAGGGGATCCTAACTCTCTAGCAAGTTACACTTGGCAAGATGATATTCTTCAATATAAATATCGTGTAGTTCTCTCCCCTAACTCCAGTGTCAAACCACGCATCCTGGTGGAGCTGCACTTCTCTCCTATCGCACGACATTCGAGATTTCAAAAGACTTATGCTCGTGCACGCTGCTCTTTCTTTTGGGAAGGGATGAAACAAGACATTCATACCTTTGTGGCTGAATGTGAAGTCTTCCAGCGCCCCAAAGGGGAAACAATGAAGATAACAAGAACGTTACAAGTTACAACATGTCGCTTCCTACATCTATTTGGAAGGATGTCTCAATGGACTTCATTACAGGTCTCCCTAAATCAGACAACAAGTTAGTCATCATGGTAGTAGTTGATCGACTCTCCAAATACGCCCACTTTTGTGCCTTACCACACCCGTTCACTCCAGCATGGCATGCCTACCTCTATTGTGTCAGATTGAGATCCCAAATTCACTAGTAATTTATGGCAGTAGCTTTTCAAGCTGCACGACACACAACTTCAAATGAGTACAACTTATCACCCCCAGACAGATGGTCAAACTGAAGCAGTAAACAAATGTTTGGAAACCTACCTGTGGTGCTTTGCTTCAGACAGACAACATTAATGGGTGCAGTGGTTACCTTTAGCGGAATGGTGGTATAATACTAATTATCATGAAGCAACCAAGATGACACCGTATGAAGTGGTGTATGGCCAACTCCCACCCTCGCTAACTTCTTGTTTTCTAGGATATTCCAAAGCAGTGTTGATAATATCGGCGACATTACACGAAATATCACAAGTATCACGATATTTTCAAGGAAACGATATTTCAGCGTAAAAATATCGTGATATATTTAGATTTGAAAATATCGTGATATTTTGAAAATATCGGCTAATTTTTTAAAATATGAAAAAATGATATTTTATGCTTGCCGATATTTTCGCTAATATTGCCGATAAGATGTTTTCTGGACCCTTGCTGATATTTTGCCAATACCAATACTATCAATACTGTTCCAAAGTACATGCGACAGATAAGCTGCTTCAGAACCGAGATGCCACTCTCGCTCTTCTGAAGGACATTCTTAATCAAGCACAAAACCGGATGAAGCAATAGGTTGACCAACATCCTCAAAAAGGTCTTTTAAAGTGGGTGACCAAGTGTTTCTTCGACTCCAACATTATAAGCAAACATCTCTCAAAGAAAAAGGCTTCCAAAAGTTAGCTCCAAAATTTTATGGGCCTTATTAGGTGTTCAACATATTGGCTCTGTCGCTTACAAACTAGCACTATTGGCCACTTCCAAAATCCACCCAGTATTCCATCTCTCTTTTCTCAAGAAAGTCGCAGGGAGCAATTGTAAGGTTCAAACCATCCTGCCTGAATTGGACGAGAAGGTTCTATTTGGATCCTGCCGGAATAGGTCCTAGATTCAAGGGAACGACATCTCCGCAACTGCACTATCAAGGAATTCCTCATCCAGTGGAAAGACATCTTACCAGAAGATGCAACATGGGAACCAACAACTATTCTTCATAAGATTCCATAGCTTCATCCTTGAGGACAAGTCTGTTTCTGAAGGTGGAGGGCATGTTAGGGTCCGACCCTGACCCCTTTACTGATGTAATAAGCCCAAGGGGCCCCATAAGAGTCATAATTAATTAGTATAATGAATAAAGCCCGTAAGCATTGTAAGTGGTTGACCCACATTATAAAAGGGGACCACAATTAGTTATAACGAGCCATAGTTAATAAATAAAGTGGCTAACCCGCATTCTGTAAGGGACCATGAGTAGTTAGGGTTTTGGGGTCTCATAAAACTTTATAAGACGAAGATAGTAAGGAAAGTCTTGTGTTGTGTTGTGTAATTGAGCTCTGCTCTACTGGAGGTTGCCCCCTCGAAGAGGCAAGTGAAAAGTATTTGTTGCAGATCTTAATAAAACATTTATGTTGTTCTCATCTCATTGTGTTATTTTTCTATGGTATCACTGGCATATTTTCTCTTCTGATATTTTCTGCAAGTCAAGCATATTACAACATCTGCTGCATCATCTCCATCATTTGTTGGTTCGACCTCACCAATTCTTCCAACAACGGATCTCGCCCATTATGCCTAGGCTGCTCGTTACCCCCTAGTTCTCAATGCGCTCTCTAGCGTTGTCAAGCTCTGTGTTTGAAAAAAGGTCAAGCTCGTCTTCTCTACCACGACCTCCTCTACCTCTTCCCCTGCCTATGTGGAACACGACTCCTTGTTATCTGGGTGGCATCACCTGCTAATTTTTCCCACAACTAGAAAATAACATGCTCTAATACCATTGTAATATTCCTAATGGAAAATAATAGAGACATGCACTAAGCTACAAAAATAAAAATTCACACATGCATGCACAATCAATAAACCACAAAACATGCTTCTTATATTGTCTGCAATTCAAGCATATTACAACATCTTCTGCGTCATCTCCATCATTTGTTGGTTCGACCTCACCAATTCTTCCAACAACGGATCTCGCCCATTCCGCCTCGGCTGCTCGTTACCCCCTGGTTCTCAATGCGCTCTCTAGCGTTGTCAAGCTCTGTGTCTGAAAAATGGTCAAGCTCGTCTTCTCTACCACGACCTCCTTTACCTCTTCCTCTGCCTATGTGGAACATGACCCCTTAGTATCTGGGTGGCATCACCTGCTAATTTTTCCCACAACTAGAAAAGAACATGCTCTGATACCACTGTAATATTTCTAATGGAAAATAATAGAGACATGCACTAAGCTACAAAAATAAAAATTCACACATGCATGCACAATCGATAAACCACAAAATATGAGCAGTAAATCTAAGCCGTTTTATTAATATCAATGCTGGAACTGAGTACAGATAGAGTGGAATGTTGGAACTTGGGCTTGCTTCTACAAGCATGCAAAACCCAGGTGAAAGATGTAGATCCCCAAGGCTAGAAATGACTCAAACTAGTAACTCGCACTGCCAAGAAATTTTGTTGTTGCTGCTAAAGGAGAACTATAGTATTGACCCTCAAACCTTCTCCAAAAATTATGAAAAATTAACTGAAGGCTCCTCACACCCAATCCAACAAAACCCAGAAATATCTCAACCTAATTCCAATTGACCTGGAAGGCCCTAAAACATGCGAATTTCACAACCAACCAGTTTTGCGCCCCACAAGTGAAATACTGCAAGAAAATGGCTTAATACTCCAGCAAAATAGCTAAGAATTATCTACAAAATCTCCTCCGGAAATAGCTCATTTTCTCAGCTGAAACTCCAACAATATCTCTTGTTCCCAATCTCTGCGTAGACCGAACACAATAACCCCTGCGCAGGTCCAAAAATAGAAGAAATCGGCCCAAAAATATCCCTCTGTCTCAACCCTTCAAAATAGTGCCTATCTTTGCCTTTCCCCAAAGGTAAATCTCCTGTAAAAGCCCAAATCCTGCTACCAAAAGGAATTTCTCCAATCAAACACTATAAATCTTCTTTTGCTCCGAGTGAATATCTTAGAGAAATCCTTGCAAATAACTTTTGTTGAAGCCCTGAAGTAGACTCCCCCAACGCCTCACTAGGGAGACACTTGAAGTTCTCTTAAATGAGGGAGAGTTTCGCTTGAAACTCTTGAGCTAAACAACTTTGCTCCTCTTGTGATTAACAACCTCCAAGGGAGAGTTCGATCTCAAGAAATAGATGGACAAAAGATGCAAAAATAGAGCCCCCATGTGCTATGTTGTCACTCCTAGAGACAACCTAGAGTTGTGATAGACCAGTGCCTAGGACATCTTAACATAGCAAAGAGCGTATAATATAATGTATGAAGTTGTCAACTTCAGCTCACATGCTATCTCCTGTAAACAGGGAAAATTAATCTGAATGGGACCAGGACCTTCAGAAGCTGACACAGATGAAGGACTACTGCAGAGGCAATATGCAAAACTCCAATATAAAGCATCAGACAATTCAGAGACAGTTTACTGCAAAGCGGGTTGATTCAGAAATACTTCACAGACATAAATTATCAGAAGGTGTATGTAGTGTAAGAAGTATTAAGAAGATACTAGTTAACATTGAGCTGATACCCAGATATACAATACCACCATGCATGGGCTTACCAATCTAAGAATCCATACATGATAATAGCATTTTAAAAGCACCCTCCCAAAGTAACTAATATAGCAGAAGTATGGTTAGCTGAATAATGGAACAGAATATCATGCATGAGCCGTATTTAAAGCGCTCGACTGATCTTAGCATGGGCATCAACTAGGATGAATTCATACCAAAAATCAGTGAGCCACTCGCATTCCAAAACATGATGCAGGAAACATGGATGAAATGAAATGATATATTAAAATAACACATAGGAGAAAGTTACAGACTGTGAAATACCAAAGACCAGAATCCTCTTTAACAGATGGAACTCCTCCTCACTGAGACCCTATGGGCTTTGTGCATTCATACCAAAGTTTTACAAAATGTTTACAAAAAGCCTTTCACTGCATAATTTTCTGATAAAATCTGGAACCCTTACAATGTGTTTTTCATGGTTTTTATAGGAGAAACTAAAACCTAGTAAAAGAGGTAGGTGATGAACATTTAATTTACATAATTAAGGCAAAGTGGCGGAAACATTCGCGCCCATACTGTTGAATGACTGTGCTGTGTTGTTTGTACTCTATGGCCTGCTCTCTGAAATAAATGCACTGGGTAGAAATATCTCCAGGGACACGACAAGGCAGTAAAATCACACAAATATCTGTCCTTTCCTGGAAAGAAAACTCTGTTGAAATAAAGCCTTGAGGACATTGTTTTCTGTGTACAGATCTTTTGAATGATGTGCAGGATTTTCAATTTGGTACTCTGCTTCGAAAGGCTAGAACAAGGCCCCCAAAACCTTCAGCTACCTGCCTTTAATTCTCTACTGATCACTGATATTCTTTATCTGCCGCATTGATATCTTCATCTGTGAAATCGGCGCCTTGAATGTCCCTGCAGGGTTTGACAAATTTGAACCTTGCCTCTTAAATTGGAGTCTTGTCGATTGGCTTTCGAGGACTTTCTTCATAATTCTCTTTGAGAAATGGTCCTTTGATGTGTGCTCAGCTCTTGTAATGGATGCTGCAAATTATGATAATTCTCCGTCACTGTCAACTTGCAAAACACACAAAGCTGTGAAGAAAACAAATGCATGGGGGACGACCATGCCATGGAAGTGACTGTGTAATAGAGCGACGTGATGAAGCGGCGGAAACATGCAGGGTGGTGACGAAGAAAACGTAGTGGAAATAATGGCGGAAGGGCTGGCCAAAGTTTATAATGCGGAACATTGAAATATAACGTATGAATGAAATATAGAAATGGCGGAGGAAGAAATGCGATAACACGTGGGATGATGACATGGAGGAAGACCGGGTCAACAGCGGGGATGATGAAATCTTGGCCGTCCGATCTCAGGAGGAGATCGACGGTTGAAAGGGCGACGGAGGCGATAGACAGTGGGCCAAGGACACGATGGGCTTGGATTAAATCTCGTGCAACTTCGGAGCGCGATGACCGTCGGATGAAGGCTCTCAGATCGGACGGTTGTGATGAATATCGCTACGCGTCTTTGTCCGAACAATAGCGCGCGATGGAGAGCGGTTTCGGGGCTGTACGCGGGGACACATGGTGGATGTTGTATGGAATCGCTGGCCCAAGGAGAATTACCGCCTGCCGCTGAAAAGCGGTGCGATAAAAACCACCGGTTTCAGAAGGTGTTGTTGGGCGCAGGGGTCCACCAAGGCTTATGGGCAACGAACCGTTGATTTATGGTTTGAACGCTGTTTGATCTGCACAGATCGACGGCTCAGGATGCGTCCGATATATATTGGATAAGCGCCCGTCGGACTAGCGCCTGGTCTAGCATCCGGGTTACATGGAGGAAAAGACAGAGGGACTAGGGCCGGAGGAGCTACGCTTTAAATATTTCAAATATGGATTTTCAGCCTATTATAATGTGTTTTGGAGGCGGGAAATGGTAACGATAGGCGTAAGAATGGTTTTCCAAGGCTGGATAGGGGGGGGGGGGGGAATTTGAGAGCTCTGAACCAGATTGCCTGTGAAATTTTATGGGGAACAGATTATGATCAACATGCTATTTATAGATACTAGTTCCTTTTTCCTTAGCGTGTCCCTGTTGAAATGTGTAACTAGGTCCGGTATTCATAAATATGAAATGCACTTTTGATTCTTGTATATTGTTAAAAGAAACAAAATTTATTATTGTTATTTTTTGTAGCATGGGTTTCATGCTCAAGGTCTTTTATTTAGAGGTCATGCATGCATTGAGTGCTTCTAGGGTTTGTCCTAGGGTTAAGAAGTCAAAAGAGTCATTGTCATATCAAGAAGACCCCATCGGGCACATTGTAACTTGTAGAAAGAATTATTTTTGTATTTATGTGTCAAAATACCCTCAAAGACCAAGTTGGCCTTGCAACTAAGAATTCAACCTCATTAGGGCATGTCGTCCTCCTTGGAAGCTTATATATAGGAGGGAACTCGACCTCCTATGGACATTCACTCATCTCCTCATCATCTAAGCGAAGGAGAAGCAGAAGAAGGCTAGATAAGAAGGAAGAAGGACGAAAGAAGAAGGTTTGGGTTATTTCTCTCTCTCTCTCTCTCTCACGCGTGAGAAGAAGGAAGGCTAGGATTTTGATGTTGCAAGATCGAACTTGAGAAAATTGTAGGAAGAAGGCCGAAGGAAGGCCTATTAGGTCACCTACAAGCCCTAGAAGAAGGAGAAACCCAAGTGAAAGTCAAAGGAAGCCTTGAAAGTCCTGAAATTGCTTACACGTGTGGAAGCAACAACTATTGTAGGGGCTGAAAATCTCAGACCTGCAGTGGAGGTCAAAATTCTGTAGTTGGGGATCGAAGTTGTGCAGCTGGAAGAGATTTGACTGGGTTTGACTTGGACAAAGGAAGCACATCATCAAGAAGGTCTGAATTGGTCTTGGAAGGGTATTGGTCTTGGTCTAGAGGTCTTGGAATTCGTCATTTGAAGAATATTTAAGAGAAGAGATTTGTAGGTTTTCCTCTCAAGTGGAGAGGTTTTGGCCCTGGCTTGCAGCCTATATCCTGTGTTCTTCTCTTGTTTTTGGTAGTTTTTTGATGATAAGAACAACATAATAATAAGAGAAGAAACTAATAAGAAGAAGAATAAAAATACATCACAAGAAATTATCAAGTTTAAGAGAAATCATCCTATTTGCAGCCCTTTAGATTTCTCAACATGGTATCAAAGTTAAGGTTGGCTAAGGGCATGATGAAGATCACTACATCCTTGGAGAAATCTTTGAAGCAGTGTTCTATGGTAGCAAGTCATCTCAAGCAAGGCATTAAGGCATTGTGGAATCTCCTATTATCCATCAAGAATAGTATGACCGAGACTTATAGAAAGGACGAAGGATTATTCTCAGCACTTATAGGTACATTTGAGGATGAGAATATTTGGGTAATCGACAGTGGATCATCAAGACATAGGACAAGTAAGCACAAACAACTAAAGACCTTATCAAGAGGAAAATCTTCCTACTCTATTGAACTTGGTGATAAGAAGAGCTCTCCTGTAAGAGGAATTGGTTCAACTTCGTTGGAGCTAGAAAATGGAGGAAACATCCATCTCAATAACATTTTGTTCGTACCAGGTTTGCAAAAGAACTTACTTTATTTTTCATGTTTAGACGATAAGGGAGATAGAGTCACTTTTATAGATGGAAAATTTGTGGTATGGGATAAAATCTCTAGCTTCGAAAATGCAAAGATCATTGGGATTCGTGAAGGAAGACTTTATAGATTGTTGACCCCTCTCTCTCAAGCTTTGGTTCACATTGAAGTAAGTCCATGTGAACTTTGGCATAGAAGGTTTGGGCACCTTCATTACAAAATCTTACAAACTCTAAATTCAATGGTGAATGGCATCCCTGAACTCAAGGAGGATCATGGAGTATGTAAGGCATGTGCATTAGGTAAAAATGTTAAGAGACCATTTAGAAGCAATGATTCAAGGTCAAAAGAAATTCTGGATCTCATTAATTATGATATCTGTGGTCCTATGCCTACAAAGTCTCTTAGAGGTCATCTATACTATGTAACATTCATTGATGACCACTCAAGGAAAACTTGGACCTATTTGTTGAAGTCCAAGGATGAAGTATTCGACAAATTTCAAGAATTCAAAGATGAAGTAGAGAACATTACAACAAGGAGGATAAAGGTACTAAGATCTGACAATGGAGGAGAATACACATCTAAGGAACTCATAGATTTCTGTAAGGAGGATGGGATTAAGGGGGAGCTAATAGTCCCATATAATCCTGAACAAAATGGCGTTGCTGAATGGAAGAATCGATCGATTGAGGAAAGTGTTAGAGCCATGTTATATGATCAAGACTTGCCTAAAGTTTTGTGGGGTGAAGCAACAAAAACTGTTGTGTATGTTCAAAATCGAACTCCTCACAGATCACTAGACAACATGACTCTCGAGGAATAATTCATTGGAAAGAAACCAAGTGTAGACCATCTCCGAATATTTGGCTGTCCTATCTATATTCACATTCCAAAAGATAAGAGAAAGAAGTTGGATCCTACAAGCATGAAGGGAATATTTGTTGGTTGTAGTAACACTTCAAAGGCATATAGGATCTACATAAAGGAAATACATCGAATATAAGTAAGCCGAGATGTGATCTTTGATGAAAATATTCCATTCAAGAAATCAAAGGACCTCCCGATTGACTCTGATGATGAATAACTTCCAATATTTGAAGAAGAATGCACTATGGAGGAAGAGGATTCAAATCATGAAGAAGTAGGTCCAAGTGAACATGTGCAACAATTCATCATCCCCGAAAGTAGAAAGAGACCTAATTGGTTAAAGTCTACTCTTCTAGATGTGGAGGGACTTGGAGCAACCAAGGGTACGTTTAGGGAAAGTAAGAAGCCCAAAATATATTCCGGGTATGCAGCCTGTATGACAAAGTTAATTGAAGCAGAACCATCCACCTTTGAAGAGGCTGTCAAACATCAACAATGTGTAATGTTCCAAAATAGGAAAAACAATGATGTGCAAGAAAATAACAAATTTACACCACGTAAATTTTAAAACAATTAGTAAACACCCAGAACAATAAAAAATATGGAAGCAACTAAGCTCTTTTATTATAAACTGGTGCAAGAGTACAAATATATGGAAGGAATGCACATGGGCTTGCCTCAAAGGCAAGCGGAACAAAGCCCAGGTGAAGCAATGATGACCCGAAAGCTACAATCAACTGTCCAATTGCTCCTCTGCACTACCCTAGCAGTTTTAACACTGTCTGCTGCAAAGATATGGCTGGAAATGCCACCTCCGGTGCTCATAAAATTCTGCAAAATTATTTCTAGGCTCCTCAAGCCAAACCCACTAAAACCCATAAATGGTTTGGCCTGGTTTTGACCTTCCAAAATCGACCCCCAAAAGCCCTACACTCTCTAATGGCTGCTGAAGCACACTGTCTGTCCAAACACCAGCAAAATCCTTCCCAAACACTCCTGAATTGTAGCAATCAACTACACCAACACTTCCATTGTTTCTCCCAACAAGAAATAGCTCCAATGGCTGGGTCTCTATCTCCCACGTGTGCTCAGTTTCTCTCTTCTGCGTTGGCCCCAGGAACTGTGAAATCACCACTGAAGATGGCTGCCACTTCTAGCCCCAAAAATCACCAAATGATCAACAAATCACCTGAGCCTTTGTTGAGAAAGGTAAATCCCTCTGCTTGGGCGTCCCTCACCTTCAGCCCGGGGTCTAGCAACAAACAAACAATGCTATGACGCGGGCTCTGAATTCTGAATGAAAGATTTGGGATAAGAACCTACCTGGATTCCAGCGCTCGATCTGAAAAAGAGATGTCCCCGTCCTTCAGTCCTGGCAGATCACAATCCTTCCACGATCTCCGTGGATGAACACCTGCACACAGAAAGAACAAACGAGCCTTCTTCACCTAATTTTTCTCGGAAATGGCTCCTCGGAAGAATGCTAAAAAGGCCTCAACTCGATCCCCCTCTGTGTCCTCTTGGAATATGCACCACCTGGAAAATTTTGAATACAAATGCTGGAAATCTACGCACCACCTAGAAAATTATGAATACAAATGCTCGAAATCTCACTGAAAATATCCTCCAGATGATTGTGGATGAACCTCTCTAGGGTGGCACTCGAAGTCCCCTGAAGAACGGGTGAGTTCTACGCTTAGAAAACCCTTGCTAAACAACAAGTTGCCTAGCTAAACAACTCGAGCAACAAAGTCAAGTTCGATAAGCCAAAGATGACAAATGAAGTGTGCTGCCTCCCTTTTATAATTTTTGTGAAGCCTTTCTTCCTTTGTGGGTCCCTCACCAGCCTTCGATTTTCCCTCTCATGCATTTTGAATGATTGGCTTAGGGGAGTGCGCATTTCTTATGTGGGTGGCCCCCACATACCATTGACAAAATAAATTAACTTACTTCTAACTCCTAAGTCTTCTACCAAAAATCAAATGGGCCCTGTCTCCTCCAAAATTTGCACCAAAATTGTAGAAATTAATCTGGTTCCAAAATAATTTAAGAATAGACATTACAGTCATCCCCTCCCAAATGTTGCTTGTCCCCAAGCAACTTCATTGTTGGATGCTCAAGTATGTGCTTGCCCTCCCAAGTGGCATCCTCATTCGGCAAGCTCTTCCAATGGACCAAGTACTCTCTGATCTTCCTGCACCTGAGCTTCCTCTCCCTAGTCTCCAGGATGGCCTTCGGTTCCAAAACCAGATTCCCCTCATCATCAAGGGGAGGCAACTTCAACGCTGCTGTGACCTGCTGCCCCAACACCCTCTTGAGGCATGAAACATGAAATTTTTTGTGGATCTTGCTCCCTGGTGGTAGCTCCAACTCATAAGCTACCTAGCCAACCCTCCTGATTACCCTGTAGGGTCTATAAAATCGTGATTGCAGCTTCTTGACCCCCTTTTGTTTCGAGGTAGACTGTCAGTATGGATGCAACCATAGGAACACCAAGTCCCCCTCCTCAAAATGCCTCTCAACGCGATGCCTGTCAGCATACCTCTTCTGCTGATTGTGAGTTGTCAGCAAATTATCCTTAAGAGTGTTGAGGATGTCTTAGCTTTCTAGGATCCAATCTTTGGCCTTTGGTGCTCGGATGTCTCCAAAAATGATGTCAGCAAAAGACAAAGCATCATAACAATATAGAGCACGGAAAGGAGACATACCGATGGACATATGATGTGTGGTGGGATCATTTGAAACCCTCTAATTGTTTCCATGAGACCAACATATTTGTCGAGGGAACCTGTGAATACCTCTGCTACGAAAAAGGGTTATGATAGGAAACATTCAATTTTTCTTGCTCTTGCCACAATTAAACGATCTTCCTCCGATAATTCATTTAGTCCAGGAATAGCTAAAATGTCTTGAAGTTCCTTATAACTTTGTAAAGTTTGCTTAACCCCTTGTGCAGTTTCGTAATGTTCTTCGCCTACGATCCAAGGTTGGAGCATATTCGATGTTGAATCTAAAGGATCCACTGCTGGATCGATACCCTTCGCAGCTAATCCTCTCGATAGTATGGTAGTAGCATCTAAATGTGCAAATGTCGTAGCAAGAGCAGGGTCGATCAAGTCGTCAGCAGGTACATAAACTGCTTGAATCAAGGTTATGGATCCCTTTTTTGTAGCAGTACTCTCCCAAGTGCAGCCATCGAATCCATGCCCTCTACTGCCCGGTCACATAGTTCCTGAGATAACCCTCTAGCCACTTGTTCACCCTCTATGTCTGGTCGTCGGTCTCTGGGTGATAATTGGTGCTCGGGGTGAGATTTGTGCCCACTACCCTAAAAAGCTTTGTTATGAATATAATCATAATAAAATAATAATAAATATAAATGTAAATGTAATAATAAATAATAAGTCGTTAACTAATGATTAGTTAGTTAGTGATGAAGAGGCATGTCTTAGAGACATAGCCATTTGTGAAAGGGCACCTTCCTAGGGTATATAAGCGGGCCCTCATTCTCATTTGTAATCATCCCATCATCAATTCTTTATACAATATACAATTTGCAATTTCTATCCTACAATGGATGTCTTTGTTTACAAAGTATTTTAATATTTTTACTGCATATACAACTGTTGGTCGTTCCATTGGTTTCAGAGCTACGTCTGATCTGGCCTTTGGCCATCAACCTCTCGACAACCTTGTTGTCGTTGCAATTGAAGCATTTTTGCTACACTAGAGTTTGGAGCTTCTCTAATTCGCCAGTTGGCCTTTATCCATTTAAAAAAAATAAAAAATAAAATAAAAGAGGATATATGCATATAAGAAAAAAAATTAATTCAAAGGTAATCGAAGCCTTTGACAACTGGGAAACAAAAACATTGTGGAACTCCATCGACTGCACCTGCACGCGGCGACAAAGCTGCCACCACGAGCTCCGACCAACCACAATTAGACATCATGACTCCACACAGCCATTAGCAGAGTTGCGGGTGGTTGTGCCATTAACACTATTGCATGACCCACCTTCAGTCGTTGGTTCCTCGTTCATTCGCTGCGTGATTGTTGGTCATTTCACCGCAATAGACCCAAGCCTCCTCAGGCAGACCAGTCGCCATAGGGGCCGCAGTCTTCACGCTGCCCTGACATCCTTTCGTTGTCGTACCGGCCCCTCAATTGACACCATCTGCTCCATGATTTCGCTGTGCTATCTTCCACGGGGGACGCTGCTACCCGACAACCAGCAAAGTCTTAATTGCCATTTGAACGGTAGGTCAACGCGGCATGTTGCAGTCAACCGGTACGTGACCCTTCGATACGGTTACATTTGGTTATTTTTTTGCTGATACGTTTATTTTCATACATATGGTTGACATACGTTCGGTTCGGTTGACATACATTTCAATCTTTTTTTATAATATATATATATATATATATATATATATATATATATATATATATAATTTTGTCTGATCCGTTCTCAGTACGACAATTTTGTCTATCACTCAGAGTATGATATCATCTTGTATCGACGAAGATGAAAGTATGGAGATGAGAAGATGTTCTTAAGTAAGCTTTGAGGACAAAGCTTCTTGAAGGGAGAGACTATGTTATGAATATAATTCATAATAAAATAATAATAAATATAAATGTAAATGTAATAATAAATAATAAGTCATTAAATAATGATTAGTTAGTTAGTGATGAAGAGGCATGTCTTAGAGACATAGCCATTCGTGAAAGGGCACCTGCCTAGGGTATATAAGCGGGCCCTCATTCTCATTTGTAATCATCCTATCATCAATTCTTTATACAATATACAATTTACAATTTCTATCCTACAATGGATGTCTTTGTTTACGAAGTATTTTAGTATTTCTGTTGCGTATATGACTGTTGGTCCCTAAAGAACAAATCTGCTACTTGAGAAGTTGAATACCGTGTCGGAATGGCAAAGAAATGTGCATACTTGGTTAGTCGGTCAACCACCACATAAATACAATCCTTCCCCTGCACTACAGGAAGCCCCGTGTTGAAGTCCATATAGATACTCTCCCATTTCCCCTCAGGAATGGGGAGAGGTTGAAACAATCCTGCTGGAGGGGTCAACTCCCCCTTATTCCTCTGACATGCCTCACACTCCTGCAAATATCTCAATACGTCCCCCTTCAGGCCCTTCCATGTGAAGTACTCCCTCACTGCCATGTATGTCTTCCTGAAACCTTGATGCCCTGACAATGGAGAGTCGTGAGCTGCATGAAGTATCCACTCCCTCAACTGCGAGCCCAAAACCAAGAATATGTGCCCCTTTTAGTAGATAATCTCAACCATCACCTGGTAGTGCTCATCTTTGTGAATTCCCTCCAAGATCTCACATGCTCGCCGATGCTTGGAGTACTCAACTAACAATTGCGCCTTCCAATCATGGCAAATGCCCATGAGTGAAACCCGCAGGTCTCCTGGACAGTGCATCGGCTACCACATTGTGCTTCCCCCGCACATACTCAATATCAAAATCATAGGCCTGCACCTTGCTAACCCACCTCTGCTGCCTGTCATTGAGGCCCTGCCGCCCCATGGGGCCATGAAGTGGCGAAGACTGTTATGATCTGTCTTCAGCCGAAACTGGTTACCCACCAAATACTGTCGGAACTTGGCCAACATCTCCTTGTCGTATATGGAGTACGACCTCTCATACGGTAGGATCTTTCAGCTCTCGAAAGAAATGGGGTGCCCACCTTGGGACAAGACTGCCCCAATCCCATCATCCAATGCATCACACTCCAATGTGAAGGGTTGTGTGAATTTTGAAAGTGCCAATACTAGGCAACTACTCATCACCTCCTTGAGTGATTGACACACCATCGACACCATGGCAGGAGCGACGAGGGAGGGCTCGGGGCTTAGCCCCAGCCCATGGCTACATATGTTTTCACAGGACCAAGTGCGGGGTTCCTTAGGAGCTGACGAACGAGGGCGAAGCTCTAAGCCCTAGCCCCAAGTCATATTATCAAGCATCAGACCGTGGTGGAGTCGGTTGGGTGCTAAATGGACGGGGCTGAGTTTGGGCCCCGGCCTTGGTCCCATGGCACTACATAAACCACTGGTGGAGGCAGTTGGGAGCTACAACGGCGGGGGCAGGCTATTAGCCTCGGCTCCTGGCCCTATGAGCGACATACGACTGCAACCATTGGCGACTAGTGTGGAGTGGCGGGGGTGGGCGGTTAGCCCATCCCCTGGCCACATGGGCCAACATGACCGAAGCTGGGGCTGAAATTCGAGCGCGAGAGTTATTGGGAAAATTAACCATCTGAAAAATTGCACCTATTTCGAGCAAATTTGTCGCCTCCCGAGTGGATTTAAGGGCGGGTTTGTCGCTCTCTTAGCAGATTCGTCCAATTTGGAGGATGAATAGTAGTGGAAACTTGGGAGAGCCATAATTTGATGAGTTTTCGGCCTTTTGGAACTCAAGAAGAGTCCAGATAGGGGTTTTTGGACATTATGAATCCAATGGAAGCCTATGTTCACTGATTGGAGCACTTATGAAGATATTTTTTTGCAGGTTTGAGTCTATGGGTGCCAAGATCAATTAGTGGGTTGAAGCAGTTTTTGAAGGCTTTTGAGCGTGGAGAGGACCTTGTAGGGGTTTTACAGCCTTCATATGTTACCTACAACAGTTGTGACATCTATAGTGCAGCTCATGTTTCTCTTTTCTCATTATGTCTTTTTGAGGAAAGTTCTCTTTTAGTACTTCAATGTGGAATTTTTATACTTGTTATGCTTATTTGGAGATAGAGTAAAGGGTCTTGATGTGAGATCCCTTTTCTTGTTGACTGTTTCATGATTGAATTTAGGTTTTCATGCTTTTTTAGAGTGAGAGTTCTTTGCAAAAGAAGTTTCCTTGAAGGGGAAACTAACCACTCATTTTGTCAGCAAACTTATGTACTCTTTATCGCTGAAAGCTATGGAGCGGTCTAACTATGTTAGCAGGCCCAGAGATGTAGCCCAGGAGGGGTGAACTTTGTCACCAAATTTTGTGTTGTTTCTCTTCATGATTGCCTTTATGAGTTAAATGATGATATGTTGCTTGTATAAAGTTCACATGAAAACTAACTCATTATCCTTGAAGAGACCATAAAACTTGTGTTTACATAAGACCCATTTTTACTTGCAAAGCGTTAGAGGATGGTCAGTTTTTAGGAAGGAGAAGTTCTCCTCCAATTTCAGATCAACCTTACATCATGAGAGGATCAGTAGGATGGAATTCCTTTCACTTGAGCACTTTGGATAGATAACCACTTGACCTACCTGTAAATGGCCAAATGCTCAAAGTGTTTTACAAAGAAGACATTTGATGCCATGGGGAATCTCTATATTGCATTTCTAACCTTACTCTCTTAGATTAGATTTCATTTCAGCATTTGTATTTCATGCTCTTAGTTTAGATTTATAATTCATGTTATTAGAATAGTTTTATTTCATGTTATTATAGTAATGTTTTTCAGTATTTGATTTTATATGATGATTTTTGGATATATATGTGAATGGATGCTACTTATGTGCTTTGTTTGACTTGGATGCAGATTCGAAGTTCTCACATGCTTTCATGAAAGTACGCGTCCCTAGGTGGAGCCAAATTTTGAGCACTCAAGTTGCATTTAAAAACTTGCCAGAGACTCCATGATCAAAGTACACTTGGATCATTCCATCACCATTAGATCAATCAGAATTCCAATCTTCATCAAGGCTTTTAAACCACTTTCTTCTTCTCATTATTTTGTTTCTTAGATTCCCTAGCCTTGCAGGGATATTGTAAAAATAATTCTAGTATGATGAAAAAGAGTCATGTAACAAGCCTAGGTAGCTTAGGATTTTACTAGCAAGTGAGTTCACTCTAGGGAGTTTTTTTCTTTGGTTAATTATTTGTGTTTTTTAACACTTCTAATTAGTTGAGTTTTTCTCTCAGCTATACCCCAAAGCTAGAGTGTGGTTTGATGGTAGAGTCTTAGGTGAGTCCTAGTGTCTAGAGTCAATGTATATTACCATACTAGATCATCTCTAAAGTTTCACGAAATTTGGTTAAGTCTAAGGGTCAATTTTTAATTGTTAAAAAAATTCCTGCTAGACGGGATTTTTTAATAATTTTTTTATGTAAATGTAACAAGTGTTGTCTAGAGAAGCTGTAGGGGGTATGGGTACTCAGAATAGACCTCTACACCTCAAATTTCTTCGAAGACACACATTGAGGGTCAAAAAATGGTTATCTACCCCTCAAAACCAAAATTTTCTAATTTTTGGCAAAAATTGGCAAATAATTAGCTGAAAAATAATAATTGGGAGAAAATAAAGATACTCTCCATGTGGAAAATACTAAAAAATGAGATGGAAATTCACGTGTAAAATTCAAGTCAAAAAGTGATATGGATTCCATTTACCAAGGAAGATGACCCCAAAAAAAATTTGATGGTCCTCAAGCACAACGAATGGTCCAAAAAAACACATTTTTTTAGGAAAACAATTCGATTTCCAAGATGTGAAAAGGATTTCGGTTAAGTTTTGGTCAAGGATAATTTTGAAAGAGGTCTTCCACTACTCCAACATTCAATTGCTACTTCACCCATTTACCTATTGTGCAAAATCTCTACCTTGTGAAAATTCCACAAATTGAAATCCTACTGCAACAATTGATTAATTTTCTTCTATTTGTTAAATAAATTGAAAAAATTATTTACTTTGTTCTACGGTAAATATCGAAACTAATAAAATACATCCTTCACAAATAAAAATTACTGTGGAAGAAAATAGTGTTGGAAAGATAGATGCACACACACACAAATAACACTGTTATTTTTGGACTAAGTCCCCAGAAAAACCTAATGCAGGAAAACCAGTGCAACAACTGAGGGTTTGTATATTATGCGGTAGTAAATTTGAGTACAAATCTATGGTTGCTCTAAATCTAGCAAACCATACAGAGAAAATCTGATAAATGAATCTAGTGAGAAAAATCTCACTCTCACAGGTGATCCGACACTGATCTTGGCTGAAGATGAGCTTCTCTGCACTGCCTCTGTGTAGTCACTGCGTCAACCTACGCAATACTGCGTCCCTATAGCTAGGAACAACGTATTCCTTGCTAACTGATCAACTGTTGTCTGGAAACTAGACTTTGTTGGCCTCCGAAAACTCTCTCTAGCTTCTGGCACTGAATCAACTCTGCTTCCCAGCAAAAATGTGGATCTCCTCTAAAGCACTGCGCTGCCTCTGTGTGGCCGTCACTGCCTCTCTTTTGTGCACTCACCGAATCTGGAAAAACTTTCTTTGGCCTTACTATCCCTGCCCCTCTCTCACTGTAACGAGCTCACTAGCTCTCTCTGGTAACTCAGCGTTGCTACTCAGGAAATCAATCTGCCAGTGAATTCGATCTCTGCAAGTGTGTTTTCCAAGCCACATCGATTTTCGTATAATCTCTCGTTGAGACATCAATGGCCACTATTAAAACTTAATCGATGGCTAAGATTAACTAGAACTAATCTGCGTCCTTTTCTAGAAGATTCACATCTGACTTAATTAATACCCTTTAATTAATAATATTTCCTTAGTTTGGACTTAGGAAATAATAAAAAATTGATTAATTATTTTAATTAAGTCGTCTCTAGATGGAATTTCCAGAAACTATTTCTGGGTTTTGGAGAATGCATGTGTCCTAACATCTCTATTGAATCTCGAGGCTAGAACACATCCAATGCTACAAAAACTAACACTCCCACTTAGCGAGGAAAGTGTTCTAGTACTGCAACTACAATATACTGCCTTTGCACTATCTCCTGCTACGTTGTTGATGTCTAGCTACTGCTGCTCACCAACTACTGCGCAACTCCGATATGCGCTGCATCTGTGCTGCTACTGACCATGCTGAACTGCTGCCAACTACTGCAACTTTGTTGTTGCTGCCTCTGCAACATCTGCAACTATCTCTCATCTACTGCTGCTGCAACTGAGAACTGTCCATCAAACTGAACCAACTGTGGTTAGCATGATGCATCTGTCACCCGAGTCCTGACTGCTGCTAGTCTTTGTGCTGTCACTGAAGCCTCTACACTGCTGCTGACTCTACGCTGTTCCAACTGCACTGCTTCCAACTCTGCATTGCGTTGCTCAGTCTCTTACTACTACTAGCTACTACGTTTGTCACTTTGGCACCTGACTGCACCAAATGTTACTGGTCCATCCTGCTACTGCTGCTATGGGCTCCCGTAGCAAGGTATTGATCCAAGAGGTGGACTCCTCAAGGATCCTGCTCATCTGTATCTCTCTGGGGCTACAAAACCAAATCACCCAACCTCACCCTTGGAGGTATATTAATGATCATGGAAAACTCTTCCTCCAGTCTGAAGGACAACCTATCTACCTCCACCGATGCAGCTTGTTGATATTGCTTCTCCTATTTGTCCTTCTTTCTGGGAGGACATTGAGTGTTGTAGTGACCAAGTTCACCACATTTGAAGCACTTGACCTTGGAAATGTCCTTCCTTCTCTTGCGCTACTCCTGTTGCGCCTTTGATGCAAGGGCTGTGTTCTCCTCTTCCTTTACTTCCTTCGTCCCACTACTGCTGTTGCCATTGATGGTGCTCTTCACCAAGTCTCGCCTCATCTCCTCCTATTGCAGATTTGCCCACATTCTGTCCCAATCTAGAAAGTTTTCTCTACCTAGGATACTCTGGACGAATACTTGCCACTCCTTGGAAACATTATTTAGAGCAAATCGCACAAATATTGTAGGTTGGGGCGCTGACCCGACTGCAAACAGCTGATCCTGAACTTCCTAAAGTCTAGTAAGGGGTCTATACACTCCCCTTTTTGCATCCTATACACCTCAACTTATCCTCCAAATACATCTTCTGCTGCTTAGAAGATCCTTGGTATAGTGTAGCAAGAGCCCATGTCACACGGTTCGGGTTCGAATTCGAGTTCGGCAACGATTAAGTTCGATTCAAATTCCAATTTTACGATGAAGTTCGCATGAGGTTCAACATTAAGTTCGACTATGAATATTTTTCAATATATATATATATATATATATATACATATATATATATATATATATATATATATATATATATATATATATACATATATGACATAAAATAATAAAAAATCAAAATCAATCAATAAAGTTATATGAATAGCAGTGAGCACCCACGAGCCACAAATCACGACCACTATTCACTTCGCTCTCTGGGTGGCGGGGACAAGCAGCATCTGGAAATTGAATTCAGGAAATTGCAGAGAATATAATACAACGACAACACTGAGCACAATAGAGCGAGTACACTCAAACTGAAATTGGCTTGTGAAAAATATATCGACAACCATGGTAAATAAAGCCAAACCAGTGGTCATTGCGGGAAACTAATTGGCGTGAAGCGGAACAAGAGAAAACCATGTGTTGCCCATGGTTTTTCTCATAAACCTTAAAACAACTAACAAAAACTGCTCGAAATCTAACCTCAAACCCCAGGAAAAATTAAAAAATTTATAAAACTCGGCTTCATGTTCGTCTTTAGGTTTGCCTTCAGGTTCAAATTTATTGAGGTTCGACTATCAGGTTCGTCGAACCTGAACGAATTTGATTTTTTTTTTGGGTTCGTCGAATTTTGAACCTGAAGGTTCAAATTTGGCGAACCCTATGACATAGGCAAGAGCATCCCACGTCTGCTTGGCAATGTCCTTGCTAGCTATGTGTGACACCATGTGATCTCGAACTCCATCGAGAATCAACCTCTTTGCCTTTACTATCTCCTTTTTGTAGGCCTTCAGCTGATCTGGGTCCGTGGGTACAACTACCACTGAAATGATATAGGTCTTGAGATCGTATTCGTCTAGAAGGCAGGAAATCCTAGCTTTCCATATCACATAGTTGGCTCAACTGTCCAACTGATCCTGATCTCTCAACCTAGCTGATGCCATCTCGCCAAAAAAGTCGAACTCTTCCTCTTCTCCTCTGCGCGGCTGCTGCTAGGCTCTACGCACTCCCTGTTGGAGCGAGAAAATATGCTCACAACTACTACTGCTCTACAGTGAGAAATCGAACTTTTTGGCTAGAAGTTACCTGAGGAGAGAATTTCCTCAGTGTGTGCTCTTCCTTCCTTCTGACGTTATTCTGCTCTAGCAAACAGTTGTAGAATAACTGCGTCCCAGCTGAAGATCTACTATGCACAAAAAAATGTTACTACTCCCTTTGCCTCTAGAAATCTTCGATCTGGAAAATTAATTCTCTGTCGACTCACTTAGAGAAATATTTTTTCCTCAAAAATCTACCCTCCTAGCCAATGGACTGCGCAGCCACTTGGGGTTTCGAGCAACTTCTTACGCAGTGCTTCGAATCTCCCTCTTTCCGTCTGCAACTGAGCTCTTCTTGCTTCTCATGCGCTTTGATACCATGTGAAAATTCCACAAATTGGAATCCTACTACAACAACTGAATAAGTTTCTTCTATTTGTTAAATAAACATAACAAATTATATACTGCGTTCTACGGTAAATATCGAAACTAATACACTGCAACCTTCACAAATAAAAAATACTGCGGAAGAAAATAGCACTGGAAAGATAGATGCAGACACACAACTAACACTGTTATTTTTGGACTAAGGCCTCAGAAAAACCCAATGTGGGAAAACTGGTGCAACAGTTGAGGGTTTGTATATTATGCAGCAGTAAATCTGAGTACAAATCTATGGTTGCTCTAAATCTAGCAAACCATACAGAGAAAATCTGACAAATGAGTTTAGTGAGAAAAATCTCACTTCCACTGGTGATCCGACACTGAGCTTGGCTCAAGATGAGCTGCTCTGCGTAGTCACTGCGTCAGCCTACACAGTACTGCGTCCCTACAACTAGGAACAACGTCTCTCTCGCTAACTGATCAACTGTTGTTTGGAAACTGGACTCTGCTGGCCTTCGAAAACTCTTTCTGGCTTCTGGCACTGAATCAACTCTTCTTCCTAGCAAAAATGCGGATCTCCTCTGAAGCACTGTGCTGTCTCTCTGCTATGCACTCACTGAATCTGGAAAAAATTCCTTCGACCTTACTATCCCTGCCCCTCTCTCATTGCAACGAGCTCACTATATCTCTCTCCAACAACTCAACGTTGCTACTCAGGAAATCAATCTGCTAGTGAATTCGATCTCTGCAAGTTTGTCCTCCAAGACCCATCGATTTTCTTCTTATAATCTCTCGTTGAGACATCAACGTCCACGATTAAAACTTAATCGATGGCTAAGATTAACTAGAACTCGGTGCGTGTCCTTTTCTAGAAGATTCACATCTCCCTTAATTAATACCCTTTAATTAATCATATTTCCTAATTTTAGACTTAGGAAATATTAAAAAATTGATTAATTATTTTAATTAAGTCGTCTCTAGATGGAATTTCCAGAAATGATTTCTGGGTTTTGGAGAATGTATGCGTCCTAAGCTCTTTGCCAAATCTCGAGGCTAGAACACATCCGATGCTACAAAAACTAACATACCTCTCCTCAAGATTTGTGCAGGGCCTATTTAAGGGTTTCAATTTTCTCCATTGGATCTAGATGTTTCTCCTTGGGATCAAGACATTTGACCTTGGATCACCACTTGGCACTTGGAGATGAGTTATCTCATTGGGATCTACTCCCATTTTTTTCTATAAATTAAGGCTTTGGCTCCTCATCTGATGTATTGTAACGCTTCGAGCTATTGGGCTAGGGGCTCTACCAGAACTTGTACGCTATTTTCTCATGATATAATAAAAATAGTTTGGGGTTTATTCTATGTGGTGTTATCCTTCTTCTTTTCAGGTATTATTATTCTAAATTTTGCGCTTAATGTTCTATGCATATTGATTCAATTTGTTGGTTCACTAGCTGAGTTATTGCAAGTTATCTTGTATTAATTTTTTTATTGGATGACCACTCTAGATTTGAACCTCTAGCCTCCTTCTTCATTGTGTAGTCTAATCCCTTGTGGATCTAAAAATTTCTTTCAAGTGTGTAGAGATCTAAATTTTTTTGAATCAAAGCTTGAGCGTGGGGTAAGTTCTTGGCCAAACGAACTCACTCTCAAGGAAGCAAAAGGAGAAAGGACCCACATTGAGTTATTTCCTCAAAGATCTAATCTAAAAATTGAAAAGGGAGTCTCTTCCCAGATCTATAAGATATCTCATTTTTTCAAATCAAGATCTACTTACTAATTTTAAGCTCTTTTACTAAATAATATAGCTTTTTCAGAGCTTATTTAAAGGGTTTTCCCTTTTCTTGTTTGCACAAGAGTAGAGGTGTCCTCACACTCTTGTTGCTAGCACTTGTTTTTTTAAGTTTACTTTCTTATTATCTTGTGATCCAATTTCTATTGCTTCAAACTAATCATCCTCTTGTTGGTTTGTGCAGTTCTTGAAGGAGGCCTAGTCATTGGGTTTTTGAAATCGATTTGAAGGGATCTATAGTGGAGGCTAGAAATCATGAGATCTACATTTTTTGAGCCCTCTTCACACTCTTGGCCGCAGACAAAAAAAAGGGTGTAGAAAATCCACGAAATTTTGCAACTGCTAATATGAACAATCTAAAAACTAGTTTCTTTTCATATAGACACAAAATTTCTCTACTTATATTTGCAGCGGAAGAGGATCAAAAATAAATACACAATCACACAATTTAACAACACAATTTTTCTAGGGAACACTAGGAAAACCCTCTACTTGATTATTGATAGAAACTAAGCATTAGATCTCTTACAAATACAACTTATTTCAATCTAAAATCAAACTTGTTTTCCTACCTTGAACCAGGCTTGAAAGCCTTGCAAGATTGTTGATCCCTATCTAATCTCTATCAAACTCACACAAGCCTCAACATGCAAGATCCAACCTGTGCTCTCTATTGCCTTGTCTCACCAACTCGTGCTCACAAGACAATGATCAAAATGTGCCTGTGTTTCTCCTTATAAGCACTTTGATTAGGTTATTACTGAAAAGTTCTATTTGAGGAAAGTCGAATTGTTGATTAACTAGTTAACAAAATCTCGCTGGTTGTGTTAACTCGTCCTTCCTATAATTTAGGAGCCTGACTCAATCAACTCGTCCTTTATCCAAAATAACTCACACTAGAAGACAATAAACTCAGCCTTCCACTAATTAGCACTAGTCAATTGCTTCTTGCACTCCTAACTTTTAGGATTTCGCTAAAAATTTTAGGAACTCATCCTACTTTTTAGGAATTAGCTCCTAACTCATAGGAACTTGTGCATGCTCAAGGAGAAACTCGTGGTTCCTTTGATTAAGGCACAAACCAAGAAACCATTTCTCGCTATTATTTTCAATGCTCCCTCTTAGTGAGGAAGGTGTTCCTAGAAGAACCTCGTCCACCAAGATTTGTCTCCAACATTACCATGTTCTTCGCTACTCGACAACGACTAAGGGCAGGGGTTGTCACTCTGATCCCCGCCCTCTCTGTTCTAGTTGTCTCCCTACAACAGGCTACGAGGGTTAGTCCCTATGAAATGTGAAGATGAAAGACTTGTCGGGAACCAACTAGTCTGGGAAACACAACTGAATGGCCTAGAAACCCGGTTAATGATGATGAGCAAGCCTAATTATTAGCACTATTTGATTAGATTATTTAAGAGACTAGTGCCTTATGGAGTCAACTTACCTGCATAATATAAATTAATTACCAAGTTGTCGGATGAACAATTGTTTCTTAGGATGCTCATTATCCTATATGCGATGCGACACCTAAAACTAAGTGAAATGAAAACTCTTGGTTACTTTTAGATTAAATTCCTATCTAAGTGAACCCTTTCTCTCTATTGTTTTGAAGCTAGTCTCAAGTCTAGTTTGTGGAGAGAAACCCAAGAGAAGTTAACAAAGGCTATATTACCGATGCCTCCCCTGGAGTTCTAACCATCTGATGTCTCTGGTGCTATAGAGACAGTGGATTTAATCACTACAAGGTCACCGTGTTAACAACAAGTGAGGGTCTAAACTTCGCAAGCTGGGTGAGAGAGGTGGTCCTATCGTCTTTCAACCAAGCCTACGCTTGGAGGTAAATTATTAAATGCACTACTAGTCCTAGAATGAAAGTGCGTGATGAGCAATTAGCCTTAGGTGAGATTGTTAAATGTTTTAAGTACTTTAAGACAAATTAACCCCAAAAAATATTTGATTTAGAGCAATGAAAGAAAGTGCTTAACAATTACAAGGACAGTCTTCACCAATGCAGTGCTAAATGAACCAATTAGATGGTGCCAGAAAATGTTGTGAAAAGCAATTCAAGATTAGAAATATCACAATGGACAATCACTTGATTAAATAACAATAAAATGCATAAGTCCAATGTTTCTTAATAATGTCAAAGTGCCAATTAGATAAACGCCAATCTCTTTAACAGGATATCAACAATTAGCAATCCCTAACATTACTTAGATTACTCTTATCACAATATCAAGATCAATTAGGTGCTTTTAAGAGTGAGTTAAAATATTGCAAGATTATGATTTTATATATGATGCTCACTTGAAACACCATAAGTTAACGCTCTTATTATAATAAGTAAACTCACAAGAAATGATAATTCCACTATGACAATGAAAAGCAATGTAACTACTTATCCAATATTCAATTTCAATGATAGCAATGACAAGTGAAAGTTTTCCTTTGAAACCGATGTCACAAATGCTAGCAATCCTTTAGACGATGTATTAATGCTTTTCAATATCAATGAGAGGAAGAGAGCTAAACATTCATTAACTTAATAACCAATGACAATGTAGGAATGCTTGCAACTCAAAAATGTTACTCTTTAGTTTATGTTAATAACATTAATGGAACGAGAGCAGATTTATGAGGGAAGCAAGATTAAGTTATGTTAAAATGCCCATTCAGTCCAAGCTTAGCAATTATTTTTTAGAGCATTTATCGAAAGCGCATATATCTTACCAATTAGATGAGATTGCCAACAGTGAAACACTTGTGTATGCAAGAGTGCAATGAATGAGATGCAACAGTGCTATGAGGCAACAAAGAGACCACTGATCACAGCAGTAAGAGAAGGAAATCAATCAAGAAAACACTTACCGAAGATGCGAAGAATGAATGCCCAGTGAGATAAGATGACTGTCAGCTACTTTTATACCACTGTTATGTCTATGATCAGACCTTACAGTGCTTATATCAGACCTCAAATTAGTATAACAGTCCTCGACAAATCACAAGAGATATCATATAATGCCTGTTACCCACCACTTCGTGGGTGATATTCCTAGGAGAAATTTTTTTCTCCATGATGGACCTCAGCTGGCAGCCAGCAACCCCTTGCAGCCCTCAACTAGCTCGTTGTGCCATTTCTTTGCCACCTAAGCCAGCCATATGGTCCCTCACCCATCTGTATTGATCGTATGTTTGAAGGTGGGCCTCCCGAACCTAAAGGCATGTCTTGTCATTTGGTAATTGAGTACTGGGTTTAATTATCAGGGACACTTCGAGGCATGGATTGATGGGGGGTTTTGTCGCCCAAAGTGTACACCAAGGGCCACAATGCTCAGGGCAAGGGCTGTCACTCTAATCCTTGCTCACTCCGTTCTAGCTATCTCTTAGGGAAGCTAATGGGGGTAGTTCCTAAGGGGTGAAGGACGGATGATGAGGGAAAACTTGCTGGGATCCAACAAGTTCTAGGAGATGCACTAAGAGTTTTCTTATACTTGGCTTAAATTAGATGCAAACGAGGTTGATTGAGCAATGATTTTAGGATATTCAATTAGATTAGACAATTTGGATTAAAGTTGTGAGATCAGTGCCTTTAATCACAATGCCCAGAGGATTGAACTTGCAGGATGAAAGGTTTATCAAGTTACAAGATAACTAATGCTGCTTGATGAATGATCAACTAGCTTAGGATGTAAATGCAAGATGAATGAGAGGCTAACGCTTTAGAGTACTTATATTTGTGATTTATTCTGTGTTATATCGTTAAGTACAATCACGAAGATAGATGCTTACTTTAACAAGATGAAACATATGACCGAAATGAAACTTTCACAAGATGTACAATTTGCCACAATTAGGATAGTCTAGCAAATGTAAATGATTGCCACCAACGTATCACAGATATATACACATATCATGAACTATGAAGAACGATTATTCTCTTAGAATGCTTGATCGGTGATTTAATTATCCATAGAACAATGATATTGCAGTGCTCTTAGCCAATATTTTTTAACAAAATAATTATCAAGAGATGTGTAATCAGCCTTCAAGCCAATGATTCTTTGCCTAAGGTACTGGAATATTAACTTATCACAGTCCCAGATAGATGCCTGAAACAATCAAGTTTTAATATCCTTAAACAACACACAAAATAATGAGATTCAATTTCTGATTTGGGTGTATATGCCAAAAATCAAAACTCATAAGCAAAGTCAAAATGTTGAAGTGATAGGGACCATTCAACAATATGAGATAAATGCAAATGTTCGTTTAGATGTGAGAAACGCAAATGCCTTGGAATTGTAGATTTACTGAGTATTTTTCAAAATGTATTCTTAATGCAGAACATGAAGCCAAGATCAACTCACCCTAAAATGACAACCACTTACACTGCTTGTGTTTCCGATGAGCAATAAGTAGACATCAGTAGACTATTTAGGACAGCAGTCAATTACTTGTGTTCCGAAGCAATCTAGAGAGCCAAAGATAGTTGAAACAGTGAACATTAAACTTATGAACAAGCCATGCCTTCTCAAAGGCACAATGCCACTGCTATGGATCAGAACTCAATGTGCAATGACATTCTAAGCTATTTGAAGAGACATACAACCTCTGCAATTATGATTTGCAAGCTAGGAAATCCTCAGTCACAGATTTATAATTAGATGCCACTGTGAAAACAAAAAAGACAGAAATCAACTTGTCAACAAACTTTGAAATTGGTGCTAGAACAAGTGCAGTGTGGTGATAGTACAAAAGCAAGGATATGAACAAGAGAGAGAGGCTTCCTTTGCTATGTCTTTCAAAGCCAATTCATAACAGAGACGTATATATCGCAAATTAGAGGTATTGGAGCATGCTCTTACCACTGTTAGCTTCAGAATGCAGAGATATTGTAACAGCCTTTTGTATTGTTCATGATGTTAGAACGGACAAGAGAAAATTTTCAAATAATGATCGTGAACAAATGTCCTTCAGTTAATTAATTGACAACCGCCTGATGTATATAGGAATTGGATGCCTCTTAGTGTGGACTGTGTGTAGTAATTTCACTTAGATGTTTTATGACAGCAAGAAGGACAAGTGAAATCACAATATAATGAGATAGATAATTGCTATTGTTACCAGTGATATTTCAATTTGACAAATTAATGCATCTGAAAGATAACTCACAAAGAGAGAAATAATGCTATCTACTATGGCATAAACAATGAGCTTCAGAGACAAAAGTAAAACACTAGGCCTAAGATATAGCACAGTGAAAATAGAATCAGCCTGGATATGAATGTTGGACTCCAATTTGGCAATGTGACCCCTTCAGAATGCAACTCTGAGCCTGCAATTACGAATTTATTAGCCCCGGACAGTATATAGTAAGGCAAAGACCCTGTAGATGCTGGTGGCTGAGGGAGACAAGGCTGAACAAGGCTGCGGCAAAGAGATATAAGCCTTGTAGACCTGTGATAATTCCACATAATACAGCGACAAGGGTAAGAAAAGGTAATTGGGATGCTGCAAAAGCTGAAAGGGACTGCAGCAGAGAAAGATAGGAGGCAGCAGAAGAGGAAAAATGGTTTCAGGGCTGTGGTGAAGCTACAGGAAAGGAGGCCGAGGTTTGCAGAGCAGAGGTGAAGGGAAAAAAGGCCACGGTCAGCAAAAGGCTGAGCCGAGGTGCAGCCAGGAAAGGGCCACGACAGGAAGATTAGAAAAAAAATGTCTTCCCAAAAAAAATTTGAATTTCGGACTGAGATATTTCTGCCATCAATCGTTCTCCTATAATTATTATCAAAACCCCAGATCTGAATACTTCAATGAAAGATCTAATCGTTTTTTTACCCTGCAAACAAATTTTGAGCCTAGACCTTGCCCTCCAGGGTCTAGATCTGGCTCAGATCTGAAGATTTCCTTGGATGATTTCTCAAATCTATTGCTGCACAAATGAAAAGAGAAAAACCCAATACCCAATATGTACAAAAATAGAGAAAATTTCAAAAACCCAAGTGTTAAAATTCAAAATTATGTTACAAAACTTCATATCTATACAAGTAAATTATAGATCTATACAAATAAGTGATCTAAAATAGATCTGATCTAATAGATAAGTAGAATTGATTATTTGCCAACAATGAATTGATTGTTAACTTGATTGCTTAGTGTGGAACACTGAAGGAAAACAAATGATTTTATGACTTAAACCAGAACTTAAGAAGCATATTAAACATGAAATTGCAGCTAAGAACAAAGATAGAAGACAACAAACATTGATTTTAGAGTTCGTCCTTGGTGGACTATGTCTCCGGGTTTGCTTTCAAGATGGGCATCCGTTTTTTTAAGGATTGATCCAAGGAAGTCTTTACACAGAAAAACACCAGACTGAACGTCCTCGCAGGCATATCTGTTCACTGTCAACAAAAATCTCTCTCTCCTAGCTTTCCAACGCCTGTATCCATGCCCAATTCCTCCTCCAGACGACCAAGAAACACTGAAAACAAAACTGCCTCTCTCTTGCAGAATTTGAATGCAAGCCTCCAAAAACACCCTTCTTTCATCATGAACAATGGTGGTTTTTATAATGAAATGCAGGTTCATTCTCGAACTCCTTTGGGCCAAATATGGTAAGTGGTTTTACATTGAATGAGCATTGAGCTCTCGGTCATGTAGGAATGTGACACCTAGGAGATTAGGTTCATGGTCCATTAATTTCAAACTTAGCGCATTAACAAAAAAAACCCAAAATAAAACCATAGGTTATAATCACCCGCTGACAGTCTGGCTAAATGGCGCACTAACCACTCATGTAACAGCTCACGGCGGTCAAACTATTGACTGCCACATAAGCGGCCAGGCCCTGGCGGCTTCGCAACTGCATGCTAACTCCTCCATGTGACAGCTTCCAAAACCCAACGGTTGCGGCGATCAGCGGTCAACACTTAACATTTCAACTGCGCATTCACATCCCTGTTCACATGTCTTGCAACCTCCGCCCGACGGTATTCTCCCACGTGGTTAACTGTGTTATATTTTATAATATGGTAGTACATAAGTCCGAAAGGGTTATAAGTTATAACATGTTTAAACATTGAAATATGTCATTTGCGCTTAGGTATGGTTTAGCATAGGATTTGCAACATTGATAGCGCTAGATCTCCACCATAGTTTTATGACCATTACATTTGTGTTTGGTATGTTTTAGGACCTTAGGATTAGGATTACATACCATGACCTTAGCTTAGGTTTTTGACACCTTAGCATAGAATCTTGACCATATAATCACCATGAAGTAATTGAATCATGAACCACATCATTACACCATGACGTTTAACCATGATTGACGAAACTGAAGACTTCCTCATCAGACAAACTAGAGAAACTGAAGAACTAAAGATTGAACTAATCTTCACTATCAATCTGCACTAATGCAAGATCCTCTTGGATCAATAAGTTACAGATCTATCAGATTTAAGGAGTATGAGTCTAACTCTGCTCCCAGATTTGTAGATTTGAGACTCTTTCTAGTCAGATCTAACTGTTTAGCACAATATTTTGAAGATAATTTTTTTTTTTTTAAAATTTAGGTACTAGCCTAGAAAATCCCTGCAAGATATATTTCGTTAGATAATCTTAGAGTTTTAATCTGGAAGGCTCTCCAAATCTTAAGTTTCAGGAGTCGGCTGGTCCAACCTAGGACTTCCCCACACGCCCAAAATTTCTGAATAAAAATGATTATGCACACTTAGGATATAAGCCGTCAAATTAATGGAGGTATAAAATAACGATCAAATCTTCAAAGATTGGAGATACTTGCCAATCAATTAAAAATCTTAATGCTATCTTAAAACCCAACAATTTAAGCAAGATACATGTGAAATAAATTGATCTGCAAGAGCTATTAACCAACAATTTATAAATAAGATCAGCAAAAATTAAGCACAAGTTACCATAAAATGCCGAAGAGTAACACTCTCATCAAGTAAAACCCTAAAGACTTTGCGTTGTATTATTCCAAAAAAGTTTACAAGATTTTCAAGAGCTAATACACGATCTAAAAGATCAGATCATTTACTTGACAAATGACTCCTAATTTATAAATTAATTCTCCAACGGCTAGTTGGCTTGATTCCCGTCAAAGTAATCTCGACTGTTGAAAAAGATTTAATTATTTTTTAATCTTCTGCATCGAAATTATTTTATTTTTTGAGGAAATTCGAAATTTTCATTTAATTGAATGTCAACCAACTCAAAATTAATTTTTTTGAGTTGATTTCCTCAAAAAATTGACTTTGACTAAACTACCAAGGCCCAAGAGTCCAAAATCTCTTAAAATTTTCAATATTCCCTTGGCCGGGGACATTCAAAAATTAATTCTTCTTGAATCCACAAATTTTTTAATTTGGAGAATTAATTTTTCCTAGGACTTAAAATTAATTAAATTTATGGCTTATAATTTTAATTTATTTTTGCTAGAAAATTTAATTAATTAACTCATGAGGGGATTAATAATTTTTCCAACCTTCTTTACATAAGATAAATATATTAAACCAATGAAGGGGGAACACCCGTTCGTTATAGACCCTTAAATATCTACCCAATTCTGCGACTCAAAATATTATCTAATAGACCAAGTAATTCGTAATAAAATAATCTAGCCAATTAGCTAGGATTATTCCCAAATTACTTTTACAAAGACTCGATTAAAAAACACTAGGACTCACCTAATATCTTGACGACAAAATCCACCCTAGCTTTGGGGTGATGTTGGAGGGAAAAACTCTATCGATCATTTGTGTCAAGAGACACAGATGAATCAGTGAGACGAAAAACCTCCGAGGATAGAAATTGTCACCAAAATAATAGGCCTACCTAAGTTGTTACATACATGATGGTATTACTAAGATCATTTACATTATAACCATGTAGAATGGGTTTCATCTTTAACAAACTGTCTACTAATGATGAAATCTAAATGATGCAAACACTTGAACATGATAAATCCCTTTTGTGAAAAAAGAGGTGTATTGCTATGGGGTCGTTGACACAGAGTGGTCCATAGGGGGATTTCGCGGAAAAAGTAAGCTTAGTTTGTGCTCTTGTCCCCTTGACCTCTTTTGGATGTTACCCTTGGATTTTAGTCCCGTGGGATCTCCTTTACTGACCATTTAGTTTTAGGGTGGTACTACTTGGGAAACCCCGACTTTGGTTGCGTGGTCCCGCTCCCTTATCCACATACACCACTCCCCTTCCATTCACTATACCCCCATTCATCATCTCTCCCACCTGGGTCCACATTTCCTCACTAGGTCCATTTAGGGTTAGCCTACCTATTCCCTTGCCCCCACCTTGGGTCAGGCTTGCAACGATGCCCGGGAGGTTGAATCAGTTGAAAAGAAAAGTAAAAGCATTAATGGCCACATTAAACAGAAAAATGTACCACAAGATGCAAAAGATGGTTGGGACAAGCATAATTAACACGTGAGAAAAAGCCAATACATGAGCTCTACCACATACCCATGGCCATCACCCTGGCTCCATAGGCCCTAGATGAGCCTCCCTTATCATTCAAGAACCCATGATTGTCCCAACCCCTAGAGGGAAATGAACTGCCCTACCAAAAGGGGGTAATCATTGTTATATCTTACACATCATGGTCTTATCCTTTGAGACCCGAGCAATTAATCAAAGAAAAATCATAAAAGGAAAAAGGTATATAAAGAAGGGTGAAAAAATCAACGTCGGGGCACCTCATGTACCACAATTTCTCCCTCCTACACATTATGTACCTAGGTGTGGGCTTCCCTTTTTCTAGCTGCCCTTGTGACCCAGCCCTGCCCCTCTCATTCCCTATTCCATTTCACCCCTTTATCACATGCCACCACCATTTGAGGGATGTGCCTTGGACATACCATCCTCCCTAAAGGTAGAAGCCACCTAATAAGGTACCTGGCTAACCCCGTTTGGAGCTTGGAGACATGATCACATGCCAAAGCCCACTATGGAAGGGCATGCCATTATGAAGTGTCCACTTGTTGTCTATATTGTCTATGCAGGGTCGCAGATGGATTTCAGATGGTGTCCATTTGGGTTTGGTCTCCCTGTATAGGGTCCTAACCCTCCAAAGGGCTGCATTGGCACATATAGGGTGTGTGTAGAAATCCATAGGCCTACACAACAGTAATCAACACTTGATGGATCCCCAAAGATGTTCAGAGATTGCTAGAGATCCACCTTTTGGACGAAGAAGATGCATTTGGTACATTATGTCCATTTGGCCCCACTAGTGCACCACACACTTGGCAAGTGTCCCCGGACTTGTACGATGACATGACAACATTAATTCCATCATCTGAGCCCTTACAGATGGTCTACAGACGTCTTCAACTCATATAGAGACCCATGATGTCATTGGTGTGCCCCCACACCCACTGGGAGCACCATAGGTTTATTGTTTGGAGAACAAGGGGACACCCCCTTGCCCATCACTTTTGAGGATTCTATTCATCATTATGGCACTTATGGACCTCATCAGGCCTCTTGGAGGGCCCTACGACATGCATAGATCATTATTTTACCTCTTAAGAGGCTTATTATTCCATTTGTGAGCTATTTTGGTGGGCTTGTCACCCAAAGTTAGTTAATTTGCAATTTTTTTATTTTTAGGGGCTAATGTAGGCCCATTAGGAAATTCGAACTCCTAATGTGTGTAAATAGGAGTTGGATGGATTCATTTGTAGCATCACTTGGATTTGGATCATTCTCTCATTAGAGAACTTCACAATTTTTCCTTGGTGGATATTTTTGGATAATGGATGAATATTGACGTATGGATTGGGTTATTCTACTCTTAGAGCTTCTTATATTGCAAATGTGATGCTTGTTGGATATATTCTTTTACATGTAAGTGGAATTTTAACGTTATTTTCTTTCATTTTGCTGCATACATTGGTTATGAGATTTTCACTGTTTTAGGGCTAATTGTTGCATGCATTTACAACATCAATGTGGAATTATGTTAGCTTGTCTCTATGTATTGGCCATATTGGATGAATGAATTGTCCAAGAGATCAAGTTATCTCAATAATCCTCTTCCATTTGCAACAAGGTATAAATGCTTTTAAGGTCACTTTTCTTCTCTTGCCCTTAACATTAGACGAAGTTGACTTTGAGAGCCTCCTTGAACAAGAAACGAAGTCCATCTTCACAATTCTCCTAGAGTCCGTATCCACAAGAGGAATTAGGCACTGATCCATCAAAGGGTGGTAATTTAAACCATATTTTTCACCTTTTTCCTCCCTCTTCTAGGTCTAGCCACATTGGGTCACCTAGGGCATCAATTTCCCGAGAAACTAGCCCTAGAAAAATTTCAATCTCCTAGGGTCTACTGCGTTGGTGTGTCCTCAAGGTCTCCTCTGAATTTGAAGAGATTCCGACGGTGGGATTGCAGGATACCTCAAGCCCTAGGTCTAAGATCAAATTTTTCCCTAATGTTCCCAAGGCTAGTACCTCATAGGATCAATTTAACATCTTTAGGTGAAAATTATTATTTGATTCTTTCCCCTTGCCTTGGTCAGGTTAACAATATCATCGGTTGCTAGATTCCATTCCCTTAACCTGGGTGGGTCCAATTGGCCCTGTTGGAGTTCCCATGTTTTGGCAAGGTTGGCAATACCAAAAGATGAGACAACATCAAACCACTTTCAGACCCTAGGATCTAGCCCTCCTGGGTCTAGAGAGGGATCTCTCTATATAAACAAAGGTTTTATGTCTTTGAAGCTCAATGTTAAGATGTTAGGCTAGTTATAAGGCTCGAAGTTTGTTTGTTTAATTGTATGTTTGGTTGCTGAGAATCTGGAAGAAGGATTCAATATAAGACAAGGATGAGCAAAGAGGACTTTAGGCAAAGGAGAGATATTCCAGGGAACATTCAAGACCATTGGGAAATGGAGTCAGGAAAGGGTTTACTTGCTATTCAATATGCAGGCTTTCAGTTGGGCTAGTCATCTAAAGCATTGGATCTTAAAGATGATAGTGTGGTAGGATAGGCAAGAGGGAAGGTGAGAGCAAGGAAACATTAAAGATTCAGAATACAAAGTTGAAAACCTGAGATCAGAGAGAGACTTTGAACTATCAATGCTTCGGCCTCCAGCTTGAGGGATCTTAGAAAAGGTTCAATTAACTGAAAAGGATCCTAGTGAGATAAGGACAGAGTTCTAGACCTCCCAGTGTTCCCAATTCATTCAATTAAACCTCAACAAGAACATCTGAAACACTGACCTCAATAATTCATACATCAGTTAGCAGGAAATAACATCCACTACACTGGTTAAATTAATTGAAATCAATCCTTAGATACACATAAAGCAGAAAAAACATTAAAGGCAAGGAGAGCAGAAACATAGGGTATCTAGCAAGGGTAAATCCTATGCCAAATTTCTGATGCAAGCCAGCAAAAATGTAATGAAATGAAATAAACAAAGAGATAGAAAAACATCACCAGCTGCTTTAAATCAGGATCCAAAGAAATGTGCTTGTCATATTAAGAGAAACACCAGTCAAATACAACATTGCCAACAGCTTGAAAGTTCAGTCTGAATACATCTTCCTCAGCCTATCTTACAACTTTACACAGAGAACATGTCTGAAAGGAAACAGCTTGCAATTCTCTGATACTCGATCAACAACCTTTACAATAATTTTCTTCTTGCATTTTATAGCTGAAGAGAGCAGAGGAGGTAGGTGAAACACTAAATGAAGCATTAATCTCAGAAAAGAAAGAGGGCCGAAGCCCATTCTGTTTTAACTCATGTGCATTTATCTCTAGCATTCTTTGGGTGAACGAATGATCTTCTTCAGGCTTCCATTTACTCCAGTATGGCTTTGATGCACTCTGGTTTGCAGTACTCTGTAGTACCTTTGGTGAATAACAAAAAGGTAAATAAATGACTGAGAAGTCCGCCATACTTGTGAAACAAATGCTTTGATAGCACCAGGACTGTTGTCAAGGTAGAAAATCTCTCTAGAACACGGCATAGATTGAACACTGCATGGGCACTTTGTCCTTTCGTGGAAAAACATTCTACTGATGTGAAAACCCCGATGATATGGTTTTCGCGGAGATTGAACTGTCCTTTGATAATATTTATGCTACCGCCATATTTCCGGACATTTCCTTGTAGTACCAGCTTCCAAATCCAACTTTCTCTGCGCAACACGCCATTACAATAGTACATATGAACCATGGCGGTTTTCCGCCTCTCTGTAACCCTGCAAAAACACAAAAACCGTTAAGAAGACAATGCGTGGGGTCGGATGATGTGAGTGACTGCGAGGATGATAGTGGGACGGTGGAGAAAAGGCGAAAAATGCAGAGGAATGGTGGGGAAATGCTTTGGTGAAGGATGGAAAAGTGCATAGAAATTTAACGTAAAAAACGAATGTTTGATCGTGGAATGAACATATATAACGGGGGCGGGCGGATGTACGATGGAGACACGTGGAGTGGTGACGTGTCTGGTCCAGGAGATAACAGGACGGTCAACGGTGGGGGTAATCAAATCTGAACCGTCCGATCTCAAGAGGAGATCGACGGCTGAGGACGCGTCGGCGGGCGATAGATAGTGGGCCAAGGGTACGGTTTCCCCGTGCTAGCCTCCGTGCAACTTTGTGAAGTGATCACCGTTGGATTAAATGCTCTAGATCGGACGGCGCACGTATCCACGCCCGTTTGGTTGGGACTTTAATGCGCGATGGGGTCACAGGGGGGGCGGTAGCCCCCACGGTAGGAGTTCGGGGCAGCGAACATGTAGTTTTTTAATTTAATGTCTCACTTATCATAATTGATTTAAACTAAATTTGTGTTAAGGTAAGTATATAGACTTCATATTTTAACATAGATTGAATCATAGCTTCTTAATATAAAATATTTTCAATATAATTTTCTGTAATATTGTAATATATTTTATAATTTAATGTTAAAATTATCTATCAAAAACCTAAATTTAGTTGATAATTATATTAAAATTTATTTACATATTTTGAATTAAATAAAATTAAGCAGACTAACTTCAACTAACATCAATAAATATCAATTAATTATATATATTCAAAAATTTATATATTTATATAAGATAACCGCACCTTAACAAAACCATGCTTGATTTTTATAATTGAGCCTTTCTTTTTTCCTACATCCTATTTATTTTAATGAATTATAAGTCAACTTGACTTCCACATTGAGAGAGTAACACATTTAAAACAATATAAAAAAATAGTGACAAAAGAATATTTATATATATATAGGTCTTACACCTTGATTATCATCAGTTGTGTCATGCAGTTGTGTCATGTGAGAGAATTATTCATCCTTGAGTAAATCCAATACCAATGGCACTGAGTATACCATTATCATTGGTTTCTCAACTACAAGTCGCGAGTATGAGAGGGTTTATATTAGAAAGAATCTAAGAGCGCTAGTTCTTAAAAAAAATCCATGCGCATTAGATGTTTACAATTACATATAGACAGATTTTGGATGCATCAAAGTAAATTAAAATGATAAATAAAATGATATTCCCATATTATATTCCACCGAAAATATAGTATCCAATCTTTCATTTGAACAACATGTATTGATAAATTACTTTAATAAATAGATGTTATTTTAGTGATAAAATTATCGTCGCTCATAAAACCCTAGTAATGAACAATAACAATAAAATTCCTATCAATAACATGTAACCGATTGTACAATATAGATAATCAATGAAAGAAATAAATTCAGGGTGCTTTCACTTGGATTAATGACAAAGATAGAAGTGGACCAATTTCCCCAAGCTGGGATCCGTCTGAATATTGCCTCTGGATTAGAATTATTCAACATCCACACCACATGCTAGAACCTGGAAACCTTGCAGGGGACTGAAAATCTACCCTTCAATCACTCAATGATATGTACTAGTAAAAAATGGACACTTATCAAATATCCTCTTGGCAACACACATGATAGTCCATCGTTAAGTGCTTCATTTACTTGCAAACAATCCCTTTTTAATAAAAAAATATTAATTAAATATAATAATAATGTAAAACATTTCAGTCCAATAAAATATTAAGCACCAATTTAATAAAAAATTTAAAATTATCCTCCGATATAAATCACGATTAATTAAATAGAATGCATTATAAAGATAACAATGTCTTATCTTAAGACATGAATTAACAACATATAAATTATTTATTTTATTGGTTAAATGGAATGCATCATGAATATTACATGATATAACATATATAAATAGAGGGTTGAAGATATATGAATGATTAATATTAATTAAATAAATTAAATAGAATGCATTATAAATATAACAATGTCTTAGGTTAAGAAATGAATTAACAACATATAAATTATTTATTTTATAGGTTAAATGGAATGCATCATGAATATTACATGATATAACATATATAGATATAGGGTTGAATATATATGAATGATTAATATTAATTAAATAAATATATATTATTTAAAATTATATAAATAGACAAATTAATATTAAATAGATATGAAGTAAATGTATTACAATAATAAAATAAATAAAAAAAAATATAATAAGATTTTTGGTTAGCATAAATCTATTTTGAAGAGAAGTGTATTTCACAATGAAATTAAGAAATATATATGAGGAAATTAAGAAATATATATGAGGTATTGATACGATTATCAAAGGATTTATTATATCTTATGAGGATTGTTTTTTTAAGTCTGTAAAATTTATTAAATAAAAAAAACTAGACACCATTGATAATGTGAAGGCTAAGATACAGGATAAGGAGGGCATCCCTCCTGACCAGAGAGGCTGATTTTTGTTCATAAGTAGCTGGAAGATGGACGTACTCTTGCTGATTATAACATTGATAAGGAATCTAATCTGCATCTGGTGCTCCGTCTTTGTGGTGATGATTCGTCGAAGTGAAAGTTATGTTGGTCTTTTGTGATGCCTATTAGGGTATGAATAGAAGGTTCTTTTGTATGTGTAGTTGTCTATGTTTACTATTTTGTATGTGTGGTTTTCTATGTTTACTGTGTTGTTTCGACTATATTATCGTGTGTACTTGTGGTGGTGATTCGTCGAAGTGAAAGTTATGTTGGTCTTTTGTGATACCTATTAGGGTATGAATAGAAGGTGATTTTGTATGTGTAGTTGTCTGTGTCTACTGTGCTCTATGTGTGGTTGTATGTGTTTACTATGTTGTGTCAACTATATTATCATGCGTATTTGTGTATATGTGGTGGGCTGAAGCCAACACTAGGCCTAGTACTGCAGTGTTTTTGCTCGTCACTGCAATAGAACTTTTTCAATCGTTAATACTCTTTTAATACAAAGACTTTATATACCTTATGGAAGATGAACTTTATATACCTTATGGAAGATGAAAATGTTCTTTGCAGAAGATTTAATTCTTTTTATGGTTCTTATTCAAGAATTTGAAATGAGCGTGCTCTTTAAAGATTGCCATTGTTGTTATATTTAATTTTGAGATGTTATTCCTCTGTCATTTAGACACTTGCAAGTTCGGGACTTCTAGATGAATCAAATTACTTCATTAGCAAAATGTAGGAAGCAGGGTTTCTACCTAATTTTTCATCATTCATTGTTTGCAAGGACTTATAACACTCTTATAGCATTGCATGCTCAAAATGCTAAAAAGGATAAAAGGATATTAGTAGTTCTTTTAGTGTATAATAAAAATACAAATAAAAAGATATTAGTTATTCCCTCTAATATAAATTAAGGCTTTGAAGACATATTGAAAGCTTTGGGCTTTTGAAGTGGGACGTTTTGATTTTTCTGCTTCACAATAGTAAGAGTAATTAGGGTTTTGATATTTTAATTTGTATGATAAAAGAAGAGGTGGATATTTTAATTTTGTCTTCATATTCTGGTCAGATATTAGTTGCATCTCATTCACCATAAATCATTTCCCACTAATGGCTTCATTCAGTATAAATTAAGGCTTTAAGGCTTTGAAGATAGACTGCAAGCTTTGGGTTTTTGAAGTGGGAAATTTTGATGTTTATGCTTCACAACAGCAAAAGTATTCAGGGTTTTGATTTTCTATTTTGTATTATAAAAGAAGAGATGGCTATTATGGATGTTATTATTGTTGTTTCACCAGAGAATAGTCTGCCATGTGGCCCATAGTGCATAATAAGACATCACTATGAAAGGAAGAGCATGCCTAGGTTATAAAAAACCAATTTAATTTAATTTAAATAAATTAATGCATCTTTGTAAGTTCAATATTCAATTAAATCACGTAACATATCACATATTTTTTCCTCTATACTACTATTTTCTATGTTACGGCTTTATAGCGTTTCCTTTGCAACATATGGTGCAATTGCTAGTAAATTCAATTTTAAATAAACCTAAATCTCTAATGAAATCCATATATTAATGCTAGAAAAATTATGAAGAGCTGTTGAAGTTCAACAGAATTTGACCCACAATTTTTTTATTTTTTTTTGAAAAAAAAAGGGGTGAAGCTTAGTGATATTTGAGATCTCTCTGTTAGCGTTTGAACAAATCCATACTCACTGATTGTAATGACCTCCACAATGTTATTTTACTGACATCACCATCAGTCCTTGATTGGTTCCATAACACTAAAATCGGTGCAAGGTATAGATAAAATTTAATTTAATAATTTCAATATGAATTAATTTTTGTATAAATATAAATATTAAATATTAAATTTTAATTTTAAATATTTTTAGTTTAAATTATGTCTGGTTTACATTATATAAATCAAATTAATTAATTCTTTTATTATTATTAAAATATTTAAATAATGATTTTTTTTTTTAATAAGAATAATATTTTAAAAAAAAATCATAATTTTATAATAACTTATTATCTTTATTATGTTTTGAAGTTTTTAAAATCCTACCAAATTATTATTAAAATTATATGATCTAGATTACAAGTGATATTTTTATCATATGTTTAGGGAGAATACATAATTTTACTATACACACAAACACACACACACATATATATATTCTCAAACTTGAATACTAACATGAATTAGGTGACTTAGTTGACAACTACTTGCTATCCATGAGTGAGTTTAGTTTTATGCAATAACATAAAAAGCTTGTAAACATAATAAAAGAAATCAAAATCAGTCATGAATAACAATGAATAGTTTTTTTATGTGGATACTATGGAATTTAATGTGAAACAAAGAACTAGATTGTGGTCAAACTAGTATGGAAGACCTTTGTGTGTGTTTAAGCTTATGTTTGAATGAAAGAATATATAGTGTGTGAGAATAATGTATTTTTATATAAAAAAATGGGATATACAAGGTTCATATGAACTTTATGATTTGAAAGAGTGCAACATAAAGTTTTAGTGGTCAATTCATACACATTAGTTAAACACCTATTAAATATTTATCAAACTTTGACATATATAAGCCCAATAATAAGATTAGGACAATCAATTTAAAAATATTAGAGTTTGTCACAATAGACATCGATACTACCAATCATCCATTAAATAATTAAGGTTGAAAATGAAAACTATATTTAATCATAGCTTTTATAATCATTACACAGAGAGGCCCTCTACAACCCAATATTGAGTAGATGTGTAGACATTGCATCTTACATGTTAGAAGCTAGATGTAAATATTTTTTAATTTCACTTTTTTTATATTGTAATTTTGTTTCTAATTAATAAAATTACTAACATTTCTTTTAGATAAATAAAATCATATCACATTAAAATATGTAACATATAGATAGTAGTTATAAATTAACATCGATTTTACAATATAAATTAAAATGTCACATTTTCTCTTCATATATCACACATTATTTTGTTTTTTTAACTTCCTTACTAATCATTTTCATATGTTATTGCATGGCATATAATTCCTATATTTTCTTATTGTATTTGCAAAATAGTTGATCCTGATGAATTATATCTATGCACTTATTACCTAATGTTTCATGCATCTTTAATTTCCCCTATGTTGATAATTGGATCATTTGCATAATTACTATATGGAAGTACCATCTCCCTAGATGAATCTCATAACATTTAAACCTAACTATCTGACCCCCATTTCTTATTTATTTCCCCAAGTAATATGGTGATTTATTAATTCCTATACCATTAGGTCATATCACATAAATTATGTATGGTAACTCACCACATGACAAGTGCATTACCCCTAATGCATCCATGTGGCCAACGCTATCCCATCTAATGAGCGAATGATAACACATGATGAGGACAAGGTATCGTATGACTATGTGAAGGGCGTAGATTTGTTGTCCCCATTTAATGGTTCTTATCTTTCCACCCAAACCTTAAGCTTGTATAGACATTTCCTGTGAACTAATCGGCATTTTTTCCTGGTTTTCGTATCGCTGTCGTCACTCTATTTTTTCTCTTCTGTAATTGGAAATTGGTAATAGCCTCAAATATACCAACACTATTTTTACAGCACAACGATAGTGCACTATTTATGGTGTTGAGGTATTATGGTTCAATGCACTATTTCATTTTTTTTCATTTTCCACAGTAAGGGTTCTACACTTGACCGTTTTGTAAATTTAAATTTTCTAAGAGTGGTTATTATCACTTTTAAATTTGGTTTCTTGGTTTTCCATATCCTCCTAAAGGTGTGAAATTATGGTCATCAATACTCAATTTCTATTGCATAGGTTAACAGGTTGATGTGTCTTGTTGGATTCATTGGTTCATCTCCAAGAACCATGGCTACATAAGGTGACAAATTCGCTTCTTCCCTTTTTGTATGTACTAGTGAGTTACTAATTGAATTCTTATGCCTATTCTGCTTTAAATTTCCATTAGAACAATATTTACTCTTATAAGCACTAGGGTTTTATATATTCCAAAGGAAAATTCTTCAAATTTTGATTCTTTCCTAATAACAATTTTACTCGACCTTGCAAGGTGTCTATGTAGCCATAAGACCCAATCATTGCACAAAGGCATCAATCCTTTGTTTTACTTTACTTTCTTAGGTAATTTAATGGATCTTCCAACTGCATGTATGCATGTATGGTTGTTTTTCATTACATATTCTTTTGGATATGGTTTTCCTACCTCAGAGCTAACTTATATTCCATTTTCAACAAAATGGTGAAGAACACAAGCTCCATTGACTCATACTCGGGTAATATAAATGGGAATTCCCTCGGTAATTATTTAATAATGCATATCATTTGTTTTTCTCCAACATCATTCTCGTTTGTTGATTGTGACATCTACTTTGCAGGTACACAAGATACCCTCAAACCCTATCTCCGACTATGGAGGTTTTGCACCCATCTTCAACTGACCTAACATAGAGTTTTTCAAGTCGATGATTTTGGTACTTCTCCTCAAGTTTCACCTTCCAACACTTGATTTTTTCAAGTGTCTGATCTGGTGGAAAATATGAATAACTCAATTGTGTTTTGTTCTTTTATTTTTTGTTTAATGGTTGTGTAATTATGGCTAATTTTTATTCATTGGGTAGTCTATTCCCTTTCGTTTGATATTTTTTCTTCTTTCTATTTAAATTTTTTGCTATGGGATTTTTTTGATATTCTTTATGAGCTATCTTGTTTACATGGGTTCATAAGAGATCCTATAACTGTGTGTTCTTGCTCACTAAAAGGGAAATTTATTTGTATATGGATGCATATTGTGACAGTTATATGGCTTTGTATAGTATATATGTGTATTGTATTTATATTACAATTCAATGATCAATTCAGTTGATTAACCCGTAGTGAATTAACTTAGCTCATACTAATACCGATGGTTGAAACTAGGTTCACTGGTCAATTTGTTAAGATATAAATATCAATTAACTAACAAAGTATTTCTACAGAGGTTATGTTTATGGGTGTTCTTTGAATACAGTAGTTAACTTACTCTAGTACTCAAATTTTTATAATTTTATTTTCCAAAAAATTATTTCATTTAATAATCTAATTTTTTGATATATTACCGTAATATCCATCTCGCTTAAAAATATATCCCTAGTTTTTTGTATCAGAGTGAAGGCATTCATACTTATTATTACCCTGATTTCATATAATATCTTTTATCTTCCAACACAACCTAATTTTCCTAACTATATTTACAATGACACATCAAGTTGCACCAGAAATACTTAATCATTTCTTTGGTAACCATCATGCTCCTATGTTATTCCTTATGCCTAGGTTTAACTTTGGACATTTTAGAAATTATGATATGACCTCAGTGTTATAAGTGCACTACTTTAACTCTCAAAATCTATTTACTCTAACCAGTAATTATTATTTTCTTATATACGATAAACTAAATAAAATAGTTAAAGCTCAACTGTACCACCAATAATATTAAAATAGTAATAATAAACAATTTATTAACAAGAGATCATACCTTCATATCAATGACAAGTATTAATAAAATTTAACCAAAATCACATTTAAAATCCTTTCAACCTATATATTAATCACAAAAAATATAATTCCTATCACTACAAAGAATTTACCCAGATACAAACTCTTTAGCCATGAAAATATATTGTCTACACCATTTGTACATAAATAATTTCTAGCACAATACATATTTTCTACACTAAATTGTATCTTTGTTCTTCAATAGAGAGTAGGCATATGTTTACTTGCCAACCTAATTACCATTTTAACTTCAATCCATTCCTTCAATACACAATATGCAGCTACCTATTCATCAAAAAAATAAATCTCATAGAATTTCTAACAAGAGAATCAAAAGAATCACTAAATGAGTACACTTTCCACCCAACCATGTATTGACCACCAGTTCCCCCCGATCCAGGATTAATATCAAGTAATATCCCTCGGAGCTCAGCAACCCTTTCATCTCCTCCCTAGGTGTTTTATACCTTTTCTTCCTTAATTAACTTTTCTTCCATTAGCATTGTCCTGCTTTTATGGAAGTATTTTTGTTATTAAAGCCTTTTTTTATCTTCAGGAGTTCTTTATCCTTCAATGTACTGGAATTTTTCTCTAGCTAGTATATTTAATGGATCTTTGTCTCCCATACATTAAATTTTTATTTTAGAAACATCTATTTATCATGGAATATTTATCTCACTCTTATCTATGGTTGAGATTAGAAATTATCTCTTTAGTTAAGTGTCTCATTTCAAGTAATTTTCTGTTCCCATTAATTTATAACTGCAATTATTGATTTCATAACCACATGTATATTGTTCATTTACATAAGTTATGGAATCACCATTGAATCCAACATAGTTTAATTCTGGGAAAATATAAAAATATTAATTATTTCAAAAAACATAGGGATATCACATCTTCCACCCTTTTAACTATATTTTCCTCGATGTTTAATTCCTAGTTTCTTCTCTCTGGAAAATTTTTGGATAGTTTTCAAGAATCGCATCTTCTCGCTCCCATGTAGCCTCTTTGGTAGTAAAGTTCTTCCATTGCACTTTAATATGAAAAAATACTCTATTTCAGAGCTAGATCTCTTTCCTCTCTAGAATATAGAGATGTTCTTCGAGGGAGTCTCCTTTGAATTCTAGCTATATAATTTTCCAATAAATAATGTGAGAACTATCATGTATATATTTCTTAAGTAAAGAATCATGAAAACATTATGAATTTTAATGCGAGTGGGTAAATCTAATTGATAAGTTACGGGTCCAACCTAGTCCAACCTAGTCCTAAGTTTCAAATTGTCCACAAGATTGTGGTGCTAATTTTGGATAGGTTTCCATCCTAAATGTACTTTTCTTTGGTTTTTGGTGAGCCCTTGTATTTTACCAGGAATGTTGCAACTCCCAGGGGCTAACATACTTTACTTTACCAGCCAGAGGTTCTTAAAAAATTGAAGGTGAAAGTGCTATATACACAACAGATGTATTCTACACATGTCATCCTCTTCTGATTCCTATTAAAGGGTGTTCTTTCTAGGGTTTCTGAGTGAAGTCTTCCACACTTCTGAATTAGACCTAGAACTACCTTTAACTCAAAACCATTACTCTATTAACCATCAAATGACTATTCTAAAGCAAGAAAATACATCTAGCTATTCTGCAAGGAAATAGATTTATGATTTAAAATCTCACAAGAAATAGAAGCAAACTAGGTATCTTCATGAAGTAAATGGTTGAATTTAAATTGCAGAAGGAAGGTCTTCATGATTATCTTCCATTTAACCCATATTAGGTATTGGAAGTATGACAAGTCTTAATCACCATCTACACTAGCAAGAAAAGACCATAATATAATTTAAATGTGAGAAAGAGAGACTTAATAAGGATAAATAGGTGGCAGTTAACCCCTCCAATTATACCTAATGATGGCTTTCATCATCACAGCCCTACCAAATTTTTGCTCATCCTCTAAGAAACTTAGTCTTCATTATGCATATCTTTCAAAGCATTAATGAACCCTCTAACTTCACAAGGAAGAAGTGTGGGATTCCCTTCAGGAGGGTAAAATCCATCATTCTATTCTTCTTCCTACCATAATTTTTTCTACTCATCTTGGTTTTTCCCGTCACTAAGTCCCAAAAGTAAGGGTGGACTAAGTTTCAAACTAAGCCACTGAATATTCCTGGCCAGCATGGCCCTCTTGTATAGTGGTGCCCTTTCTAGAGAAATTCTCAATCTTTTTTATGTGTGGTATTCCATGTTTATGAGGTAGTGAGGGAGGCTATTCCTTCTCCTTTGACTAGCCATTATGCATTCATCTCCCAAAAACCTAGAAGCATCATCAAAATGGGCCATGGCTTGTACTTGTGTGTTGAGGTAATTTTCTACAAGTGCATCATCCTTTTCTATCTTTAGATGGTTTTTGATGATGCCCCTACGACTAAATATTTTTTCCCTAATATGTATAGGCTCCCTATTTTCTCTCCTCATGACCCTCATTACTTATTGTGCTCTAGCTTCCTCGTTAACCATCTAAGAGGCTAATTCCTTCAACCGCATGTCTCCCATTCTACGATTATGGTCCCAAATGTTCAAGTTTTCCAACAAAATATTGTGCATGTAGAATTCTACCATATTTTCCTTGTGTGCCATACTTGACTGGTTGAAAATTTCAATGAATTCTCATTAGTTATGAAAAGGTAAGGAACCGTGAGAGGCTAGTATTATGATTTTGGATAGGATCCATTTTTGTTTGAGGTAGAGTGCATAGGGGTCTGATGGGTATCTATGTTTAATGGCCTCCATGCACAAATCTTCCATGGTGGCCATTTATTTTTCTTTTTGTTGAAGTTGATATTGCAATCTTGAATTCTATGCTTGGGCTTCCTAAAGCTGCTCTTCAACATGTAATATTTGATCCTAACATCAAAAAATCCCCTTCCCAACTCAGTCGCTTTTTCCTCCATGATCCATATGTCATGCACTCTCTCTAAGGGTATATGGATGGACTGTCCCTAGGATCACTTCACATCGGATGCACTTGGTGGAAAAGGAGGGGGTAAGGATGATAGGGTAGTGGATGGAGACATCCATTACGGTGATATGTTCTTCTTGACTTGGGCTTCCAAGCATGAGAAGGAGGATCTTCATGCAACACATAGTTCATTCCTCTTCATGGATGCATACCAAACCACTATGGAGGACTCATTTATGGACCCATGTGTCATCTTACTTCCAGCATATGGTAAGAATTTATTTTTTTCCAATTATTGATTGGCTAACACAATAATTTCATGATCTTAACATTACTATGCAGTGCATTTCTCCACAAGAGGGCAAGTTTTTCATATTGATCCATGATCAAAATTGGGCCAAACTATATGACAGACGTAGCCATGTTTTATGTGGCCTTGGGAAAATGTTTTATCATTACATGTATGTTTATTTTTTTCACCCAACCATTTACTATATGATGACATGCATGATTGACCATGTACCAAGAAACATTTTTCCATGTAAATTTCTAAAGCAACAGTTTGTAAGACTGTGTTGTACATCCTTAGGAGGCTATTGGTATCTTCAAGCACCACATGAAGCCATCAGTATCTCCTTCATTCTTGTACTGATCATGACTTCATTTGCTAATATTGTTTCTATTCTTGTAGAGAGCATGATTGGGGAATTTACACATGAGTTGGATGTGTCCTTGAGGAGAGATAATTCCCACATTTTTTGCATTACATGTTCTAATGGGAGCATGGGAGGAGATATGTCAAACATAGCCACACATTTGTTTTCTTTTGGGCTGGGCCATGAGTTTTATAGCCATTCACTCTATAACCATGAGCAAGTGTTTGATCATGTATTGTTGACACATTCAACCATTTACTATTCATTAGTAGATGTGATGATTTTTTTATATTACTTTCCATGCTAATTTTTGAAGTTACAGTGGATGAGACTGTTTTGTGTCCTCTTGAGACATTGTTTATATCATGCATCATCATGTAAAACCTTCAGCATACTTCCCATTTGGATACTCTATGATGACCATGTCCTGTTCACCATGGATGAAATGTTTTGGGCCACCTTGTTCTCCAATGTTGGAAGGGAGATCCTTGGAGGATTGTTCTTAATTTTGCCACTTAAGGGAAATACCATTGCAACCTGAGATAATAACACAGTCTACACTTATCAAAAGTGGAGAGGAGGATAGCGTGGGGTAGGCTATGATGCTTACCATATGAAAATTTTCAGCCCACCTTCATTTTTGGAGCTCAAGTTTGAATGAGATTTCCATGAGTTGCCATGTTGGGAGGTAACTCACTTTGTATGGATGATATCTTTGGGATGGGAGATTTATATGTGGATGGTAAATCCCAATTCATGTCAAATATCATGCCTCAAAAAGGCTCATAGGCAGCCAATTTTTGCCTCCATAGATGTTTATTTCTTACATGATAGCTATTTGGGATGCTCACCAAAAGCTAGTTTCCATATGTTGGAGGGAAAACTTGGAGATATATTGATGAGACAACTTCTTGATCCTTGGAGGATTTTATCTTATGTATTTTTTGAGGATAAGCAACATTTGGGAGTGGAGGACTGTAATATTCCACTTTTAGCATGCAGCTAAATGGAATATTAATTTTTGTTGTTTTCACTTAGGAAATGAATAAATGGGTAAGGAGGCCCATATAATTCAGAAATAGGATTAAAATCCCTCTTCGTATGAGATAAGATCAGTAGTGGAGTTGGATTTCACACCCTCATGTGTGAAAGAGGACATTTGCATAAAGACAAGGTCAAGTTTGACCAAGTCAAATAGCGCAGTGATAGGAGGTGGAGTTCATCTTGTGGGGCAGCGCAGTGAAAGAGGAGGGAATTTTCCTTCATAAAGGAAACCCTAATGAGTGGGACCCATGGAGAGTGAGCTTGCATTTGTTTAAAAGGAGGGCAAGGCATCCATTGTAACTCATGCTTATGATTAGTTATTTCTTAGTTTGCTTAAACTATTCGCAGTCTCCTGTTGTTTAGCAGATTTTTAGTGTTGTTTAGCATAAGGAATTCCTCTTTAGGATTCATTCTCTTTCTTAAGAGGCCTCTTGAAGGATTTCACTTTATCTCTCCACATTCATGCTCAAGGCCAAGCCACCTCCTTCAACTACAACTTTCTTAAGAGGCCTCTTGAGGGATTTCACTTTATCTCTCAACATTCATGCTCAAGGCCAAGCCACCTCCTTCAACTACAACGTTATTTATGCTTAATTATAACATTGTGTTGCAGGGTGTTGCAGTGGAGGTTCCAAAACACCATTTCTTGGCTTGCTCTTCAGAGGAGAGAGACTTATTTCCTTTGGGAGATCAGTAAGGGAGGACTCATAGCATATTCCAGATCTTGGAATTTGGCCAACACATTTTATTCCACCTACAACGTAGTATCCTTTAGTGACTATTTTATTTTCATAGTACATTTGCAGAGGGGGTTTGCAATGTTGATTGGAGGGTAAGATCTTCAGTGATAGGATCATCTTTTCACTTGGAAGATCCATTAGAGGAGATATACTCATATTGTGCATCATCTTTAACTATCTCCATCTAGTTCCAATTCTCGAGTTGCGACTGCTACTGCAACTCCGACATTTCTGCAGTTTTTCTATTTTGTATATTTCAGACAATCCTTCTAAGGATTGTTGTATTATTGTTTTATGGGGTTGAGAACTTTCTCCTGCACATTTCTTGAGCCATATATTGTTATATATTTGTATTATCATTCAGCATGTTGCAGTATCTCCTATAAAATTTGCAGTCATAGCCTAGGGCATTCTGAGTGTAGCAGTATATTTCACATTTCATGTATATGATCTATTGAGGTTTGTATTGCCAATCCTGAGTGACTCTGATCTAGGTGGATATCGGTGGCCACCCACCTATTCCATTTGGACCAGCACCATCAATTCTTGCAGCTTTTCACATTCAGCACAACCTATTATTTTTAGCAGGTTTTCAGGTCCTCCACTCTAGGAGCCATTTTGGGAGCTTAATAATCTAGGTGGATACTGGTGGCCACCCACCTATTCTGTTTGAACCTCCATCTCCAGTTCTTTCAATTTTTCAGTTTCAGCATAACTTACTATTTTTAGCATTTTTTCAGGTCCAAAACTTCTGAAGCCGTTTTGAGGCCCTAAATGATGTTTTTTTTCAGGTCCAAAACTTCTGGAGTCGTTTTGAGGCTCTAAATGATGTTTTTTGGGTATCGTTTTACTAGCGAATTGGATCATCCAATTCGTCTCGAAAGTTGTGGTCCTTGGATAGATCTTTCTAACGAGCTATTGAGAGCGTCAAACGGAGACTGGATGCCAAAGTTACGCCCCTAGGAAGTTGAACCACCAATTTACCCAAACGGGCGCCCACAGTTTTGGCGCCTCATCTCCTACAGTTAGGTTTTTGGATGTTTCGGATTCTACATTGTTTCTCAACAATAAATAGGCCCTCGAGCCTCATTGTAACACAGTTCAGAGGTCTGTAGCCACCACATCTCTTCTCAGAGATTCGCTACCAGCACCCTAGCTAGCTTGTTTCCATTATGTTTGTAAGCTTATTGCAGTCATTCTTTTATTAATAAAATGACGCATTATTTCCGCTGCATCTCTATGTTTATGGTTATTTCTGTATTCTGTTGCGTTCCTGCATAAATCCGGATCAGTGGTATCAGAGCGGGTCTGCGCTTTCTTTGTTTTTCTTTGCATGTCCCCAACGCGGTCAGGGTATAAGGAGTTAGGGCTCGATCTGGTTGAACCCTTGCAAGATCAGCCTCGCAAACCCCGACGACCTCCCATGGCGGAAGAAAAGAAAGACGAGGGAGTAGGAGATCCTATCAAAATACTGCTCGAGGAGGCACTCGAGAAACAAAGGAACTCGATGATGGATAACTTTGCTCAAATCCTTCAACGACTGCCCACATATGGCGCATATGCATCCAACAGCCACTCTGGAGGCACCACTCCCTTCAAGGTACAGGTAAACTTTGACATTCCTATATTTGAAGGAAAAATAGATGCAGACGCTGTAGACAGATGGTTAAATTTGTTGGTAGGGTATTTCTCGGTCCATGACTTCTCTGACCGAGAAAAGATTATTTTTGCACTCCTCAAAGCTGCCCCCCATGTCAAAGACTGGTGGGAAACCTACCGTGAGCAAGAGGGCGAAGGGGAACCCTCTCTGTTCTCGGCCACACCCACTTGGAATTCATTTCGAGATGGCATCAAGGAACAATATTACCCCGTGGGGAGCTATCAGGACAAATACATCCAATGGACCACACTACGGCAACAAAAGGATCAAGATGTGCATGAACTGACGAATCTGTTCCATACCCTACGCACAAAGTTGGGTATTAAAGATTCAGAGAGACATTTGGTGCTCAAGTACCGCGGCCATCTGCACAAACAAATTTAGGAGGAAATGGAGTTCCTCGACATTACATCGCTTGGCACAACATATCACTATGCTGCCAATATCGAGCAGAAATTTAAGCAGAGGAAGAGAGACTTTGGATCTGCAAATCCGAAAGGTGCCCCCGAACCGAAGAACAAGGGGCAAGGCCAAAGCAATGTGACTCAGAAAAACACCACAAATCCAAAGAAGGACATAGGGAAGTGGTGTGAATTTCATAACAGCCCCACTCACAGCACAAATGAGTGTCGGGCCAAATAGTCTTTAGTGGCCGAACTAAAGGCACCTGAATCAGATGCATTTTCTGATCCTGAGTTAGAACTAGACAAAGGCAATGACAAAGGGAGGCAGATCATTGATGCGGATCCTAGTACCATTGTTGCCACCACCAAGATCCGGAAGGAGGGTCCAGAGGATCCAGAGGAGGGGGAGCGCCTCTTCCAGTCGCAGATGTGGGTAAAGGGTTCTCCGCTGTAATTTTTCGTCGATAGTGGAAGCCAAAAGAGCCTCATCTCAGAAGAGGTCATGAAGCGGCTTGGCCTACTGACCATAGCCCACCCGCAGCTGTATACCATCGGGTGGCTCCACCCAGGGAGAGATCTCCGCATTCGCCAGCAGTGCCGCCTTCCGTACAGTATCAAGCCATTCACGGATGAGGTATTGTGTGATGTTGCTCCTCTTGATGTAGCTGATGTATTATTGGGCCAACCATACTTATGGAGGCGACATGCTGTGTATGAGTCTAGGCCTCGTGTTGTTATTATTACTTTGGGAAATAACTTGTACAAGATATCGAAGGTAGTACCGCCTCCTGTCATCTCTTTGACTACTGCAAAACAACGCAGTAAGATCGTTTCCCAAACCAGGAAATTCATTTTCCTTACGACTCACTCACGGGGAAAGAAGAATATTGTGGCCACAACCTTGAAATAGGGCTCCCTTGCACGGCTGCAGCAGATGGACAAATACGATGACAATTTCTCCTCGCTCATAGAGGTTCCTCTACACTGTCAGGACAAGCACTCCATTGATCTGACTCCCAACGCACCACCGCCTGATGTTGCCATACATCCTGCAACTCAACATACAGAATCCAAACATGTACTGTCTGAGGCTGATAAAGAAACCAAATTTACTAAATGCATCCAGCATACTCAGTTCAACAGAATTTGCCTCATCTCATGGAGGATCTCAATGTAATGGGGACCATTGCTTCCTAAGGAGGGAGGAATGATCCAGGTGGATATCGGTGGCCACCCACCTATTCCATTTGGACCAGCACCATCAATTCTTGCAGCTTTTCACATTCAGCACAACTTACTATTTTTAGCACGTTTTCAGGTCCTCCACTCTCGGAGCCATTTTGGGGGCTTAATAATCCAGGTGGATACTGGTGGCCACCCACCTATTACGTTTGAACCCCCATCTCCAGTTCTTTCAGTTTTTCAGTTTCAGCATAACTTACTATTTTTAGCATTTTTTCTGGTCTTGAACTTCCGGAGCCATTTTGAGGCCCTAAACGACGTGTTTTGGTATCATTTTACCAATGAATTGGATCATCCAATTCCTCTCGAAAGTTACGGTCCTCAGATAGATCTTTCTAACGAGCTATTGAGCGTGTCAAAAGGAGATCAGATGCCAAAGTTACGCCCCCGGGAAGTTGAACCACCAATTTACCCAAACGGGCGCCCACAGTTTTGGCGCCTCATCTCCTATAGTTAGGTTTTTGGACGTTTTGGATTCTACATTGTTTCTCAACAATAAATAAGCCCTCGAGCCTCATTATAACACAGTTCATAGGGTTGTAGCTGCCACATCTCTTCTCAGAGATAGCTACCAGCACCCTAGCTATTTTATTTTCATTATGTATGTAAGCATATTTCTGTTATTTGATATTAATGAAATGACGCATTATTTCCACTGCATCTCTACGTTTATGGTTATTTCTGTATTCTGTTGCATTCCTGCATTAATCCAGATCAGACTCTTTCGTCAAGGAATTGTACTCTCTTGCTACTATATTATAAATTTTTTGGCTACCTACATCTTCATGTATTCAGGCTCATAAAAATAATGTTGTTACTCTATCCCTTGTTCATACATAGTTGCAGTCCCTTCATTGGGCACTTTTTCAAGACAATTAGGTGTGGGAGATCTGTTCAACCCACCTAGAGTGATTTGTTTGGAACCTCCTCTTGAATTTCAGTCATAGATACATTGATCTAAGAGATCCAGGTCTTGGTTTCAAATCCTCTAGGAGACATTCCTGAAAAATGCATTTTTCAGGCATCCCTTGCTCATAGTTCCCATTTTGGGATATTACACCTAGCCTAGCCTAGCTTACCAGGCCTAAAATAGCCTACCCTATACTAATGTAACCTACCTTATCCTAACTTTGCGTAGCCTAACATACCCAACCGTAGCATAGCCTAACATAGCCAACCCCAACATACCGTGGCCTAGCCTAGCCTAACCTATCCTATCCTAACATAGCCTAGCCTAACCTAAACTAACCTAACCTAGGCCTACCTAAACTAACCTAGCCTAACCCTGCCTAACCAAGCTTAACCTAGCCTAGCCTAACCTAGCCTAACCTAACCTAACCTATCCTAACCTAACCTAGACTAACCTAGCCTTGCCTAGCCTAGCCTAGCGTCACTTAGCCTAGCCTAGCCTAGCCTAGCCTCGGCTAACCTAGCCTTGCCTAGCCTAGCCCAGCCTAGGCTTGCCTAGCCTAGCATAACCTTGGCTAACCTAGCCTAGCCTAGCCTAACCTAGCCTAGCCTAGCCTAGTCTCGCTTAGCCTAACCTCGCCTAGCCTCGCCTAGCCTAGCCTCGCCTAGCCTAGCATTGCCTAGCCCAACCTAGCCTAACATAACATAACCCACCATAACCTACCCTACCCTACCCTACCGTGACATAGCCTAGCCTACCCTAACCTAACATAACCTAACCTAACCTAGCTTAACCTAACCTAACTTAGCCTAACCTAGCCTAGCCTAACCTAACCTCACCCAACCTTGCCCAACCTAACCTAACCTATCCTTATAATAGCCCAATAGCCCTAACCCACCTAACCCTAACCGAGCCTAGCCTATCCTAGCCTAGCCTAGCCCACCCTAGACCATCCTATCCTAGCCTAGCCTAAGATAGCCTATCCTAGCCTAGCCTAACCTACCTTCCCCTACCCTACCCTACCATAGCTTAGCCTACTCTAGCCTAGCCTAGGGTAGCCTACCCTAGACTACCCTAGCCTAGCCTACCCTAGCCTAACCTAACCTAAGCTCCCCTAGCCTACCCTACCCTTCTCTACCTTAAACTAGCCTACCCTAGCCTAGCCTACCCTAGCCTAACCTATCCTAGCCTAGCCTACCCTATGCTAGCCTAGCCTACACTACCCTGACCCACCATAGCCTAACCTAGCATAGCCTAACCTACCCTAACCTACCCTACCCTAGCTTATCCTAGCCTAACCTACCCTTACCTACCCTACCCTATCCTACCCTATCCTAGCCTAACCTACCCTAATCTATCCTACCCTATTCTAGCCTACCCTACCCTACCCTAACCTAGCCTACACTACCCTACCCTAGCCTTGCCAAACCTACCCTATCCTAGCATAGCCTAGCCCAGCCTACCCCTAACCTAACCTATCGTTACCTAACCTAACCTATACTATCCTAACCTACGTAGCTTAACCTAACCTAGCTTAGCCTAGCCTAATCTAGCCTAAGCTAGCCTAGCCTAGCCTAATGTATCCTAACCTAAACTAAACTAAGCTAAAATAACCTATCCTAACCTATCTAGCCTAGCCTACCCTAGCCTAGACTAGCCTAGCCAAGCCTAACCCTAACCTAGCTCCCCTAGCTTATCTTAGCCTCAAACTATCCTAGCCTAATCAATCTCATCCTAACCTAACCTAGCCTATCTTATCCTAGCTTAACCTAGCCTAGCCTCAGCTCTATCCCTATCTTATCCTATCATATCCTAACCTCGACCTAGCTGTAACCTAACTCCCCAGCCTAGCCTAGCCTAGCCTAACCTAACCTCAACCTAGCATGGCCTAGCATAGCCTAACCTAACCTAGCCTCAACCCTATCTCATCCCAACCTAGCCTATCTTATCGTGGCCCAAACCCTCAGACTACATGCTAATCTTATCCCTACCCCTAACCTAACTCTTAACCTAGCGTAACCTAGCCTACCCCTATTCCCTAGCCTCATCCCTATCCCTAGCCTCATCCCATTCTAACCTCAACCTAACCTAGCCAACATAGCCCTAGCCTAACCGAGCCTAATCCTAAGCTAACATAGCCTAGCCTAGCCTCAACCCTAACCCTAACTCTAACCCAACCTAGGCTAACCTAGCCTCAGCCTAACATACCCTAGCCTCAACATAGTGTACTTACTCTAGCCTCAGCTTCTTTAACATAGCTCTAACTTATCCTAGCCTAGCCTATCCTAGCCTAGCCCAAGATACCCCTAACCTACCCTATTTCGACCCTAACCTAGCCCTAACCTAGTCTATCCCACAAGAGATAGTAGCTTCAACTTAGCCTCCCCAGCCTCAGCCTAGCTTAACTTAGCCTCCCCTAGCTCTAGCTTAACCCACCCTCAGTCTAACCTAGCCTACTCTAGCCCTACGCAGCATACACTAGCCTAACCTACTCTAACCCCAACCTATCCTAGTCTAGTCTAGCCTACCCCTAAGCTACTCTGCCTATTCTAGCCCTAACCTCAGCCTCATTCTAACTTACCTTAGTCTATCCTTTAGTAGCTTAGGCTAGGCTACCTAGCTTACAGTGCTGCTCTATATCGAATATTAGTGAAGAAATCATTCAAAAAAAATAAATTAATTAAAACCTATTAATAAAAGTTTAAATATAAGAAAACTTCTTTAAAGTAATTTAAATGTATGAAAATACAATTTAAAATACATTGAATTTAACCAAAGTAATAATGTGAAAAATAAAAATCTAACATAAATTATAAGACAAATGAAAAACATATTTGTAAATCATAAAAACATAATTGAAAATCATTTTAAGAAATCCAGTAATCTCATCTAAATCATCTAATCTCATAGAGTAAGAAATTAAAAACTAAGGCCCAAACTCTATCTTGACTTAAAAAAAGGCCCAAACCCTATCAATCAAATCTTTTTAATAACATGGTTAATCCTACAATTAATCTCATACAAATCTATAACATCAATGGAAAAAATAGAAAACTATACATCAATGGAAAAAAAGAATAGAGATCATGTTTGTGTACTACCAGAATTCTTAGAAATTTATCATAAAAAATATGCAATATAAATGAATATTTCGCACTTGGAAGAAATCCAAAAATTGCATCCTACTAGAAAACTAATCGGAAACAGAGAAAAAAGAATCAAATCAAAGAGCCATAGAGAACCTGATAAATAGATTTGTAAATCGCGTGGAAGCAGCGCAAAGCTCGATTTCGATGTCGCTGTACGAAAGGCACATACAGTCGATACTTTGCTCCGCAAATTCCCTATACAAGCATCACCGACTGCATTCTACAGGGGTAATGGAACATGGGGACTCTCGTGCGCCGCGCTTCATTCGTCCAGATTCTTTCTGGTGGATTCTTCGTGACAACACTGAAAGCATACTGCTCCATATTGCACACATCCATATCCCACACATCCATAAGAGATTTGATTTGATATTTGATAGATCTAACAAAGAAATATCTAAATTATAACCAAGAAATTTGAGACAAAGAGATTACAACTGGCTGAAATGAATTAAAAAGAAACTATGGCGAGGAATAATAGAACTGAGATGAATAAACTGGGTTTTACTAATAAAACTGAGATGAATAGATTGGGTTTAGACACCGAAAAATAGAGTTGTAATAAACAAAAATAGGTGCTATTACTAACACCGTATTAATCCAAAAAATTATAAAACCACTTGAAAATGAAGAAAAGACTACATATAATTCATTGAAAAGGGTTTACTTCAAGAAATACAAAAAGAAGAGGTAGACACTTACCTTTCTTGTCTAGCCGGAACTAGGTTTCTTTAGGGCCTTTATTTACATCCAATGATCCAATTTGTTGTAATCTTATCTTGTCGTGGAAGACCCTGCATATTGAATTGGACAGACATCAGCTTAAAAGAAAGCAATTAAAAAGCAGGTGCAAACCTTATCCTGATTAAAAGAAGGGGTGCAAACCCTATCAATCAAATCTTTTAATAATATGATTAATCCGAAAATTAATCTCATAAAACTATACATTAATGGAAACAAGAAAATTAATCTCATAAAACTATACATTAATGGAAACAAGAATAGAGATCATGCTTTGTGTGCTACCATATTTCTTAGAAATTGATCATAAAAATATGCAATATAAATGAATATTTCACAACACCCGTAAATCCAAAAAAAGGCACCAACTAGAAAACGAATCGAATCAAAGAGCCAGAGAGAACCTCATAAATAGATTTACACCGAGTGGAAGCAGCTCGATGTTTGGCCTCACTTAGGAAAGGTATATACAATCGATACTTTTGCCTCCGCAAATCCCTTTGCGCTGCATTCCACAGGAGTAATGGAACATGGGGGGACTTCTGGTGGATTATTTGTGACAACAGTCAAAGCATACTACTCCATATTGCATGCATCCATAAGATGATTAGATTGATGTGGTGAGTGCCAATGGCCGGGTAGATCCTCCTCCCAGCACCGAAGGGCATCATCTTAATTCTATTCACTCTCGTAATGTCAATGTCCTTCTCGTTAGTCCAGGAAGCGCTGGGGTCGAAACTCCCCATCCCCACACTGTAGAACTCCACGTTGGCCTTCGCGGGGATGTAGTCACAGTGTGACATGAAACATTTGCAGGCTCTCCTTCACCAAGTAGGGGAGGATGCATTCGCACAGTCTCCTTCTACCAAGTCGTTTAAAAAAAACGTTATTTCTGTGTCCAGCTTTGCGAGAGGAGAATCAAAAGTAATTTAACTTGTGAACATCATAATCAAAATCCTCATTATATAACTCTGACTCGCGAGCTTTTTTTAATCAACGGCTAATTTGTGAGTGGCTGTGCCACGTCCTCCGTAGCCGTTTGGTTTCTAGCCGTTTGAAGGGATAGCAGCACATCATTTCTATATGTTTGGATTTTTTTTGTTCATTGTTAAAAGGAATATAACAATCCACTTTCTAATATTGTTTTCATAACTACATTCTATCCACTTACATGGTCATCAACACATCAATTATGGTGATGGGATAAGGTAGGTAGTTATTATGAAGTCATGGAACAAACCATGGAAATGCTTAGGGTTATTTTTTAGAATATAAGAGAATTATTAAAAAAATTATAATATTTATATTAAAATTATAATATTTCTTTTTAAAAGATAATGGTAAGAGTTGTTGCATATGTTGATAGCGACATAAGAATAAAGTTATTGAAATGTAAAATAGCATTACATTGTACTTAAGCATAATAGATTTAATAATATTACAATTTTATTATTTAGTTTTAATTAAGATATATTTGTTTTAAATAATATATGAACTTTTTAGTTTAAATATTATAAAAACAAACTAATATGGTCATTAAATTTAATACAAAGCGGATTAAAATAATAAGTTTAAGGTTATATTGAATATAGATAGAAAATAAAATTTAAAATAATAAGACCTAAGTTTAATAGATTATGGACCATAGATATTAAGGATTATGTATGATATGTATTTGTTATAACTATCTTATTACTAAAACAAAGTACCTCCAATTGTGTTAGGAATGGTTTTATAAAGCTTACTCGTATGAAAAATTGTGTCACAACTTTGTATGATAGTATTGTGAATTTTTAAGGAATTTTTATTGAACAACTCCATACTCACTCATTGTAATGACTCTCGACAATGTTATTTTAGTGACATCACCATCGGTCCTTGATTGGTTCCATAACACTAAAATCGGTACAATACTTGTGATTTGACTTTATGGTTATTAGAAGGCTCCTAAAAAAATTTATTTAAAAAAAATTGAATTATTTCTACTTAAGAATAGAATAATTTATCAATAAAATGGAATTATTTGGACATACTAGTGGAATTTTTCAATTTGAGTATTTTCTTTTCTAATTAAATCCAATTTCCAATTCAATTTGTTTTATAGAAAAGATACCTAATTATTTCATATTTGACCCAATTTCCAATACAATTAGGTGCTCAATTTATTTGACATAAAAAATTACCTAATTATTTCATAGATTCCTTTGTAAAATTTCCACCATAATGTTTATTATTTTATTAATCTATAAATATTCTAAATATTATTTTATTAATCTATAAATATTCTAAATATTTTTATTTGGAAAGAAATAAATAGTATATAATTTATAAAATCAAAATCCTCAAACCATAATTGAAAAAAACATAAAAAAAAACTATAAATTTAATCATCCAATACCAATACTTATGCTTTTGATGTTATGGTTATTAAGAGACTCCTAAAAAATAATTTATAAATAAAATGGAATTATTTGGATGTACTAATGGAATTCTAGGTATTTTCTCTCCCATTTGACCCAATTTCAAAGATGAAGATACCTAAAATAGAATTGAATTAAGTATTTTCGCAACCCTTCAATTTGTTTTAAAGACGAAGATACCTAATTATTTCATAGGTTCATTTGTAAAATTTTGAGTACAATGCTTATTATTTTATTATTTTATAAATATTTTGAATATTATATTTATTATTTTATACCTATTCCCGGGAGCTATTATTTTCACTTTCTCCATTATTTGACATATTTACATGAGAAGGGAATACTTGTGAATCTATTTGTCATAGAGCTAACATTCTTCACTTGAATTCCATTTTTCTCTTGTTCTTGTTACTTCAACTCACCTTATTCTTATATTTGGTTTTCTGACTATGTGTATTTTTTATCAATTAGAAAATGTAGAAATGAAAGGGTTTTTAATTAGAGCAATCTCAAGTATTCCTAGGGGAGGATGCATTCGCACGGTCTCTTTCACCAAGTCGTTTAAAATAAACGTTATTTATGTGTCCAGACTTTGCAGAGGAGAATCAAAAAGTAATTTAACTTCAGTAACATCATAATCAAAATCCTCATTATATAACTCGCCTCGTAGCTTTTTTAATCAACGGCTGATCTGTGAGTGGTCGTGCTACGTCCTCCCCTAGCCGTTTGGTTTCTAGCCGCTTGAAGGGATAGCAGCACATACTATTTCTACCCGTTTGGGATTTTTGTTCATTGTTAAAAGTCGCGAGTTGGTAAAAGAGTTATTTTAAAAGATACATGGGTAAGAGTTGTTGCATATGTTGATAGGGACACAAGAATATAAAGTTATTGAAATGTAAAATAGCATTACATTGTACTTAAGCATAATAGATTTAATAATATTACAATTTTTATTATTTAGTTCTAATTAAAATATATTTGTTTTAAATAATATATGAACTTTTTAGTTTAAATATTATAAAAAAACAAACTAATATGGTCATTAAATTTAATACAAAGCTGATTAAAATAATAAGTTTAAGGTTATATTGATTATAGATAGAAAAGAAAAATTAAAAATAATAAGACCTAAGTTTAATAGATTATGGACCATAGATATTAAGGATTATGTATGATATGTATTTGTTATAACTATCTTATTACTAAAACAAAGTACTTCCAATTGTGTTAGTAATGGTTTTATAAAGCTTACTATATGAAAAATTGTGTCACAACTTTGTATGATAATATTGTGAATTTTTTAAAGGAATTTTTATTGAACAACTCCATACTCAACTGATTGTAATGACCTCGACAATGTTATTTTAGTGACACCACCATCAATCCTTGATTGGTTCCATAACACTAAAATCGGGCATAACGTATAGATACAATTTAATTTAATAATTTCAATATGAATTAATTTTTGTATAAACATAAATATTAAATTTTAAATATTAATTTTTTAAATATTTTTTTAGTCTAAATTAAGTCCGTTTACATTATATAAATCAAATTAATTAATTCTTTTATTATTATTAAAAATATTTAAATAATAATTTTTTTTTATAAATAAGAATAATATTTTAAAAAAAATCATAATTTTTATAATAACTTATTATTTTTATTATGTTTTGAAGTTTTTAAAATCCTACCAAATTACTATTAAAATTAGATGATCTAGATTACAAGTGATATTTTTATCATATGTTTAGGGAGAATACATAATTTTATCTCTCACATACACACACACACACACATATTCTCAAAGTTGAACACTAACATGAATTAGGTGACTTAGTTGACAACTACTTGCTATCCATGAGTGAGTTTAGTTTTATGCAAGAACATAAAAAGCTTGTAAACATAATAAAATAAATCAAAATCAGTCATGAATAACAATGAATATATTAGTTGTTTACAATTACATATAGGCAGATTTTTATGCATCAAAGTAAATTAAAATGATAAATAAAATAATATTCCCATATTATCTTCCACCGAAAATATAGTATCCAATTTTTTCATTTGAACAACATGTATTGGTAAATTACTTTAATAAATAGATGTTATTTTAGTGATAAAATTACCTTCGCTCATAAAACCCTAGTAATGAACAATAACAATAAAATTCCCTATCAATAACATGTAACTGATTGTACAATATAGATAATCCATGAAGGAAATAAATTCGTAGTGCTTTTCACTGGATTAATTACAAAGATAGAAGTGGACCAATTTCCCCAAGCTCGGGATCCGTCCGAATATTGCCTTTGTATTAGAATTATGCAAAGATCCACACCACGTGCTCGAACTCCGGCAACCTTGCAGTGGAATCGAAAATTCGCCCTTCAATCACTCAATGATATGTACTAGTAAAAAAATGGACACTTATCAAATATCCTCCCGGCAACACACATGATAGCCCATCGTTAAGTGCTTCATTTACTTGCAAACAATCCCTTTTTTAATAAAAAATTATTAATTAAATATAATAATAACGTAAAACATTTCTACTACCCAATGATATGTACTAGTAAAAAATGGACACTTATCAAATATCCTCCCGGCAACACACATGATAGCACCATCGTTAAAAACTACGTCATTTACATGGGTAAACAATCCCTTTTTAATAAAAAATTATTAATTAAATATAATAATAACGTAAAACATTTCGGTCCAATAAATATTAATCACCAATTTATACAGTGCTGAAATTATCCTCCTAGATATAAATCACGATATTAATCATTTGTTTGTCTTTTTTGTTGAAGTTAATATTAAAATTTTAAAATTCTATGCTTGCTTCCCTAAAGCTGCTCTTTAACATGGAATATATTTGATCCTAACATCAAAAAATCCCCTTCCCACCGCCGTTTTTTCTCCATGATCCCCATGTCATAATTCTCTCTAAGGCGTGCTATGACCTAACGGTCCCTTGTGACTACCACCAGATGCACTTGGCAAGAAAAAGGAGGGGGTAAGGATGATAGGGTAGGATGGAGACATCTATTACTATGATATGTTTTTCTTGACTTGGGCTTCCAAGATGAGAAGGAGGATCTTCATGCAACACATAGTTCATTCTCTTCATGGATGTCCATCAACCACTATGGAGAACTCATTTATGGACATGTGTCATTCTTAATGTTTCAATTATTGATTGCTAACACAATAATTTCATGCGAATATTACTATGCATGTATTTCTCCACAAGAGGGCAAGTTTATTGATCCGCATTATGCACTGGGCTAAACCATGACAGACATACCATCTTCTTTATGTGCCTTGTGAAAATGTTTTATCATTACATGTATGTTTATTACTATCACTTCTTTCTTGCACTAACCATTTAATATATGATGACATGCATGATTGGACCATGCATCGAAACATTTTTTTCATGTAAATTTCTCGAAGAAGTAGTTTGTAATGTAAGAAGCATCCTGAGTTATTGGTATTCACACCACATGAAGCCATCAAGATTCATTACCCCTGCACGATCATGACTTACGGCTTCATATTGTTTATTTCACAGAGCATGATTGGGGAATCATTACCATGAGTTGGATGCGGCCCCTAGCAGGATAATTCCCCACATTTTTTACTACATGTTTCAATGGGAGTGATAGGAGAGACAGGTCCAACATACACACATTTGTTTTTTAGGCCGGGCCATGAATTCTAAGCAGCTACTCAACATCGCAGGAATCCATGAGCAAGTGCTTGACTGGGCAGACATGGACAATATTCAACCATTTATTATTCGCTAATAGATGTGATGATTTTTTTATATTACTTTCCATGCTATTTTTTGGTTAGTGATGAGAGACAGTTGTTGTGTCCTCTTTGTGACATTGTTTGTATCATGCATCATCACGTAAAACCTTCGCATAGTTCCCATTGACATTCTCATGATGACCATGTCCGTTCATCATGGATGAATGTTTTGGGCCACCTTGCTTTCCAATGCTGCTGGCCTGGGAGGATTGCTTCTTCATTTTTCTGCCTTGCAGGCACACTATCACAGCTCGAGATAATAACGCACTCTACACTCACTGCGGGAGAGAGAGTACAAAGTACAAGAAAAGGCGCGCGATGCTTACCGTGGTACCCTTTCCACCTCGCTCTTCGTAGTTCCAAGTTGAATAGATTGTGAGAGTTTCGTTGGGAGGGAAACTAGCCTGCGGGATGATTTCTTTGGGATGGGAGATTCATATAGAGGATGGCAGTAAATCCCAATTCATGTCAAACATGCCTCAAAAAGTGCTCCATAGATGCACTGCCAATGTTTTTCTCCATAGATAAGCGCGTATTTTCATATGATAGCTATTTGGGATGCTCACCAAAAAGCTAGCTTTGCATATGTTGGAGGGAAAACTTGGAGATATTGATGAGACAACATCTTGATCCTTGGGAGGATTTTATTCTTATGCATTTTTTTGAGGACAAGCAAACATTTGGGAGTGGACCCAGACGACTTTTAGCATGTGCCTAAATGGGAATATTAATTTTTTGTTGTTTTCACTTTAGGAAATGAATAAATGGGTAAGGAGGCCCATATAATTCGTAAAATAGGAATAAAATCCCTCTTCGTATCAAAGAAGATCAGTAGTGGAGTTGGATTTCACACCCTCATGTGTGAAAGAGGACATTTGCATAAAGACAAGGTCAAGTTTGACCAAGTCAAATAGCGCAGTGATAGGAGGTGGAGATCATCTTGTGGGGCAGCGCAGTGAAAGAGGAGGGAATTTTCCTTGATGGAGGAAACCCTAATGAGTGGGACCCATGGAGAGGGAGCTTGCATTTGTTTAAAAGGAGGGCAAGGCATCCATTGTAACTCATGCTTATGATTAGTGATTTCTTAGTTTTCTTAAACTATTCGTAGTCTCATGTTGTTTAGCAGAGTTGTAGTGTTGTTTAGCATAAGGAATTCCTCTTTAGGATTCATTCTCGTTCTTGAGAGGCCTCTTGAGGGATTTCACTTTATTTCTCCACATTCATGCTCAAGGCCAAGCCACCTCCTTCAACTACAACGTTATTTCTGCTTAATTATAACATTGTGTTGCAACGTGTTACAGTGGAGGTTCCAAAACACCATTTCTTGGCTTTCTCTTCAGAGGAGAGAGACTTATTTCCTTTGGGAGATCAGTAAGGGAGGATTCATAGCATATTGTAGATCTTCGCATTTGGCCAACATATTTTATTCCACCTATAGCGCAGTATCCTTTAGTGACTGTTTTATTTTCAAAGTACATTTGCAGAGGGAGTTTGCAATGTTGATTGGAGGGTAAGATATTCAGTGATAGGATCAAATTTTCACTTGGAAGATCCATTAGAGGAGATATACTCATATTGTGCATCATATTCAACTATCTCCATCTACTTCCAGTTCTCGAGTTTCCGCTGCTACTGCAACTCCGACATTTCTGCAATTTTTCCATTTTGTATATATTTCAAACAATCCTTCTAAGGATTGTTGTATTATTGTTTTATGGGGTTGAGAGCTTTCTCCTGCACATTTCTTGAGCCATATATTTTTATTATTATTCAGTATGTTGCAGTATCTCCTATAAACTATGCAGTCATAGCCTAGGGCATTTTGAGTGTAGCAGTATATTTCACATTTCATGTATATGATCTATTAAGGCTTGTATTGCCAATCCTGAGTGACTCTTTCATCAAGGAATTGTACTCTCTTGCTAGTATATTATAAATTTTTTGGCTACCTACATCTTCATGTATTCAGGCTCATAAAAATAACGTTGTTACTCTATCCCTTGTTCATACATAGATGTAGTCCCTTCATTGGGCATTTTTCAAGACAACTAGGTGTGGGAGATATGTTCAACCCACCTAGAGTGATTTTTTTGGAGCCTTCTCTTGGATTTCGGTCATAGATACATTGATATAAGGGATCCATGTCTTGGTTTCAAATCCTCTAGGAGTCATTCCTAAAAAATGCATTTTTCAGGCATCCCTTGCTCATAGTTCCCATTTTGGGATATTACACCTAGCCTAGCCTAGCTTACCGGGCCTAAAATAGCCTACCCTATACTAATGTAACCTAACTTATCCTAACCTTGCGTAGCCTAACAAACCCAACCGTAGCATAGCCTAACATAGCCAACCCCAACATACCCTGGCCTAGCCTAGCCTAGCCTAGCCTAGCCTAGCCTAACCTATCCTATCCTAACATAGCCTAGCCTAACCTAAACTAACCTAACCTAGGCCTACCTAAACTAACCTAGCCTAACCCTGCCTAACAAGGCTTAACCTAGGCTAGCCTAACCTAGCCTAACCTAACCTAACCTACCCTAACCTAACCTAGACTAACCTAGCCTAGCCTAGCCTAGCCTAGCCTAGCCTCGACTAACCTAGCCTTGCCTAGCCTAGCCCAGCCTAGCCTTGCCTAGCCTAGCTTAACCTTGGCTAACCTAGCCTAGCCTAGCCTAACCTAGCCTAGCCTAGCCTAGTCTGGCTTTGCCTAACCTCGCCTAGCCTCGCCTAGCCTAGCATTGCCTAGCCCAACCTAGCCTAATCTAACATAACCCACCGTAACCTACCCTACCCTACCCTACCCTGACGTAGCCTAGCCCACCCTAACCTAACATAACCTAACCTAACCTAGCTTAACCTAACCTAACTTAGCCTAACCTAGCCTAACCTAACCTTACCTAGCCTAGCCTCACCCAACCTTGCCCAACCTAACCTAACCTATCCTAGCCTAACCTAACCTTACCTAGCCTAGCGTAGCCCAGCCTAGCCTAACCTAACCGAGCCTAGCCTAGACCACCCTAGCCTAGCCCACCCTAGACCATCCTATCCTAGCCTAGCCTAAGATAGCCTAGCCTAGCCTAGCCTAACCTACCTTCCCCTACCCTACCCTACCCTAGCTTAGCCTACTCTAGCCTAGCCTAGGGTAGCCTACCCTAGACTACCCTACCCTAGCCTAGCCTAGCCTAGCCTAACCTAGCCTAACCTATCCTACCTAGCCTACCCTATGCTAGCCTAGCCTACACTACCCTGACCCACCATAGCCTAACCTAGCGTAGCCTAACCTACCCTAACCTAGCCTACCCTAGCTTATCCTAGCCTAACCTACCCTTACCTACCCTACCCTATCCTACCCTATCCTAGCCTAACCTACCCTAATCTATCCTACCCTATTCTAGCCTACCCTATCCTAACCTAGCCTACACTACCCTACCCTAGCCTTGCCTAACCTACCCTATCCTAGCATATCCTAGCCCAGCCTAACCCTAACCTAACCTATCGTAACCTAACCTAACCTATACACTCCTAACCTACGTAGCCTAACCTAACCTAGCTTATCCTAGCCTAATCTAGCCTAAGCTAGCCTAGCCTAGCCTAATGTATCCTAACCTAAACTAAACTAACCTAAACTAACCTATCCTAACCTATCTAGCCTAGCCTACCCTAGCCTAGACTAGCCTACCCAAGCCTAGCCTAACCTAGCCTAGCTTATCTTAGCCTAAACTATCCTAGCCTAATCAATCTCATCCTAACCTAACCTAGCCTATCTTATCCTAGCCTAACCTAGCCTAACCTAGTCTATCCTATCTTATCCTATCATATCCTAACCTAACCTAGCCTAACCTAACCTAGCCTAGCCTAACCTAACCTAACCTAACCTAACCTAGCGTAACCTAGCCTACCCTATTCTAGCCTATCCTATCCTAGCCTATCCTATCCTAACCTAACCTAACCTAACCTAACCTAACATAGCCTAGCCTAACTGAGCCTAACTTAAGCTAACATAACCTAACCTAACCTAACATATCCTAACCTAGGCTAACCTAGCCTAGCCTAACATACCCTAGCCTAACATAGTGTACTCTTACCTAGACTAGCTTAACATAGTCTAACCTATCCTATCCTAGCCTATCCTAGCCTAGCCTAAGATACCCTAACCTACCCTATCTTGACCTAACCTAGCCTAACCTAGTCTATCCTACACTATATTAGCCTAACCTAGCCTCCCCTAGCCTAGCCTAGCTTAACTTAGCCTCCCCTAGCCTGGCTTAAACTACCCTAGTCTAACCTAGCCTACTCTAGCCTACCCTAGCATACACTAGCCTAACCTACTCTAACCTAACCTATCCTAGTCTAGTCTAGCCTACCCTAAGCTACTCTTGCCTATTCTAGCCTACCCTAAGCTACTCTTGCCTATTCTAGCCTAACCTAGCCTATTCTAACTTACCTTAGTCTATTCTTTAGTAGCTTAGGCTAGGCTACTCAAGCTTATGGTACTTTACTCTATATCATAATATTAATGAAGAAATCATTCAAAAAATAAATTAATTAAAAGCTATTAGTAAAAGTTTAAATATAAGAAAACTTCTTTAAAGTAATTTAAATGTATGAAAATACAATTTAAAATACATGGAATTTAACCAAAGTAATAATGTGGAAATAAAATCTAACATAAATTGTAAGATAAATGAAAAACATATTTGTAAATCATAAAAACATAATTGAAAATCATTTTAAGAAATCCAGTAATCTCATCTAAATCATCTAATCTCATAGAGTAAGATATTAAAAAAAGGCCCAAAATCTATCCTAATTAAAAAAAGGCCCAAACCCTATCAATCAAATCTTTTAATAACATGGTTAATCCTACAATTAATCTCATAAATCTATACATCAATGGAAAAAAAAAGAATAGAAAACTATACATCAATGAAAAAAAAGAATAGAAATCATTTTTGTGTGCTACCAGAATTCTTAGAAATTTATCATAAAAATATGCAATATAAATGAATATTTCGCACTTCGAAGAAATCCAAAAATGACATCCTACTAGAAAACGAATCGAAACACAGAAAAAGAATCAAATCAAAGAGCCATAGAGAACCTCATAAATAGATTTGCATCGGTGGAAGCAGCGCAGCTCGATTTCGATGTCGCGTAAGAAAGGCATATACAGACGATACTTTGCCTCCGCAAATTCGCAATGCAAGCATCACCGCCTGCATTCCACAGGGGTAATGGAACATGGGGACTTTCTGGTGGATTCTTGGTGACAACAGTGAAAGAATACTGCTCCATATTGCACACATCCATAAGAGATTTGATTTGATATTTGATAGATCTAACAAAGAAATATCTAAATTATAACCAAGAAATTTTAGATAAAGAGATTACAACTGGCTGAAATGAATTAAAAAAAAACTATGGCGAGCCCAAGAAACCATAAAGAAAATGGAATAATAGAACTGAGATGAATAAACTGGGTTTTACTAATAAAACTGAGATGAATAGATTGGGTTTAGACACCTAAAATAGAGTTGTAATAAAAAATAGGTGCTAATAATAACACCATATTAATCCAAAAATTATAGAACCACCTGAAAATGAAAACAAAGCCTACATATAATTCATTGAAATGGGTTTACTTCCACAAATACAAAATGAAGAGGCAGAAACTTACCTTTCTTGTCTAGCCGGAACTAGGTTTCTTTAGGGCCTTATTTACATCCAATGATCCAATTTGTTGTAATCTTATCTTGTCGTGGAAGACCCTGCATATTGAATTGGACACACATCAGCTTAAAAGAAAACAATTAAAAGTAAGTGCAAACCTTATCCTGATTAAAAGAAGGTGCAAACCCTATCAATCAAATCTTTTAATAATATGATTAATCCAAAAATTAATCTCATAAAACTATACATTAATGGAAACAACAGAGATCAAACAGTGTTTACTGCATTTCTTAGAAATTAGACACAGAAAAATATGCAATATAAATGAATATTTCACACCTCCTGTAAATCCAAAAATGGCACCTACTAAAAAACGAATTGAATCAAAGAGCCGCAGAGAACCTCATAAACAGATTTATACCTGGAAGCAATTAAGGTCGGTGCCTCACTTAGGAAAGTGTATATACAATCGATACTTTGCTCGCAAATCCCCGCGCTCGCATTCTGTGAGTAATGGAACATGGGGACTTCGGTGGATTATTTGTGACAATGCTCAAAGCATACTACTCCATATTGCATGCATCCATAAGATGATGATTGATGTGGTGAGCTAATGGCCGCATCCTCCTCCCCAACACCGAATGGCATCATCTTTTTACCCTATTCACTCTCGTAATGTCAATGTCCTTCTCATTAGTCCAGGAAGCGCTGGGGTCGAAACTCCCCATCCCCACACTGTAGAACTCCACGTTGGCCTTCTCGGGGATGTAGTCACAGTGTGACACTAAACATTTGCAGGCTCTCCTTCACCAAGTAGGGGAGGATGCATTCGCACGGTCTCCTTCACCAAGTCGTTTAAAAAAAAATTATTTCTGTGTCCAGCTTTGGAGAGGAGAATCAAAATTAATTTAACTTGTGAACATCATAATCAAAATTCTCATTATATAACTCTGCCTCGTAGCTTTTTTAATCAACGGCTAATTTGTGAGTGGTTGTGCCACGTCCTCCCTAGCCGTTTGGTTTCTAGCCGTTTGAAGGGATAGCAGCACATCATTTCTACCTATTTGGATTTTTTTGTTCATTTTTAAAAGGAATATAACAATCCACTTTCTAATATTGTTTTCATAACTAAATTCTATCCACTTACATGGTCATCAACATCAATTATGGTGATGGGATAAGGCAGGTAGTTATTATGAAGTCACGGAATAAACCATAAAATTTTCCATCTCAATAATGTGAGCTTGATTAGGGCTATTTTTAGAATATAAAAGAATTATTAAAAAATTATAATATTGATATAAAATTATAATATTTCTATTACAAGATAATGGTAAGAGTTGTTGCATATGTTGATAGGGACAGAAGAATAAAGTTATTGAAATGTAAAATAGCATTACATTGTACTTAAACATAACAGATTTAATAATATTATAATTTTATCATTTAGTTCTAATTAAAATATATTTGTTTTAAATAATATATGAACTTTTTAGTTTAAATATTATAAAAACAAACTAATATGGTCATTAAATTTAATACAAAGCGGATTAAAATAATAAGTCTAAGATTATATTGATTATGGATAGAAAAGAAAATTAAAATAATAAGACCTAAGTTTAATAGATTATGGACCATAGATATTAAGGATTATGTATGATATGTATTTGTTATAACTATATTATTACTAAAACAAAGTACCTCCAATTGTGTTAGGAATGGTTTTATAAAGCTTACTATATGAAAAATTGTGTCACAACATTGTATGATAATATTGTGAATTTTTAAGGAATTTTTATTTGATTGCCCAAAATGGGTGTACAAATTTTTAACCTCCACTCTCTTAATTGGATCTGCCACTAGCTTAAAAGGTACTACCCGAATAAAAACACCTAACATATGCAGCACAAAAGTGGAAATAGACATGTTAGTGACCAATGGATTAAAAGTGGACATAATGTTATTCCAAATATAAGATAATCTCTATTATATGATTTTTTTCTAATAGAAGTGAACCCCTTTTACATAATAGAAGTGAAGCGGTTTTACATAGACCTCCATAAATACTAGGTGGCCTTGACATCAAAAGTCATCAGGTTTAGCTAATATTATCCTCCAAATTCCAAAATTGTGAACCTAATATGAATTCAGATATATTTAATTTAATTTTCCATAAACGTCAATCTATAATGAAATCCATATATGAATGCTAGAAAAACTATGAAGAGCGGTTGAAGTTCAACAGAATTTGACCCACAATTTATTTTATTTTTTTATTAAAAAGAGGGTGAAGCTTAGCGATATTTGAGACCTCTTTGTTAGCTTTTGAACAACTCCATACTCACTCATTGTAATGACCTCGACAATGTTATTTTAGTGACATCACCATCAGTCTTGATTGGTTCCATAACACTAAAATCGGTACAACGTATAGATACAATTTAATTTAATAATTTCAATATGAATTAATTTTTGTATAAACATGAATATTAAATTTTAAATATTAATTTTTAAATATTTTTAGTTTAAATTACGTCTGGTTTACATTATATAAATCAAATTAATTAATTCTTTTATAATTAATAAAATATTTAAATAACATTTTTTTTCTTTTATAAATAAGAATAATATTTTTAAAAAATCATAATTTTATAATAACTTATTATTTTTATTATGTTTTGAAAATTTTGAAATCCTACAAAATTATTATTAAAATTAGATGATCTAGATTACAAGTGCTATTTTTATCATATGTTTAGGGAGAATACATAATTTTATCTCACACACACACACACACACACACTTGAATTAGGTGACTTAGTTGACAACTACTTGCTATCCATGAGTGAGTTTAGTTTTATGCAAGAACATAACAAGTTTGTCAACATAATAAAAGAAATCAAAATCAGTCATGAATAACAATGAATATATATTTTATGTGGATACTATGGAATTTAAAGTGAAACAAAGAACTAGATTGTGGTCAAACTATTATGGAAGACCTTTGTGTGTGTTTAAGCTTATGTTTGACTAAAAGAATATATAGTGTGTGAGAATAATGCATTTTTATATAAAAAAATGGGATATACAAGGTTCATATGAAATTTATGATGTGAAAGAGTGGAACATAAAGTTGTAGTGGTCAATTCCTACACATTAGTTAAACACCTATTAAATATTTATCAAAATTTGACTTATATAAGCCCAATAATAAGATTAGGAGAATCGATTTAAAAATATTAGAGTTTGTCACACATAGACATCGATACTAGTAATCATCGATTAAATAATTAAAGTTGAAAACAAAAACTATATTTAATCATAGATTTTATAATCATTACACAGAGAGGCCCTCTACAACCCAATATTGAGTAGATGTGTAGACATTGCATCTTACATGCTAGAAGCTAGATATAAATATTTTTTAATTTCAGTTTTTTTTTTATTGTAATTTTGTTTCTAATTAATAAAATTACTAACATTTCTTTTAGATAAAATAAAATCATATCCCATTAAAATATATAACATATTGATAGTAGTTATAAATTAACATCGATTTTACCATATAAATTAAAATGTCACATCTGCTCTTCATATATCACACATTATTTTGTTTTTTTAACTTCCTTACTAATCATTTGTATATGTTATTGCATGGCATATAATTCCTATATTTTCTTATTTTATTTGGTAAATAGTTGATCTTGATGAATTATATCTATGCACTTATTTTTTTTTCTCGGTAAAACTAAATCTATTTATAAAACATAATAGTACAAAATTGCAGTAGTTTCAGTTGTGTGAGCCTAAGAACTGGGCTTGATGTCCAAGCTTAACCTTAGCAACTGAACTGCCCAGAGTGGGAAACCAGTTCTTTTAAAATAAATTCCACCGCCCTTAGAAGGGAAACCAGTAAAATAGTAAAAGTACTGTGATACAAGAAGAGACAGTAAACTGGAATAGCCTATAGCTTTTACAGCTGAATATAAACTCAACAAACCAAAAAATTCTTTCATGAGGTTGAAAATTTGTACCAAAGCAAGATGAGGGGGATCAAAATCACCGTTTAGGAGTAGGGGACTCCAGTTCTTCCACGATCCTGCAACCAAACTCAGCTTCTCCATCATCGTTGTCCTTCTCTGGCGCGCCACTCTTGCTGGAGAAGTCCACCTGCAAATTTTCCATTCCAAGAATGGAATGACCAATGCTGACTGGCTCAACAGGGGCTGGAATGTCAATATTTGCATGTGAGGGACAAGGGTTAGGTGGAATAGGGGCAGGGCAGGGCATTGAAGCTGGCGCTGGGATAGGGGATTATTTGCAAATAGTAACAGTGATGAAAGCATTGAGAACAGGCATGTTTGAGGAGCAATTGAAGCGGAATTCCACCCTTTGTGAAGACTGGAAGAGGGTTGGGTTGGTGGGAAAATTAGAAGCAGGGGAGGCAGGGTGAGAGACAGGCAGAGGAGGCTGTGAAGGCAGAACAGAGTGAGTGCTTCCAGGAGGGTAGGAGATGGCTCTCTAATGCCCAAAATCCAAATGCAAACTCCAATCTACGTCCTCCTCATAAGATGTCGAGGGTGAGCTAATGGAAGGGCGAGGGCGGGAAGAGCACCCTATGCTCATTCTGTGCCTGCAATGCATTCTCTACCTAAGCCAAGGCATCGAAGCCGCATGAAGCCAGTAGTGCTTGGGGCAGAAGGAGTAGTCGGGATAAAACGAAGATCTCTGAAAATCAGCTGTGTGAGAAGGAAAACAGAAATTGAGATGACAGTAGTTGGTCTGGGTGAAGTGGAAACCTGGAAGAGTTTCCAAGCATCCCAGGATGGAGAAACGTCGACCTGTTTGGGTGTGTTCACTTGGAACAGTGCAAGCAGGGGGGCAACTACCACAGACGGGAGAAGGAGGAATACAAAAAACACAATGAGTAGACGAATTATCTAGAATGAAATCCATAGCCAAATGAACCAGCAAGGCGAGGTAGATGACAGGCACGGTGAAAGGTGTTAAAGTAGAACAGGTTGGCGAAGTTAATGTGTGAGTAATGGCACTGCAGGGGGCCATATGGTCGTAACAAGCGAACACCCTCGGGATCCACCAAGGGGTGGAAGTCCCATCACTCCAAGCCATCATCCGCATCAGAAGTATATCTATGCACTTATTACCTAATGTTTCATGCATGTTTAATTTCCCCAATGATTATAATTGGATCATTTTCAGAATCACTATATGGAAGAATCATCTCCCTAGATGAATCTTATAACATTTAAAACTAACTATCCAACCCCCATTTCTTATTTATTTCCCCAAGTAATATGGTCATTTATTAATTCCTATACCATTAGGTCATATCACATAAATTATGTATGGTAACTCGCCACATGACAAGTACATTACCCCTAATGCGTCCATGCGGCCAACACTATCCCATCTAATGGGCGAATGATAACACATGATGAGCACAAGGTATGGTACGACTACGTGAAGAGTGTAGATTTGTTGTCCCCATGTAATGGTTCTTATCTTTCCACCCAAACCTTTAGCTTGTATAGACATTTCCTGTGAACTAATCGACATTTTCTCCTGGTGTTCGTATCGCTGTCATCACTCTATTTTTTCTCTCCTGTGATTGGAAACTAGTAATAGCCACAAATCTACCAACGCTATTTTTACAACCCAACAATAGTGCACTATTTATGGAGCCCATGTATTATGGTTCAATAGACTATTTCATGTTTTTTTCATTTTCCACAGTAAGGGTTCTACACTTGGTCGTTTTGTAAATTTAAATTTTCTAAGAGTGGTTATTATCACTTTGAAATTCGGTTCCTTGGTTTTCCATATCCTCCTAAAGATGTGAAATTATGGTCATCAATACTCAGTTTCTAATGTATAGGTTAACACGTCGATGTGTCTTTTTGGGTTCATTGGTTCATCTCCAAGAACCATGGCTACATAAGGTGACGAATTCACTTCTTCCCTCTTCGTATGTACTGGTGAGTTAATAATTGAATTTTTATGCCTATTCTGCTTTAAATTTCCATTAGAACAATATTTAATCTTACAAGCACAAGGGTTTTATATATGCCAAAGGAAAATTCCACAAAGTTCAATTCTTTCCTGATAACAATTTTACTCAGCCTTGTAGGGTGTCTCTATAGCCATAAGACCCAATCAACGCACAAAGGCATCAATCCTTTGTTTTACTTTACTTTCTTAGGTAATTTAATGGCTCTTCCTATTGCATGTATGCGTGTATGGTTGTTTTTCGTTACATATTCTTTCGGATATGGTTTTCCTACCTCAGAGCTAACTTATATTCCATTTTCAGCAACATGGTGAAGAACGCAAGCTCCATTGACATATAATTGGGTAATATAAATGGGAATTCCCTGGCTAATTATTTACTAATGCATATTATTTTTTTTCTCCAACATCATTCTCGTTTGTTGATTGTGAGATCTACTTTGCAGGTACACATGCTACCCTCAAACCCTGTCTCAGACTATGGAGGTTTTGGACCCATCTTCAACTGACTTGACATAGAGTTTTTCAAGTCGATTATTTTAGTACTTCTCCTCAAGTGTCACCTTCCAACACTTGATTTTTTCAAGTTTCCGATCTGGTGGAAAATATGAATAACCCAATTGTGTTTTTTTCTTCTATTTTTTGTTTAATGGTTGTGTAATTATGGCTTATTTTTATTCATTGGGTAGTTTATTCCCTTTGGTTTGATATTTTTTCTTCCTTCTATTTAAATTTTTCACTATGGAATTTTTTTGATATTCTTTATGAGCTATCTTGTTTTCATGGGTTCATAAGAGATCCTATAACTGTGTGTTCTTGCTTACTAGAAGGGCAATTTATTTGTATATGAATGCATATTGTGATAGTTATATGGCTTTTTACAGTATATATGTGTATGGTATTTATATTACAAGTCCATGATAAATTCATTTGATTAACTCGTAGTGAATTAACTTAGCTCATAATAATACCGATGGTTGAAACTAGGTTCACTGGTCAATTTGTTAAGATATCAATATCAATTTACTAACAAAGTATTTCTACAGAGGTTATGTTTATGGATGTTCTTTGAATATAGTAGTTAACTTATTCTAGTACTCAAATTTCTATAATTTTATTTTCCTAAAAATTATTTCATTTAATTATCTAATTTTTTGATATAACAAAATAAATTAAAAGCTATTAATAAAATTGTAAATATAAAAAAAATTATTTAAAATAATTTGAATGTATGAAAGTACAATTTAAAATACATTGAATTTAAAGAAAATAATAATGTAAAAACAAAATCTAAGACAAGTTATAAGATATAAATGAAAAATTATTTTTAAATGAAAAACATAATTGTAAATCATAAAAACATAATTGAAAATTATTTTAAGAAATCAAATAATCTCATCTAAATCATTAGAAAATATATATTTTTTTACCAGGAAAGGTCATCCAGAACTGATTTTGAGGAGCACATGTTAAGTCAACTAATATTTTTAATTGAAAAAAAAAAATCACAAAATTATAAAGCTAATCAACCAATACTTGTGATTTGACTTTATGGTTATTAGAAGGCTCCTAAAAAAAATTATTTAAAAAAAAATGAATTATTTCTACTTAAGAATAGAATAATTTATCAATAAAATGGAATTATTTGGACATACTAGTGGAATTTTTAAATTTGAGTATTTTCTTTTCTAATTAAATCCAATTTCCAATTCAATTTGTTTTATAGAAAAGATACCTAATTATTTCATATTTGACCCAATTTCCAATACAATTAGGTGCTCAATTTATTTGACAGAAAAAATAACCTAATTATTTCATATATTCCTTTGTAAAATTTCCACCATAATGTTTATTATTTTATTAATCTATAAATATTCTAAATATTATTTTATTAATCTATAAATACTCTAAATATTTTTATTTGGAAAGAAATAAATATTATATAATTTATAAAATCAAAATCCTCAAACCATAATTGAAAAAACATAAAAAAAAAACTATAAAGCTAATCATCCAATACCAATACTTATGCTTTGATGTTATGGTTATTAAGAGACTCCTAAAATATAATTTATAAATAAAATGGAATTATTTGGACGTACTAATGGAATTCTAGGTATTTTATTCTCCCATTTGACCCAATTTCAAAGATGAAGATACCTAAAATAGAATTGAATTAAGTATTTTGCAACCCTTCAATTTGTTTTAAAGATGAAGATACCTAATTATTTCATAGGTTCATTTGTAAAATTTTGAGTACAATGCTTATTATTTTATTATTTTATAAATATTTTGAATATTATGTTTATTATTTTATACCTATTCCAAAGTTATTATTCTCACTTTCTCCATTATTTGACATATTTACATGAGAAGGGAATGCTTGTGGATCTATTTGTCATAGAGCTAACATTCTTCACTTGAAATCCATTGTTCTTGATCTTGTTACTTCAACTCACCTCATTCTCATATTTGGTTTTCTGACTTGTGTGTTTTTATCTATTAGAAAATGTAGAAATGAAAAGGTTTTTAATTAGAACAATCTCAAGTCTTCCTTAATGTGATCCACTACCGAATTATTTTCTTCTTATACAGCGATTCAAGGTGAATTTCCTCTATCAATACTTGTTTCCCTTAATTCTCTATGAATTCAACCTCACTTTGACTTACTAGTTGCTTGTTTACTCCTCCATGGTATCCTTGGTAATTTCTATTTTGACTTTAACTTTGCATTCAACCAATTGTCACTACAAGGTTGATTTCGCATTTCTACCTAGGGTTTTTATCCTTGAAACCCTAAATGTTATTTATTGATTTTTTTTTTATTCTAGTAATGACCATGCATTTTGAGGCTTGAAATATTTTCTTAATTATCAATGTAGATCACCTAATTCTTATATTCTTGGCAGAAAATAGTTACACTCTCTTCATGGTTTTTAATTATTAAACCCTAATTCTTCCATTATTTTTATTCTCTCTTTTGAAATGGTTATTTAAAGTATTATTACTTATAAATTTGTTACACCATTCATTAATTTGATATAGAGTTATTCACTCCTAAAAAATAATTACCCTCTTTTTTCACTTACCCTCTTTCTTTAAGATATTATGCTAACATTTATTTGTTGTTGAACTTTACAAGGTAATAGAAATGGATGCACCACATTCAATCTTGAGAATATATACTTTGGGTTCATTCTCTATTAAAGTAAATCATCATTTGTTCTGATAAATACAATCACGTTCTTTTACACTTGTTTAAATTCCATGTTTTTTACTCTCATATAGGTATCGATTCAATCGAGTGCATTTGTACTATACTTTTGCTATCTCGTGACTCTTTTCGACAATCAAGACTAAGTTACTTCCTTTCTCTTCCTTACAGTTCATTCGTATATGCTTAATTAAGTACTTTTCATCTATATGTTTGAGACGTGTTGGTCTATGATTTCCCGGGAAAGGAAAAATGCCTTTATATTATGGGTCATCTTATTTTGAACAAAATATTATTCTTCCTTCAAACGATTTTATGCAATAGGTTGGTTAACCTATGTATTAGGTATATATGGTCGAGATCTTATAATTTTTCAAGTCCTTATAGACCTTGTGATTGTATATATGTCTCTTTTAATTGTTGGGTTGATATACCATTTCCACATTTTTTATTTTCTAAGAACCTAATTGTATACTTGTTTTTCTCTGTAATGTGTGGATAGTAAACACATATTTTATTGTTATCCTTCTATGGCTAGTATGTAATTATGCTCTACCACTGTTTTATATATTTTTCAATGTTATTCTTATTATATTTTTCATATATACTTGTATTCATTATATGTAATTGACCAACAATTTATCTTTAAAAAAATAGGAAGGCTACACCCAACATGGGTTCTTTTCTTTCAATTTATTTTCTACAAAATATAAATCTATTGTTCAATATTTAATAGAAGGTAAAGGCATGTGTCATCTTAAATTTGTATTGGCTAGGCGTTAACTTTTCTAAGAGTATTTTTCCTATCCTAAAGTTATATTCCCTCATTGTGAGTATTTGTTAGGTTTTTTTTTTCCATTATAATCCACATAATTTACCTATGTAATTTAAAGTAATTGCAGTAAGAAAATAATTATTTGAAATTTCAAATACACATCTTAATATGAAATTTCTTATACTATTTAAATACAAAGCTTTCCATGGTTGCTTCATGGTCTCTACTCCTTTGTACTAGTCCCTTTACCTCTGATAGGGATTCTTCATGAAATTTAATATTTAAGTGTTTGTATACAAATTAATGCATATATATGCTAATTATGATTATGTATACATACTTTAACCTACTATTTATTCTATTAAAACTAAGTTAAAGTATCTACTCTAGTATAATTTACTAAGATAAGGATTTTGTTAGTATAACAAATTTAGTATAATTTTTCCACTCCTAATCAAGATATTTAACCATACTAAAAAAAAACCTTAATATAAATGGTATAAAAGAATATTAAATATATTCCATGTTTCCTTATCTAAAATAATTGCCCATATTCATTTATAAGAATTCTCAATAGTTCCACTTCATTTTTTTCCAACTCACTCTTAAGTGTAAGTTCTACCTTATTTATTTTAGTTTTAATTTGTACTTTCTATGTATGCATTTAATATTGAGGGTTAACCCTACTCCTTTTTATATTAGATACTCTAAGAATCTAGTTATTTAGATTCTCTTTCCAAAGCCTAAGTTAGAATTCTCTCAAACTCAAAATATAACTTAGAAAATATAACACAGGAATATGCAATTATAGCCATAATAATTTACTCTATTTAATTCCATGCAAATTCCTCATATAAGTCAGCCATTTTAACATAACTTATAGAAATTAACATAACTCGTTTTAACCTAACCTAGCCTAACCTACCGTAACATAACCTATCCTAATCTAGCATATCCTAACTTAACCTACCCCAACCTAGCCTAACCGATAGCCTACCCTTGCCTAGCCTAACCAAGCCATGCCTAGCCTACCCTACCTTACCCTAACCAAGCCGAGCATAACCTAGCCTATCCTAGCCTAACCTAGCCATGCCTAGCCATGCCTAACCTACCCTAACCTAGCAATACCTAACCTAGCCTAACCTATCGTAGCCTAGCCTAGATTAACCTAGCCATGGCTAACATAACCTAACCTAGCCTACTCTAGCCTAGCTTGGCCTAACCTAGCCTGGCCATGCCTAACCTAGCCTTGCCAAACATATCCTAAGCTTGCTTAACCTAGCTTTTCCTAACATAGCATAACCTAACCTAACCTAATGAAAACCTAACCTAATGAAAACCTAACCTAACCTATCCTAACCTAGCCTAGCTTAACCTAGCCTAACCCTTCCTAACCTAACATTCCTTATCCTAGCCTAACCTAACCTACACTAGCCTAACTTAACCTAGCCTTGCCTAACTTAGCCAAACCTAGCCTAGCCTAACCTAACCTAACTTCTCCTACCCTAGCCTAGCCTAGCCTGACCTAACCTAGCATCTCCTAGCCTAGCCTAGCCTAGCCTAACCTATCCAAGATTGTCATATATAGCCTAACCTAGCCTAACCATGACCAACCATGCATAGCCTACCCTAACCTAGCCTAACCTAACCTAACCAAGCCTAACCTAGCCATGCCTATCTATCCTAGCTTAACCTAGCTTAGCATAACCTAGCATAAACTAGCCTAACCTAGCCTAAAATATCCTAACCTAACCTATCCTAACATAGCCTACACTATATTACACTAGCCTAGCCTAGCCTCCCTAGCCTAAGCTATCCTAACATAACCTACACTATCTTACACTAGCCTAGCCTAGCCTCACCCACAACCTATCCTAACATAGCCTAGCCTAACCTAACCTAACCTAACCTAACCTAGCCTTACCTAAACTAACCCAGCCTAACCTAGCTTAACCTAGCCTAGCCTAACCTAGCCTAACCTAATCTAACATATCCTAACCTAACCTAGACTAACCTAACCTAGACTAACCTAGCCTAGCCTAGCCTAGCCTAACCTCGCCTAGCCTAGCCTAGCATCGACTAACCTAGCCTTGCCTAGACTAGACTAGCCTAGCCTTGCCTAGCCTAGCGTAACCTTGACTAAACTAGCTTTGCCTAGCCTAGCCTAGCCTAGCCTAGCTTAGCCTAACCTTGCCTAGCCTAGCCTAGCCCATCATTTCCTAGCCTAACCTAGCCTAGCCTAACATAACCTACTGTATCCTACCCTACCCTACCCTACCCTACCCAACCCTACCCTAGCCTAACATAGCCTAGCCTAACCTAACATAACCTAACCTAACCTAGCTTAACCTAATCTAACCTAGCCTAACCTAGCCTAGCCTCACCCAACCTTGCCCAACCTAACCTAACCTTTCCTAGCCTAGCCTAACCTTACCTAGCCTAGCCTAGCCCAACCTAGCCTAACCTAACCGAGCCTATCGTAGCCCACCCTAGCGTAGCCCATCCTAGACCATCCTAATCTACCATTACCTACCCTACCCTACCCTATCTTACCCTATCCTAGCCTAACCTACCCTAATCTATCCTACCCTACGCTAGCCTATGCTACCCTACCCTAGCCTAACCTATCCTACAGTAGCCTACCGTAGCCTTGCCTAACCTACCATACCCTAGCGTAGCCTAACCCAGCCTAAACCTAGCCTAACCTATCGTAACCTAACCTAACCTAACCTATACTATCCTAGCCTAACCTAACCTATCCTAACCTACTTAGCCTAGCCTAACCTAGCTTAGCCTAGCCTAGTCTAGCCTAAGCTAGCCTAGCCTAGCATAATGTAGCCTAACCTAACCTAAACTAACCTAAACTAGCCTAATCTATCCTACCCTACCCTAACCTACCCTACCCTATTCTAGCTTATCTTATCCTTGCCTATCCTATCCTAACCTAACCTAGCCTAACCTAACATAGCCTAGCCTAACCTAGCCTAACCTAAGCTAACATAGCCTGCCCTAGCCTAACCTAACCTAACCTAACCTAGGCTAACCTAGCCTAGCCTAACATAGTGTACTCTTACCTAGCCTAGCTTAACATAGTATAACCTATCCTAGCCTAGCCTATCCTAGCCTATCCTAAGATACCCTAACCTACCCTATCTTGACCTAACCTAGCCTAACCTAGTCTATCCTACCCTATAGTAGCCTAACATAGCCTCGCCTAGCCTATCCTAGCTTAACATAGCCTCCCCTAGCCTAGCTTAACCTTCCCTAGTCTAACCTAGCCTACTCTAGCCTACCCTAGCATACACTAGCCTAACCTACTCTAACCTAGTCTATCCTAGTCTAGTCTAGCCTATCCTAAGCTACTCTTGCCTATTCTAGCCTAACCTAGCCTACTCTAGCTTAACTTAGTCTATACTTTAGTAGCTTAGGCTAGGCTACTAAGCTTATGGTACTTTACTCTATATTAGAATATTAATGAAGAAATCATTCAAAAAATAAATTAATTAAAAGCTATTAATAAAAGTTTAAATATAAGAAAAAATCTTTAAAGTAATTTAAATGTATGAAAATACAATTTAAAATACATTGAATTTAAGCAAAGTAATAATGTGAAAATAAAATCTAACATAAATTATAAGACATAAATGAAAAAAATATTTGTAAATCATAAAAACATAATTGAAAATCATTTTAAGAAATCCAATAATCTCATTTAAATCATCTAATCTCATAGAGTAAGCAATTAAAAGAAGGCCCAAACCCTATCAATCAAATCTTTTAATAATATGGTTAATTCTACAATTAATCTCATAAAACTATACATCAATGGAAAAAAAAAGAATAGAGATCATGTTTGTGTGCTACCAGAATTCTTAGGAATTGATCATAAAATAATGCAATATAAATGAATATTTCGCACTTGGAAGAAATCCAAAAATGGCACCCTACTAGAAAACGAATCGAAACAAAGAAAAATAATCAAATCAGACAGCCAGAGAGAACCTCATAAATTGATTTGCATCGGTGGAAGCAGCACAGCTCGATGTCGATGTCGCGTATGAAAGGCATATACCGTCGATACTTTGCCTCTGCAAATTCCCAATGCAAGCATCACCACCTGCATTCCACAGGAGTAATGGAACATGGGGACTTCGAGCGCCGCTCTCCATTCGTCCAGATTCTTTCTGGTGGATTCTTTGTGACAATAGTGAAAGCATATTGCTCCTCCATATTACACACATCCATATCCCACACATCCATAAGAGATTTGATTTGATAGATCTAACAAAGAAATATCTAAATTATAACCAAGAAATTTGAGACAAAGAGATTACAACTGGCTGAAATGAATTAAAAAGAAACTATGGCGAGCCCAGGAAACCATAAAGAAAATGGAATAATAAAACTAAGATGAATAAACTGGGTTTTGTTTAGACACCGAAAACAGATTTGTAATAGAAAAAATAGGTGCTATTACTAACACCGTATTAATCCAAAAATTATAAAACCACTTGAAAATGAAGAAAAGGGTTTACTTCAAGAAATACAAAATGAAGAGGCAGAAACTTACCTTTCTTGTCTGGTAGGAACTAGGTTTTTTTTGGGCCTTATTTACTTCCAATGATCCAATTTGTTGTAATCTTATCTTGTCGTGGGAGACCCTGCGTATTGAATTGGACAGACATCGGCTTAAAATAAAGCAATTAAAAGAAGGCGCAAACCTTATCCTGATTAAAAGAAGGTGCAAACCCTATCAATCGAATATTTTAATAATATGATTAATCCGAAAATTAATCTCATAAAACTATACATTAATGGAATGGAAACAAGAATAGAGATCATGTTTGTGTGCTACCATATTTCTTAGAAATTGATCATAAAAATATGCAATATAAATGAATATTTCACACCTCCGAGAAATCGAAAAATGGCACCTACTAGAAAACGAATCGAATCAGAGAGCCAGAGAGAATCTCGTAAATAGATTTGCACTGGTGGAAGCAGCTCGATGTCGGCCTCACTTAGGAAAGTTATATACAGTCGATACTTTGCCTCTGCAAATCCCCGCGCTACATTCGACAGGAGTAATGGAACATGGGGACTTCTGGTGGATTCTTTGTGACAACAGTGAAAGCATACTAATCCTCCATATTGCACGCATCCATAAGATGATTAGATTGATGTGGTGAGTGCCGATGGCTAGATCCTCCTCCCAGCACCGAAGGGCATCATCTTAATTCTATTCATTCTCGTAATGTCAACGTCCTTCTCCTAGTCCAGGAAGCGCTGGGGTCGAAACTCCCCAACTTCTCTCCTAAGAAATCCCCCTCACCACACTGTAGAACTCCACGTTGGCCTTCGCCGGGATGTAGTCACAGTGTGACACGAAACATTTGCAGGCTCTCCTTCACCAAGTAGGGGAGGATCCATTCGCATGGTCTCCTTCACCAAGTCTTTTAAAAAAAACATTATTTATGTGTCGAGCTTTGCAGAGGAGAATCAAAAGTAATTTAACTTGTGAACATCATAATCAAAATCCTTATTATATAACTCTGCCTCGCAGCTTTTTTAATCAACGACTAATTTGTGAGTGGCCGTACCATGTCCTCCCTAGCCGTTTGATTTCTAGCCGTTTGAAGGGATAGCATCACATCATTTCTACCTGTTTGGATTTTTTGTTCATTGTTAAAAGGAATATAAAAATCCACTTTCTAATATTGTTTTCATAACTACATTCTATCCACTTACATGGTCATCAACATCAATTATGGTGATGGGATAAGGCATGTAGTTATTATGAAGTCACGGAGCAAGCATAAAATTTTCCATCTCAATAATGTGAGCTTGCTTAGGGCTATTTTTAGAATATAAAAGAATTATTATAAAATTATAATATTTATATTAAAATTGTAATATTTCTATTAAAAGATAATGGTAAGAGTTGTTGCATATTTTGATAGGGACACATGAATAAAGGTATTGAAATGTAAAATAACATTACATTGTACTTAAACACATTAGATTTCATAATATTACAATTTTATCATTTAGTTCTAATTAAAATATATTTGTTTTAAATAATATATATGAATTTTTTAGTTTAAATATTATAAAAACAAACTAATATGGTCATTAAATTTAATACAAAGCCGATTAAAATAATAAGTCTAAGGTTATATCGATTATGGATAGAAACGAAAATTAAAATAATAAGACCTAACTTTAATAGATTATGGACCATAGATATTAAGGATTATGTATGATATATATTTGTTATAACTATCTTATTACTAAAACAAGGTACCTCCAATTGTGGTAGGAATGGTTTTATAAAGCTTACTATATGAAAAATTGTGTCACAACATTGTATGATAATATTGTGAATTTTTAAGGAATTTTTATATGATTGCCCAAAATGGTTGTACAAATTTTGAACCTCCACTCTCTTAATTGGGATCTGTGACTAGCTTAAAAGGTACTATCCTAATAAAAACACCTAACATGTGCAGCACAAAAGCGGAAATAGACATGTAAGTGACCAATGGATTAAAAGTAGACATAATGTTATTCCAAATATGAGATAATCTCTATTATATGATTTTTTTAAGTTAAAAAAAATAATAGAAGTGAAGCCATTTTACATAGACCTCCATAAATACTAGGTGGCCTTGACATCAAAAGTCACCAGGATCAGCTAATATTACCCTCCAAATTCGAAAATTGTGAACCTAATATGAATTTAGAAATATTTACGCTGTAAAGCGTTCTTATTTGAAAACAACTTTCCTCAAATGCCACATGTACTATTGTGTAACGTTGATTTGGATGTTAGACGATTGAAACACTATGGACCTTACGATTACATATGGTTATTAATTAGTTAAAATAAGAAAACCATTAAACAAGTGAAGTGTGGCCATGAAATTGAAAGAAATGTCTAAGAATCCTTTGATTTCTCCAGAATATTTGATACCAGAGTTTCTACCTTCATGTTCTGTGCCTCTCATTCCATTTCGACCCGAGGGAACTGGACGAAGCGGATGTCGAGGGAGCTGGACGAAGCGGATGTCAAAACCCTAGCACTACAGCCTCATCAACCAGGATGCCAAGATAAGATTCAGGCAGGGTAGAAGGTTGCAGCACGCGAATCCACTTGTGTGGCTCCATCTGTCTTGTGTGGCTCCATCTGTGTGTGGTTCTACGTTTTGGGGCTACAAAGATGAACTTGGTTCCTACGATTTTCATTCATGGATCCTATAAATACAACTTTGGTTCCTATAAATACAACCCACCCTTCCAGTGATCTTCATAGGCGCGCTTGGGTTTTCTATCTCATTGTGAATATTTTCGACAACTTTTATTTACAGGTATGGCAAATCAGCCTTCTTTATTTCTTTATAAGATTGGATTGCTATGTGTTTGGGAAGAATATTTTTTCTTCTCGTTAAATTTTGACAAATTTGAAACATTATGGCTGAGCATTATTAGGGTAACTGTGTTGTTTTTCTCATGTTGTTTTTCTCATGACGTACCCATGACTGTTATTGGAAAAAACAATATCTACATTGTCTTATTCCACAGTATTGTATTCCTATAAATTCTATAAAGTTTTGATAATTTAGGTATTTTATGGTTTTTGTAGAAGTACATTTATTTTTCAATTTTTGAGAGTCGTTCGGGTTTGTAATTTAGCATAAATTTTTTTTCTTGATTTCCTGTCAAGCTATGAACTTGGAGATTTTTTACTATGTTAGGTTTCATTTATTGTTTCTGATGCCTTGATTTTTGGTCATGGTTGCAATATTTTTAAGATGTCTTCAAATGAAAATTTCGCTGTGTGTTGTCTCTTGATCTTTGGTTTCATGGTGACTCTGTTATTCCTATTATATATTTGTCTTCAAGAAAGTTCAATTGTGCTGAGAATAAAAGAGGAACTATAGCATTATGCCGGAAAGTTCAACTGTGTTGAGAACTATAACGAACTAAAGCATTATGCCGGAATTGTGTGGTAATGGATGAAATGTACGCACTGAATCATACTGCACTTTCATAGATAAAGACTAATGGAATGAAAATGGTTTAGTAATTGTATTTTTTTTGGTTAAAGTTGTTTTATTTTTCTTTGAAGATGAGCTAATATATAATTGTTAATAAAATAGAAGTTTATTTTTTAAAAACTTTAAAAATATTTTTCTTAAATTTAAAAATTAGTTATAACTAAAATAATGGTTATATGTAAATAAATAAATAAAATTTAAAAGTTCGTTATAATTAAAATAGTTGCTATATATCACAAAATAAATATTTATTTGTTGAGGTGTTTTTTTTTCTTATTTATTAATTTATTGTTTCATTAATAATCTATATTATTTATATGTATTTTTGAATTTAATTTACATCTTAAATACGTATTATCATATATTTTAAGATATCTAAAATAATCAATATTATAAATATTTTCTGAAAATTTTACTATATGTTCCATATATACATAATTTATAGTTTTCTGTAAATAATATGTCTAAAAAACATATGATTATATGATTATAAACATTTAAATGAGTTTTATAAAAGTAAAAACATGTAGTTTTTTAATTTAATGTCTCACTTATCATAATTGATTTAAACTAAATTTGTGTTAAGGTAAGTAGATAGACTTCATATTTTAACATAGATTGAATCATAGCTTCTTAATATAAAATATTTTCAATATAATTTAATATTGTAATATATTTTATAATTTAATGTTAAAATTATCTATCAAAAACCTAAATTTAGTTGATAATTATATTAAAATTTCTTTACATATTTTGAATTAAATAAAATTAAGTAGACTAACTTCAACTAACATCAATAAATATCAATTAATTATATATATTCAAAAATTTATATATTTATATAAGATAACTGCACATTAACAAAACTATGCTTGATTTTTATAATTGAGCCTTTCTTTTTTCCTACATCCTATTTATTTTAATGAATTATAAGTCAACTTGACTTCCACATTGAGAGAGTAACACATTTCAAACAATATAAAAAAATAGTGACAAAAGAATATTTATATATATATAGGTCTTACACCTTGATTATCATTAGTTGTGTCATGCAGTTGTGTCATGTGAGAGAATTATTCATCCTTGAGTAAATCCGATATGAATGGCACTAAGTATACCATTATCATTGGTTGCTCAACTACAAGTCGCGAGTATCAGAGGGTTTATAATAGAAAGAATCTAAGAGCGCTAGTTCTTAAAAAAAATCCATGCGCATTAGTTGTTTACAATTACATATAGATAGATTTTGGATGCATCAAAGTAAATTAAAATGATAAATAAAATGATATTCCCATATTATCTTCCACCGAAAATATAGTATCCAATCTTTCATTTGAACAACATGTATTGATAAATTACTTTAATAAATAGATGTTATTTTAGTGATAAAATTATCGTCGCTCATAAAACCTAGTAATGAACAATAACAATAAAATTCCTATCAATAACATGTAACAAATTGCACAATATAGATAATCGATGAAAGAAATAAATTCGGGGTGCTTTCACTTGGATTAATGACAAAGATAGAAGTGGACCAATTTCCCCAAGCTGGGATCCGTCTGAATATTGCCTCTGGATTAGAATTATGCAGCATCCATACCACATGCTAGAACCTGGAAACCTTGCAGGGGACTGAAAATCTACCCTTCAATCACTCAATGATATGTACTAGTAAAAAATGGACACTTATCAAATATCCTCTTGGCAACACACATGATAGTCCATCGTTAAGTGCTTCATTTACTTGCAAACAATCCCTTTTTAATAAAAAAATATTAATTAAATATAATAATAATGTAAAACATTTCAGTCCAATAAAATATTAATCACCAATTTAATAAAAATTTAAAATTATCCTCCGATATAAATCACGATTAATTAAATAGAATGCATTATAAAGATAACAATGTCTTATCTTAAGACATGAATTAAAAACATATAAATTATTTATTTTATTGGTTAAATGGAATGCATCATGAATATTACATGATATAACATATATAAATAGAGGGTTGAATATATATGAATGATTAATATTAATTAAATAAATTAAATAGAATGCATTATAAATATAACAATGTCTTAGGTTAAGAAATGATTTAACAACATATAAATTATTTATTTTATAGGTTAAATGGAATGCATCATGAATATTACATGATATAACATATATAGATATAGGGTTGAATATATATGAATGATTAATATTAATTAAATAAATATATATTATTTAAAATTATATAAATAGACAAATTAATATTAAATAGATATGAAGTAAATGTATTACAATAATAAAAAAAAAAATATATATATATAATAAGATTTTTGGTTAGCATAAATCTATTTTGAAGAGAAGTGTATTTCACAATGAAATTAAGAAATATATATGAGGTATTGATACGATTATCAAAGGATTTATTATATCTTATGAGGATTGTTTTTTTAAGTCTATAAAATTTATTAAATAAAAAAAACTAGACACCATTGATAATGTGAAGGCTAAGATACAGGATAAGGAGGGCATCCCTCCTGACCAGCAGAGGCTGATTTTTGTTCATAAGTAGCTGGAAGATGGACGTACTCTGGCTGATTATAACATTGAGAAGGAATCTAATCTGCATCTGGTGCTCCGTCTTTGTGGTGATGATTCGTCGAAGTGAAAGTTATGTTGGTCTTTTGTGATGCCTATTAGGGTATGAATAGAAGGTGCTTTTGTATGTGTAGTTGTCTATGTTTACTGTTTTGTATGTGTGGTTGTTTGTGTTTACTGTGTTGTGTCGACTATATTATCATGTGTACTTGTGGTGGTGATTCGTCGAAGTGAAAGTTATGTTGGTCTTTTGTGAGACCTATTAGGGTATGAATAGAAGGTGCTTATGTATGTGTAGGTGTCTGTGTCTACTGTGCTCTATGTGTGGTTGTATGTGTTTACTATGTTGTGTCAACTATATTATCGTGCGTATTTGTGTATATGTGGTGGGCTGAAGCCAACACTAGGCCTAGTACTGCAATGTTTTTACTCGGCACTGCAATAGAACTTTTTCAATCGTTAATACTCTTTTAATACAAAGACTTTATATACCTTATGGAAGATGAAATTTATATACCTTATGGAAGATGAAAATGTTCTTTGCAGAAGATTTAATTCTTTTTATGGTTCTTATTCAAGAATTTGAAATGAGCGTGCTCTTTAAAGATTGTCATTGTTGTTATATTTAATTTTGAGATGTTATTCCTCTGTCATTTAGACACTTGCAAGTTAGGGACTTCTAGATGAATCAAATTACATCATTAGAAAAATGCAGGAAGCAGGGTTTCTACCTAATTGTTCATCATTCATTGTTTGCAAGGACTTATAACACTCTTATAGAATTGCATGCTCAAAATTCTAAAAAGGATAAAAGGATATTAGTAGTTCTTTTAGTGTATAATAAAAATGCAAATAAAAAGATATTAGTTATTCCCTCTAATATAAATTAAGGCTTTGAAGACATATTGAAAGCTTTGGGTTTTTGAAGTGGGATGTTTTGATGTTTCTGCTTCACAATAGTAAGAGTAATTAGGGTTTTGATATTTTAATTTGTATGATAAAAGAAGAGGTGGACATTATGGATGCTACTATTGTTTTTAAACAATAAAGCTCACAAATTTTGTCTTCATATTCTGGTCAGATATTAGTTGCATCTCGTTCACCATAAATCATTTCCCACTAATGGCTTCATTCAGTATAAATTAAGGCTTTAAGGCTTTGAAGATAGACTGCAAGCTTTGGGTTTTTGAAGTGGGAAATTTTGATGTTTCTGCTTCACAATAGCAAAATTATTCAGGGTTTTGATTTTTTATTTTGTATTATAAAAGAAGAGATGGCTATTATGGATGTTATTATTGTTGTTTCACCAGAGAATAGTCTGCCATGTGGCCCATAGTGCATAATAAGACATCACTATGAAAGGAAGAGCATGCCTAGGTTATAAAAAACCAATTTAATTTAATTTAAATAAATTAATTCATATTTATAAGTTCAATATTCAATTAAATCACATAACATATCACATATTTTTTCCTCTATACTACTATTTTCTATGTTACGGCTTTACATCGTTTCCTTTGCAACATATGGAGCAATTGCTAGTAAATTCAATTTTAAATAAACCTCAATCTGTAATGAAATCCATATATTAATGCTAGAAAAACTATGAAGAGCTGTTGAAGTTCAACAGAATTTGACCCACAATTTTTTTTTTTTTTTGGAAAAAAAAAGGGGTGAAGCTTAGTGATATTTGAGACCTCTCTGTTAGCTTTTGAACAAATCCATACTCACTGATTGTAATGACCTTCACAATGTTATTTTACTGACATCACCATCAGTCCTTGATTGGTTCCATAACACTAAAATCGGTGCAAGGTATAGATAAAATTTAATTTAATAATTTCAATATGAATTAATTTTTTTATAAATATAAATATTAAATATTAAATTTTAATTTTTAAATATTTTTAGTTTAAATTATGTCTGGTTTACATTATATAAATCAAATTAATTAATTCTTTTATTATTATTAAAATATTTAAATAATTTTTTTTTTTTTTTTTTAATAAGAATAATATTTAAAAAAAAAATCATAATTTTATAATAACTTATTATCTTTATTATGTTTTGAAGTTTTTAAAATCCTACCAAATTATTATTAAAATTATATGATCTAGATTACAAGTGATATTTTTATCATATGTTTAGGGAGAATACATAATTTTATTATACACACAAACACACACACACATATATATATTCTCAAACTTGAATACTAACATGAATTAGGTGACTTAGTTGACAACTACTTGCTATCCATGAGTGAGTTTAGTTTTATGCAATAACATAACAAGCTTGTAAACATAATAAAAGAAATCAAAATCAGTCATGAATAACAATGAATAGTTTTTTTATGTGGATACTATGGAATTTAAAGTGAAACAAAGAACTAGATTGTGGTCAAACTAGTATGGAAGACCTTTGTGTGTGTTTAAGCTTATGTTTGAATGAAAGAATATATAGTGTGTGAGAATAGTGTATTTTTATATAAAAAAATGGGATATACAAGGTTCATATGAATTTTATGATTTGGAAGAGTGCAACATAAAGTTTTAGTGGTCAATTCCTACACATTAGTTAAACACATATTAAATATTTATCAAACTTTGACATATATAAGCCCAATAATAAGATTAGGACAATCAATTTAAAAATATTAGAGTTTGTCACAATAGACATTGATACTACCAATCATCCATTAAATAATTAAGTTTGAAAATGAAAACTATATTTAATCATAGCTTTTATAATCATTACACAGAGAGGCCCTCTACAACCCAATATTGAGTACATGTGTAGACATTGCATCCTACATGTTAGAAGCTAGATGTAAATATTTTTTAATTTCATTTTTTTATATTGTAATTTTGTTTCTAATTAATAAAATTACTAACATTTCTTTTAGATAAAATAAAATCATATCACATTAAAATATATAACATATAGATAGTAGTTATAAATTAACATCGATTTTACAATATAAATTAAAATGTCACATTTTCTCTTCATATATCACACATTATTTTGATTTTTTAACTTCCTTACTAATCATTTTCATATGTTATTGCATGGCATATAATTCCTATATTTTCTTATTGTATTTGCAAAATAGTTGATCCTGACGAATTATTTCTATGCACTTATTACCTAATGTTTCATGCATCTTTAATTTCCCCTATGCTGATAATTGGATCATTTGCATAATTACTATATGGAAGTATCATCTCGCTAGATGAATCTCATAACATTTAAACCTAACTATCTGACCCCCATTTCTTATTTATTTCCCCAAGTAATATGGTGATTTTGTCACGCCTCCCATAATTTTTTATTTTTTTTTTTTCTGTAAAACCTCTAAGTTTTTCTTCGTTCTATCCCAGTGTTTAAATACTCATTTGAGTCAGGCGATGATAACCACCCTTTTAATCTATGTAAGCTAGACTAACTTTGTATCTTAAAATTTAAGCCTTACTTACTCACTTTAGAACTCTATACCTATATGGTCATTATCACAACCCCCACAATGTGTATAACATATGGTATCACAAACCCACAATGTTTATAACCTATGGTTTATGAAATTCAAAATCATATATATATATCTAACATTATATGTCAGCACCACTCGTGATATATATATATATATATATATATATTTTTAATCTTTTATATCGGCACCGAATCGTTAATTATATATTTTTAACATTTTATTTTGGCATAAATTCGATATATATATTTTTAACATTTTACTTTGGCATCAACTCTATATATATATTTTTATCATTTTATATCATCGCTGTATGTAACGTATGCGCGGCTTACACGATAATATCCGCGTTGTATGAAATGTAATGGTGGTCGTTTACATTTGGTCATCATGGTTGCACAACTCCATTTTTTTTAAAGTGATAATGATAATCGTGAGAGCAGATATGTTGATCGTGTAGGTCGATAGGGACCAGTACAGTCATATCTATATCTGACTCATTTAACCCTAATACTCTCATAACTATACATGCGATGTTCTATGTTTTTTTTTTCCCCCACGTACAGTGACACGTTAGGGACCCATACGCCCGTATTGGAACTCCATTGCGTTTTGTAGGAAATTCCTGTTTACATTAACTCTGTGCTTGGTTGAATGCGATGCCAGTGTTTGCGTGAGGTTGGAGGGTTTGACACGCAGCCTTATGCCGTCTTCTTTAGCTGGAAGGAATGTGTTTGTACACCTCTCCTGCGCAGCATATTTTTTTCTGATTTCAAGTGGCGTGTTCCTTGCTCACACTTCAGGAAACCAGCGTTTCCACAGATGTACTCCTGCCTGTAACCAATTGACACGTATCGCCCTAGCTGGAGACGCAGTCAGGCAGGTCAATTTGGCGGGTTTGAATCCATAACTTCGCCAAAATTTTGGACGGCAGGGTACATTAGAGTGTATGGAATAATATTAAATTTCTTCCGACCAGGACTCATTGTCAGGTTTGTTTAGATCAATACAATCCCCCTCGGGATTTCGTAAGGGTAACGGTTGTGGGAGTTTAATGCATCGAGCTAACCTCTGCATTTCTCCGGATAGAGTGATGATTTTGAGCTAGGGTTCCTGCTTCTTATTTTAACCCTCAATCGCCCAGGCTCATCTCTGTTTGTATCGCCCTCTCATATATTATTTTGTTTTCCTCTCCACGCTTCAGGGTTTTTGGAATGTTCGGATGTACATGGCAGACTCTAGTTTATTCCTGTGTTGTATTCCAGTCGTGGCTACTTCGCGGCATGGTTTCTTGCTGACGGATGAACAATTATTTTCTTGTCTAACGCCTACCTTCCGAATGAGTAATCGCTTCTCGCTCCAGTTTTTTTTTTCCTCTTTCTTGAATTTCTTATTAAATTAAAATTCGTTCACAGTATCCTTTTATTCCTGACGCGTCGTTTTGTTTTTGTTTCAGGTGCGCAGATGGCTCTCAGCCTTGTTTCGCACATGCTTTTCCATATCCTCCTTCAGGCATCTCGAGTGCCAGGTTTCTGCTGTGTGTACGTGTCATAGAATCTGGCGCGCACCTCTGTGTAAATGTTAGGGTTTCAGTTATTCCGTTGTAGCGACACCTAGTTCAATGATTGATAGTTGTGCTGCTATTACATTAGTCTATCATTATTATCTGGGATGATTCTGTATAATAACATGTCTACCGTAAGCAGGTTTTCCTTAGGTTTCGCTCTTCCTTCGTTCTCGTTTTTCTTTCTTTGTTTTAATGATGAAGCGAAATGATATATCGTTTATCACCTATAACCCTGCATGTGGGAATTTTAGTTTGAAAGCCCAAATTTCATATTCAGCGAACAATTCGTGTCCTCGATCTCAGGATCCCTGTGGTATTCAAGTTGCAAGGACATTTCTTTCTTTCTATGCCGCGGGAAATAACCCGGACTCGCCTCTGCGTAACTTATTCCATGAATTTACTTCAGTCATTGAATTTTTGCGAAATTTATGTTTTACCTATATTCTCTAGGCTTGGCGTGTTACATAGTATGCTTGAAAAATGTAGCAGAGAAAACATAATTAAATCTTGTCATTTCTCCTTGCGGTTTGTACAGGTACATAAACTGTATCAATCTTAAATAAGCGTGCCTCCTGGAGATGCCACGCTGTGAGTAAACGGTTCACTCATGAACGTATACGCCATGATTCCCTCGTATCATGCAGTCATATTTTTGTTTTGATATATCGCTCCACTCGCTTTTCCTTTTGTTATGGTAATGAGATAATAACAACCGTGTATAATTTTTCGCCAGACGTACTATACCCCCTATTTTCACAGTCATATACATATAACTTATGCATAACATTTCTCTAATCTTTTCGCACTGTCATATAAGTAATTTGCGCATAACATTTCTCAAATCTTTTCTCACTGTTATACATATTTATGATAGTAGTAGTCTATATATGTCATCTCGTTTTTTTTTTCTAATACATGTGACTCGAGCTATGGAAATCGACTATGAGGTAGTATTATCTATGAAATTGTTTTAGGGAAATGGCCCTACTTATTCTTTTTACTCTAACTGCTTGGATTTACAATTAAAATCAACGCATCAAAATTGTTATTTCCGTGGTATTATAACGTCTTAAATGTCTATTTCTTAGTTAAGGATATACTTTGATTATTGTATGAGGAAGACACCAAGTGGAACTATCACATCACATTTTTCTAAGGAGATAAGTATTTTTAAATTTGAACAATCATAGTCTAGAGGTTTTATAACATTCTATTCTACATGTTAATATTTTACAATCATGCCTAATGACAAAGTGCACCTCATGGTGTTCCTTCTGTTAAAAGTAGGACTGATCATAAATATAGAATCAAGCAATTATTTTGTTTTTATATGTAGCCAATTCATACCAATGTAAGTAAATAAACCAATTTATTTTCAAGACATACCACTCATGCAGTAGACCAACCTCCCAACCGTAGAGTTCTACTTATCTTTCAGAACTCACCCCCGAGCTGAGACCACCTCCACCCCAGATCAACCCCTGATCTGCTTAGGAGCAGCTCATTTAAGCTATTTTCCCCAAGCCTGTTTCTAATTCTGCGTCCAGAATAGCAGGATGCTTTTATTCCTGTTTGCCTAGGCTTCCCATTTTTGGGATTATTTAAAGCTATTTTATGCTTTTCCTCAGCTTTTCCAGCTTTTCACCTCTTCCCAACTACTTTCCTCATCATTGGGGAATTTTAGATTTTTTCCTCAAATATAAATTAGAAGTAATTCCCTTCAAGGATTTCTGAAGGATTTTAGGGGAATACTTGCCTTATCCATCCTCATGGATTTAGAAAGTGGTCTCTAAGTCTCATTCTTGGTCTATATGCACATCAGAAAGTTTATTTATTTCTTCAACTAAAATATTGAATTACATCCATAATTTATCTATCCTTTGGGGTCCACTCCCCTTAGTATCAAAGTTCAAATGTCAAACTTTAAAATTTCAACACATAAATTGGGGGTGTTACAGATTTATTAATTCCTATACCATTAGGTCATATCACATAAATTATATATGGTAACTCACCACATGACAAGTACATTACCCCTAATGCATCCATGTGGCCAACGCTATCCCATCTAATATGCGAATGATAACACAAGATGAGGAAAAGGTATCGTATGACTATGTGAAGGGCATAGATTTGTTGTCCCCATTTAATGGTTCTTATCATTCCACCCAAACCTTAAGCTTGTATAGACATTTCCTGTGAACTAATCGACATTTTTTCCTGGTTTTCGTATCGCTGTCATCACTCTATTTTTTCTCTTCTGTAATTGGAAATTGGTAATAGCCTCAAATATACCAACACTATTTTTACAACACAACGATAGTGCACTATTTATGGTGTCGAGGTATTATGGTTCAATGCACTATTTCATTTTTTTTCATTTTCCACAGTAAGGGTTCTACACTTGACCGTTTTGTAAATTTAAATTTTCTAAGAGTGGTTATTATCACTTTGAAATTTGGTTTCTTGGTTTTCCATATCCTCCTAAAGGTGTGTAATTATGGTCATCAATACTCAATTTCTATTGCATAGGTTAACAGGTTGATGTGTCTTGTTGGATTCATTGGTTCATCTCTAAGAACCATGGCTACATAAGGTGACAAATTCGCTTCTTCCCTTTTTGTATGTACTAGTGAGTTACTAATTGAATTTTTATGCCTGTTCTGCTTTAAATTTCCATTAGAACAATATTTACTCTTATAAGCACTAGGGTTTTATATATGCCAAAGGAAAATTCTTCAAAGTTCGGTTCTTTCCTAATAACAATTTTACTCAGCCTTGCAAGGTGTCTATGTAGCCATAAGACCCAATCATTGCACAAAGGCATCAATCCTTTGTTTTACTTTACTTTCTTAGGTAATTTAATGGATCTTCCGACTGCATGTATGCATGTATGGTTGTTTTTCATTACATATTCTTTTGGATATGGTTTTCCTACCTCAGAGCTAACTTATATTCCATTTTCAGCAAAATGGTGAAGAACACAAGCTCCATTGACTCATACTCGGGTAATATAAATGGGAATTCCCTCGCTAATTATTTAATAATGCATATTATTTGTTTTTCTCCAACATCATTCTCGTTTGTTGGTTGTGACATCTACTTTGCAGGTACACCAGATACCTTCAAACCCTATCTCCGACTATGGAGGTTTTGCACCCATCTTCAACTGACCTGACATAGAGTTTTTCAAGTCGATGATTTTAGTACTTCTCCTCAAGTTTCACCTTCCAACACTTGATTTTTTCAAGTGTCTAATCTGGTGGAAAATATGAATAACTCAATTGTGTTTTGTTCTTTTATTTTTTGTTTAATGGTTGTGTAATTATGGCTAATTTTTATTCATTGGGTAGTCTATTCCCTTTCGTTTGATATTTTTTCTTCTTTCTATTTAAATTTTTTGCTATGGGATTTTTTTGATATTCTTTATGAGCTATCTTGTTTACATGGGTTCATAAGAGATCCTATAACTGTGTGTTCTTGCTCACTAGAAGGGAAATTTATTTGTATATGGATGCATATTGTGACAGTTATATGGCTTTGTATAGTATATATGTGTATTGTATTTATATTACAATTCAATGATCAATTCAGTTGATTAACCCGTAGTGAATTAACTTAGCTCATACTAATACCGATGGTTGAAACTAGGTTCACTGGTCAATTTGTTAAGATATAAATATCAATTAACTAACAAAGTATTTCTACAGAGGTTATGTTTATCGGTGTTCTTTGAATACAGTAGTTAACTTACTCTAGTACTCAAATTTTTATAATTTTATTTTCCAAAAAATTATTTCATTTAATAATCTAATTTTTTGATATATTACCGTAATATCCATCTCGCTTAAAAATATATCCCTAGTTTTTTGTATCAGAGTGAAGGCATTCATACTCATTATTACCCTGATTTCATATAATATCTTTTATCTTCCAACACAACCTAATTTTCCTAACTATATTTACAATGACACATCAAGTTGCACCAGAAATACTTAATCATTTCTTTGGTCACCATCATGCTCCTATGTTATTCCTTACGCCTAGGTTTAACTTTGGACATTTTAGAAATTAGGATATGACCTCAGTGTTATAAGTGAACTACTTTAACTCTCAAAATCTATTTACTCTAACCAGTAATTATTATTTTCTTATATACGATAAACTAAATAAAATAGTTAAAGCTCAACTGTACCACCAATAATATTAAAATAGTAAGAATAAACAATTTATTAACAAGAGATCATACCTTCATATCAGTGACAAGTATTAATAAAATTTAACAAAAATCACATTTAAAATCCTTTCAACCTATATATTAATCACAAAAAATACAATTCCTATCACTACAAAGAATTTACCCAGATACAAACTCTTTAGCCATGAAAATATATTGTCTACACCATTTGTACATAAATAATTTCTAGTACAATACATATTTTCTACACTAAATTGTATCTTTGTTCTTCAATAGAGAGTAGGCATATGTTTACTTGCCAACCTAATTACCATTTTAATTTCAATCCATTCGTTCAATACACAATATGCAGCTACCTATTCATCAACAAAATAAATCTCATAGAATTTCTAACAAGAGAATCAAAAGAATCACTAAATGAGTACACTTTCCACCCAACCATGAATTGACCACCAGTTCCCCCCGAGCCAAGATTAATATCAAGTAATATCCCTTGGAGCTTAGCAAACCTTTCATCTCCTCCCTAGGTGATTTATACCTTTTCTTCCTTAATTAACTTTTCTTCCATTAGCATTGTCCTGCTTTTATGGAAGTATTTTTGTTATTAAAGCCTTTTTTTATCTTCAGGAGTTCTTTATCCTTCAATGTACTAGAAGTTTTCTCTAGCTAGTATATTTAATGGATCTTTGTCTCCCATACATTAAATTTGTTATTTTAGAAACATCTATTTATCATGGAATATTTATCTCACTCTTATCTATGGTTGAGATTAGAAATTATCTCTTTAGTTAAGTGTCTCATTTCAAGTAATTTTCCGTTCCCATTAATTTATAACTGCAATTATTGATTTCATAACCACATGTATATTTTTCATTTACATAAGTTATGGAATCACCATTGAATCCAACATAGTTTAATTCTGGAAAAATATAAAAATATTAATTATTTCAAAAAACATAGGGATATCACATCTTCCACCCTTTTAACTATATTTTCCTCGATGTTTAATTCCTAGTTTCTTCTCTCTGGAAAATTTTTGGATAGTTTTCAAGAATCTCATCTTCTCGCTCCCATGTAGCCTCTTTGGTAGCAAAGTGCTTCCATTGCACTTGAATATGAAAAAAATACTCTATTTCAAAGCTAGATCTCTTTCCTCTCTAGAATACAGAGATGTTCTTCGAGGGAGTCTCCTTTGAATTCTAGCTATATAATTTTCCAATAAATAATGTGAGAACTATCATGTATATATTTCTTAAGTAAAGAATCATGAAAACATTATGAATTTTAATGCGACTGGGTAAATCTAATTGATAAGCTACGGGTCCAACCTAGTCCAACCTAGTCCTAAGTTTCAAATTGTCCACAAGATTGTGGTGCTAATTTTGGATAGGTTTCCATCCTAAATGTACTTTTCCTTGGTTTTTGGTGAGCCCTCGTATTGTACCAGGAATGTTGCAACTCCCAGGGGCTAATATACTTTACTTTACCAGCCCGAGGTTCTTAAAAAATTGGAGGTGAAAGTGCTATATACACAACAGATGTATTCTACTCATGTCATCCTCTTTTGATTCCTATTAAAGGGTGTTATTTCTAGGGTTTCTGAGTGAAGTCTTTCACACTTCTGGATTAGACCTAGAACTACCATTAACTCAAAACCATTACTCTATTAACCATCAAATGACTATTCTAAAGCAAGAAAATACATCTAGCTATTCTGCAAGGAAATAGATTTATGATTTAAACTCTCACAAAAAATAGAAGCAAACTAGGTATCTTCATGAAGTAAATGGTTGAATTTAAATTGCAGAAGGAAGGAAAATCTACTCACACATTGCTAGGCCAAATGGATAAACAAAATATATATACTTCATTATTTATTTATAATTATTTTATTTATGATCTAATCATGACCTAATTATGCATGTAAATGCATTGTTTTGTAGCAAGGAGGAGAAGGTGTTAAGGTGGTTTAGAAAGGTTTTTAACTCATGGACATGGGGATGACGTTGTCTTGATGGTTTTGATAGGTATATATGACGTTGATGTTGGTTTCTGGGCTAAGAGCCTATTAGCTTCCTTCAAAGTTCGAATTCTAATGAGCTCTTTCTCAGCCATATTTAACCTAGAGGGTATCTACCAACAGCTCCCCAAAAATTAGGTGATGTTTCCTTTTTCATTGCAAGAGAAGTGGAGCTTTAGTACACTTCATCTCCGACTTCCTTGGTTGCCTTTGATTTCGAGATGTTGGAGGTAATCTCAAGGATCCCTTGGGTGCCTTTGGGAGTTAAGGAGGTGGAAAATACCCATAGAATCTCTCCTTATTGTCTACTCCAAGATTTAATCGTAAAATATTCATCAAAAGTGCAATATCTTCATGATTATCCTCCATTTAACCCATATTAGGTATTGTAAGTATGACAAGCCTTAATCACCATCTACACTAGCAAGAAAAGACCATAATATAATTTAAATGTGAGAAAGAGAGACTTAATAAGGATAAATAGGTGGCAGTTAACCCCTCCAATTATACCTAATGATGGCTTTCATCATCACAGCCCTACCAAATTTTTGCTCATCCTCTAAGCAACTTAGTCTTCATTCTACATATCTTTCAAAGCATTAATGAACCCTCTAACTTCACAAGGAAGAAGTGTGGGATTCCCTTCAGGAGGTTAAAATCCATCATTCTATTCTTCTTCCTACCATAATTTTTTCTACTCATCTTGGTTTTTCCCGTCAATAAGTCCCAAAAATAAGGGTGGAATAGGTTTCAAACTAAGCCACTGAATATTCCTGGTCTGCATGGCCCTCCTGTATAGTGGTGCCCTTTCTAGAGAAATTCTCAATCTTTTTTATGTGTGGTAGTCCATGTTTATGAGGTAGTGAGGGAGGCTATTCCTTCTCCTTTGACTAGCCATTATGCATTCATCTCCCAAAAACCTGGAAGCATCATCAAAATGGGCCATGGCTTGTAATTGTGTGTTGAGGTAATTTTCTACAAGTGCATCATCCTTTTCTATCTTTAGATGGTTTTTGATGATGCCCCTACAACTAAATATTTTTTCCCTAATATGTATAGGCTCCCTATTTTCTCTCCTCATGACCCTCCTTACTTCTTGTGCTCTAGCTTCCTCATTAACCATCTAAGAGGCTAATTCCATTAACCGCATGTCTCCCATTCTAGGATTATGGTCCCAAATGTTCATGTTTTCCAACAAAATATTGTGCATGTAGAATTCTACCATATTTTCCCTGTCTTCCATACTTGACTGGTTGAAAATTTCAATGAATTCTCATTAGTCATGAAAAGGTAAGGAACCATGAGAGGCTAGTATCATGATTTTAAATAGGATCCATTTTTCTTTGAGGTAGACTGCATAGGGGTCTGATGGGTATCTATGTTTAATGGCCTCCATGCACAAATATTCCATGGTGGCCATTTGTTTTTCTTTTTGTTGAAGTTGATATTGAAATCTTGAATTCTATGCTTGGGCTTCCTAAAGCTGCTCTTCAACATGGAATATTTGATCCTAACATCAAAAAATCCCCTTCCCAACTCAGTCACTTTTTCCTCCATGATCCCTATGTCATGCACTCTCTCTAAGGGTATATGGATGGACTGTCCCTAGGATCACTTCACATCGGATGCACTTGGTGGAAAAGGAGGGGGTAAGGATGATAGGGTAGTGGATGGAGACATACATTATGGTGATATGTTCTTCTTGACTTGGGCTTCCAAGCATGAGAAGGAGGATCTTCATGCAACACATAGTTCATTCCTCTTCATGGATGCATACCAAACCACTATGGAGGACTCATTTATGGACCCATGTGTCATCTTACTTCCAGAATATGGTAAGAATTTATTTTTTCCAATTATTGATTGGCTAACACAATAATTTCATGCTCTTAACATTACTATGCAGTGCATTTCTCCACAAGAGGGCAAGTTTTTCATATTGATCCATGATCAAAATTGGGCCAAACTATATGATAGACGTAGCCATCTTTTATGTGGCCTTGGGCAAATGTTTTATCATTACATGTATGTTTATTTTTTGCACCCAACCATTTACTATATGATGACATGCATGATTGACCATGTACCAAGAAACATTTTTCCATGTAAATTTCTGAAGCAGTAGTTTGTAAGACTGTGTTGTACATCCTTAGGAGGCTATTGGTATCTTCAAGCACCACATGAAGCCATCAGTATCTCCTTCATTCTTGTACTGATCATGAATTCATTTGCTGATATTGTTTCTATTCTTGTTGAGAGCATGATTGGGGAATTGACACATGAGTTGGATGTGTCCTTGAGGAGAGATAATTCCCACATTTTTTGCATTACATGTTCTAATGGGAGCATGGGAGGAGATATAACCATGAGAAAGTGTTTGATCATGTATTGTTGACACATTCAACCATTTACTATTCATTAGTAGATGTGATGATTTTTTTATATTACTTTCCATGCTAATTTTTGAAGTTACAGTGGATGAGACTGTGTTGTGTCCTCTTGAGACATTGTTTATATCATGCATCATCATGTAAAACCTTCAGCATACTTCCCATTTGGATACTCTATGATGACCATGTCCTATTCACCATGGATGAAATGTTTTGGGCCACCTTGTTCTCCAATTTTGGAAGGGAGATCCTTGGAGGATTGTTCTTCATTTTTCCACTTAAGGGAAATACCATTGCAGCCTGAGATAATAACACAGTCTAAACTTATCACAAGTGGAGAGGAGGATAGCGTGGGGTAGGCTATGATGCTTACCATATGAAAATTTTCAGCCCACCTTCATTTTTGGAGCTCAAGTTTGAACGAGATTTCCATGAGTTTCCATGTTGGGAGGTAACTCACTTTGTATGGATCATATATTTTGGGATGGGAGATTCATATGTGGATGGTAAATCCAAATTCATGTCAAATATCATGCCTCAAAAAGGCTCATAGACAGCCAATTTTTGCCTCCATAGATGTTTATTTCTTACATGATAGCTATTTGGGATGCTCACCAAAAGCTAGTTTGCATATGTTGGAGGGAAAACTTGGAAATATATATATGAGACAACTTCTTGATCCTTGGAGGATTTTATCTTATGCAGTTTTTTGAGGACAAGCAACATTTTGGAGTGGAGGACTGTAATATTCCACTTTTAGCATGCAGCTAAATGGAATATTAATTTTTGTTGTTTTCACTTAGGAAATGAATAAATGGGTAAGGAGGCCCATATAATTTAGAAATAGGAATAAAATCCCTCTTCGTATGAAAGAATATCAGTAGTGGAGTTGGATTTCACACCCAAATGTGTGAAAGAGGACATTTGCATAAAGACAAGGTCAAGTTTGACCAAGTCAAATAACGCAGTGATAGGAGGTGGAGATCATCTTGTGGGGCAGCGCAGTGAAAGAGGAGCGAATTTTCCTTGATAGAGGAAACCCTAATGAGTGGGACCCATGGAGAGGGAGCTTGCATTTGTTTAAAAGGAGGGAAAGGCATCCATTGTAACTCATGCTTATGATTAGTTATTTCTTAGTTTGCTTAAACTATTTGCAGTCTCCTGTTGTTTAGCAGAGTTTTAGTGTTGTTTAGCATAAGGAATTCCTCTTTAGGATTCATTCTCATTCTTGAGAGGCCTCTTGAGGGATTTCACTTTATTTCTCCACATTTATGCTCAATGCCAAGCCACCTCCTTCAACTACAACATTATTTCTGCTTAATTATAACATTGTGTTGCAGGGTGTTGCAGTGGAGGTTCCAAAACACCATTTCTTGGCTTGCTCTTCAGAGGAGAGAGACTTATTTCCTTTGGGAGATCAGTAAGGGAGGACTCATAGCATATTCCAGATCTTGGCATTTGGCCAACACATTTTATTCCACCTACAGCGCCGTATCCTTTAGTGACTATTTTATTTTCAAAGTACATTTGCAGAGGGGGTTTGCAATGTTGATTGGAGGGTAAGATCTTCAGTGATAGGATCAACTTTTCACTTGGAAGATCCATTAGAGGAGATATACTCATATTGTGCATCATCTTCAACTATCTCCATCTAGTTCCAGTTCTCGAGTTGCCACTGCTACTGCAACTCCGACATTTCTGCAGTTTTTCCATTTTGTATATATTTCAGACAATCCTTCTAAGGATTGTTGTATTATTGTTTTATGGGGTTGATAACTTTCTCCTGAACATTTATTGAGCCATATATTGTTATATATTTGTATTATCATTCAGCATGTTGCAGTATCTCCTATAAACTTTGCAGTCATAGCCTAGGGCATTCTGAGTGTAGCAGTATATTTCACATTTCATGTATATGATCTATTGAGGCTTGTATTTCCAATCCTGAGTGACTCTGATCTAGGTGGATATTAGTGGCCACCCACCTATTCCATTTGGACCACCACCATCAATTCTTGCAGCTTTTCACATTCAGCACAACTTACTATTTTTAGCAGGTTATCAGGTCCTCCACTCTCGGAGCCATTTTGGGGGCTTAATAATCCAGGTGGATACTGGTGGCCACCCACCTATTCTATTTGAACGCCCATCTCTAGTTCTTTCAATTTTTTAGTTTCGGCATAACTTACTATTTTTAGGAGTTTTTCGGGTCCCGAACTTCCAGAGCCGTTTTGAGGCCCTAAATGATGTTTTTTGGGTATCGTTTTACTAGCGAATTGGATCATCCAATTCGTCCCGAAATTTGTGGTCCTTGGATAGATCTTTCTAATGAGCTATTGAGCGCGTCGAATGGAGATTGGATGCCAAAGTTACGCCCCCGGGAAGTTGAACCACCAATTTACCCAAACGGGCGCCCATAGTTTTGGCGCCTCATCTCCTACAGTTAGGTTTTTGTACGTTTCGGATTCTACATTGTTTCTCAACAATAAATAGGGCCTCGAGCCTCATTGTAACATAGTTCAGAGGGCTGTAGCCACCACATCTCTTCTCAGAGATAGCTACCAGTACCCAAGCTATTTTATTTTCACTATGTCTGTAAGCATATTTTTGTTATTTGATATTAATGAAATGACGCATTATTTCCGCTGCATCTCTATGTTTATGGTTATTTCTGTATTTTGTTGCGTTCCTGCATAAATCCGGATCAGTGGTATCAGAGGGGGTCTGCTCTTTCTTTTTTTTTCTTTGCATGTCCCCAATGCGGTCAGGGTATAAGAAGTTAGGGCTCTATCTGGTTGAACCCTTGCAAGATCAGCCTCGCAAACCCCGACGACCTCCCATGGCGGAAGAAAAGAAAGACAAGGGAGCAGGAGATCCTATCAAAATACTGCTTGAGGAGGCACTCGAGAAACAAAGGAATGCGATGATGGATAACTTTGCTCAAATCCTTCAACGACTGCCCACATATGGCGCATCTGCATCCAACAGCCACTCTGAAGGCACCACTCCCTTCAAGGTACAGGTAAACTTTGACATTCCTATATTTGAAGGAAAAATAGATGCAGATGCTGTAGACACATGGTTAAATTTGTTGGAAGGGTATTTCTCGGTCCATGACATCTCTGACCGAGAAAATATTATTTTTGCACTCCTCAAAGCCGCCCCCCATGTCAAAGATTGGTGGGAAACCTACCATGAGCAAGAGGGCGAAGGGGAACCCTCTCTGTTCTCGGCCACACCCACTTGGAATTCATTCCGAGACGGCATCAAGGAACAATATTACCCTGTGGGGAGCTATGAGGACAAATACATCCAATGGACCACACTACGGCAACAAAAGGATCAAGATGTGCATGAACTGACGAATCTGTTCCATACCCTGCGCAAAAAGTTGGGTATTAAAGATTCAGAGAGACATTTGGTGCTCAAGTACCGCGGCCGTCTGCACAAACACATTCAGGAGGAAATGTATTTCCTCGACATTACATCGCTTGGCATGACATATCACTATGCTGCCAAGATCGAGCAGAAATTTAAGCAGAGGAAGAGAGACTTTGGATCTGCAAATCCGTAAGGTGCCCCCAAACCGAAGAACAAGGGGCAAGGCCAAAGCAATGTGACTCAGAACAACACCACAAATCCAAAGAAGGACATAGGGAAGTGGTGTGAATTTCATAACAGCCCCACTCACAACACAAATGAGTGTTGGGCCAAATAGTCTTTAGTGGCCGAACTAAAGGCACCTGAATCAGATGCATTTTTTGATCCTGAGTTAGAACTAGACAAAGGCAATGAAAAAGGGAGGCAGATCATTGATGCGGATCCCAGTGCCATTGTTACCACCACCAAGATCCAGAAGGAGGGTCCAGAGGATCCAGAGGAGGGGGAGCGCCTCTTCCAGTCGCATATGTGGGTAAAGGGTTCTCCGCTGCAATTTCTCGTCGATAGCGGAAGCTAAAAGAACCTCATCTCAGCAGAGGACGTGAAGCGGCTTGGCCTACCGAACATAGCCCACCTGCAGCTGTATATCATCGGGTGGCTCCACCCAGGGAGAGATCTCTGCATTCGCCAGCAGTGCCGCCTTCCGTACAGTATCAAGCCATTCACGGATGAGGTATTGTGTGATGTTGCTCCTCTTGATGTAGCTGATGTATTATTGGGCCAACCATACTTATGGAGGCGACATGCTGTGTATGAGTCTAGGCCTCGTGTTGTTATTATTACTTTGAGAAATAACTTGTACAAGATATCGAAGGTAGTACCGCCTCCTGTCATCTCTTTGACTATTGCAAAACAACGCAGTAAGATCGTTTCCCAAACTAGGAAATTCATTTTCCTTACGACTCACTCACAGGCAAAGAAGAATATTGTGGCCACAACCTTGAAATAGGGCTCCCTTGCACGGCTGCAGCAGATGGACAAATACGATGACAATTTCTCCTCGCTCATAGAGGTTCCTCTACACTATCAGGACAAGCACTCCATTGATCTGACTCCCAACGCACCACCGCCTGATGTTGCCATACATCCTACAACTACACATACAGAATCCAAACATGTACTGTCTGAGGCTGATAAAGAAACCAAATTTACTAAATGCATCCAGCATACTCAGTTCAATAGAATTTGCCTCATCTCATGGAGCATCTCAACGCAATGGGGACCATTGCTTCCTAAGGAGGGAGGAATGATCCAGGTGGATATCGGTGGCCACCCACCTATTCCATTTGGACCAGCACCATCAATTCTTGCAGCTTTTCACATTCAACACAACTTACTATTTTTAGCAGGTTTTCAGGTCCTCCACTCTCGGAGCCATTTTGGGGGCTTAATAATCCAGGTGGATACTGGTGGCCACCCACCTATTCCGTTTGAACCCCCATCTCCAGTTATTTTAGTTTTTCAGTTTCGGCATAACTTACTATTTTTAGCAGTTTTTCGGGTCCCGAACTTCCGGAGCCGTTTTGAGGCCCTAAACGACGTTTTTTGGGTATCGTTTTACCAGAGAATTGGATCATCCAATTCATCTCAAAAGTTGCGGTCCTCGGATAGATCTTTCTAACAAGCTATTGAGCGTGTCAAACGGAGATCGGATGCCAAAGTTACGCCCCCGGGAAGTTGAACCACCAATTTACCCAAACGGGCGCCCACAGTTTTGGCGCCTCATCTCCTATAGTTAGGTTTTTGGACGTTTTGGATTCTACATTATTTCTCAACAATAAACAAGCCCTCGAGCCTCATTGTAACACAGTTCAGAGGGTTGTAGCTGCCACATCTCTTCTAAGAGATAGCTACCAGCACCCTAGCTATTTTATTTTCATTATGTCTATAAGCATATTTATGTTATTTGATATTAGTGAAATGACGCATTATTTCCGCTGCATCTCTACGTTTATGGTTATTTCTGTATTTTGTTGCGTTCCTGCATAAATCCGGATCAGACTCTTTCATCAAGGAATTGTACTCTCTTGTTACTATATTATAGATTTTTTGGCTACCTACATCTTCATGTATTCAGGCTCATAAAAATAATGCTGTTACTCTATCCCTTGTTCATACATAGTTGCAGTCCCTTCATTGGGCACTTTTTCAAGACAATTAGGTGTGGGAGATCTGTTCAACCCACCTAGAGTGATTTGTTTGGAGCCTCCTCTTGGATTTCGGTCATAGATACATTGATCTAAGAGATCCAGGTCTTGGTTTCAAATCCTCTAGGAGTCATTCCTGAAAAATGCATTTTTCAGGCATCCCTTGCTCATAGTTCCCATTTTGGGATATTACACCTAGTCTAGCCTAGCTTACCGGGCCTAAAATAGCCTACCCTATACTAATGTAACCTACCTTATCCTAACCTTGCATAGCCTAACATACCCAACCGTAGCATAGCCTAACATAGCCAACCCCAACATACCCTCGCCTAGCCTAGCCTAGCCTAACCTAGCCTAACCTATCCTATCCTAACATAGCCTAGCCTAACCTAAAATAACCTAACCTAGGCCTACCTAAACTAACCTAGCCTAACCCTGCCTAACCAAGCTTAACCTAGCTTAGCCTAACCTAGCCTAACCTAACCTAACCTATCCTAATCTAACCTAGACTAACCTAGCCTTGCCTAGCCTAGCCTAGCGTCACTTAGCCTAGCCTAGCCTAGCCTAGCCTCGGCTAACCTAGCCTTGCCTAGCCTAGCCCAGCCTAGGCTTGCCTAGCCTAGCATAACCTTGGCTAACCTAGCCTAGCCTAGCCTAACCTAGCCTAGCCTAGCCTAGTCTGGCTTAGCCTAACCTCGCCTAGCCTCGCCTAGCCTAGCATTGCCTAGCCCAACCTAGCCTAACCTAACATAACCCACCGTAACCTACCCTACCCTACCCTACCCCGACGTAGGCTAGCCTACCCTAACCTAACATAACCTAACCTAACCTAGCTTAACCTAACCTAACTTAGCCTAACCTAGCCTAGCCTAACCTAACCTTACCTAGCCTAGCCTCACCCAGCCTTGCCCAACCTAACCTAACCTATCCTAGCCTAACCTAACCTTACCTAGCCTAGCGTAGCCCAACCCAGCCTAACCCAACCGAATGCAGCTCAGCCCACCCCAGCTCAGGCCCACCCTAGACCATCCTATCCTAGCCTAGCCTAAGATAGCCTATCCTAGCCTAGCCTAACCTACCTTCCCTTACCCTACCCTACCCTAGCTTAGCCTACTCTAGCCTAGCCTAGGGTACCCTACCCTAGACTACCCTAGCCTAGCCTACCCTAGCCTAACCTAACCTAAGCTCCCCTAGCCTACCCTACCCTTTTCTACCTTAAACTAGCCTAACTTAGCCTAACCTAGCCTAGCCTAACTTAGCCTAACCTAGCCTAGCCTAACTTAGCCTATCCTAGCCTAGCCTAACCTAACCTTACCTAGCCTAGCCTCACCCAGCCTTGCCCAACCTAACCTAACCTATCCTAGCCTAACCTAACCTTACCTAGCCTAGCGTAGCCCAACCTAGCCTAACCTAAGCGAGCCTAGCCTATCCCACCCTAGACTAGCCCACCCTAGACCATCCTATCCTAGCCTAGCCTAAGATAGCCTATCCTAGCCTAGCCTAACCTACCTTCCCTTACCCTACCCTACCCTAGCTTAGCCTACTCTAGCCTAGCCTAGGGTAGCCTACCCTAGACTACCCTAGCCTAGCCTAGCCTAGCCTAACCTAACCTAAGCTCCCCTAGCCTACCCTACCCTTCTCTACCTTAAACTAGCCTAGCCTCTTACCCTAGCTTCACACTAGCCTAACCTATCCTAGCCCATTTACCCCTATGCTACTTCTAGCCTACACTACCCCGACCCACCATAGCCTAACCCAACGTAGCCTAACCCACCCTACCCCAGCTCACCCTAGCTATCCTAGCTCAACCTACCCTTACCTACCCTACCCTATCCTACCCTATCCTAGCCTAACCTACCCTAATCTATCCTACCCTATTCTAGCCTACCCTACCCTACCCTATCCTAACCTAGCCTACACTACCCTACCCTAGCCTTGCCCAACCTACCCTATCCTAGCATAGCCTAGCCTGTACCCCAACCCCAACCCAACCTATCGACCCGAAACGCAACTTGTTACTATCCCCAACCTCCAGCACGCAGCTCAACCCACCTAGCTTAGCCTAGCCCACCCAGCCTAAGCCAGCTTCAGCCTAGCCTAATGTATCCTAACCTAAACTAAACTAAGCTAAAATAACCTATCCTAACCTATCTAGCCTAGCCTACCCTAGCCTAGACTAGCCTAGCCAAGCCTAACCTAACCTAGCCTAGCTTATCTTAGCCTAAACTATCCTAGCCTAATCAATCTCATCCTAACCTAACTTAGCCTATCTTATCCTAGCCTAACCTAGCCTAGCCTAGTCTATCCTATCTTATCCTATCATATCCTAACCTAACCTAGCGTAACCTAACCTAGCCTAGCCTAGCCTAGCCTAACCTAGCCTAACCTAGCCTGGCCTAGCATAGCCTAACCTAACCTTGCCTAACCTATCTTATCCTAACCTAGCCTATCTTATCGTGGCCCAACCTAGACTATGCTAATCTATCCTACCCTAACCTAATCTAACCTAGCGTAACCTAGCCTACCCTATTCTAGCCTATCCTATCCTAGCCTATCCTATCCTAACCTAACCTAACCTAACCTAACATAGCCTAGCCTAACTGAGCCTAACTTAAGCTAACATAGCCTAGCCTAGCCTAACCTAACCTAGGCTAACCTAGCCTAGCCTAACATACCCTAGCCTAACATAGTGTACTCTTACCTAGCCTAGCTTAACATAGTCTAACCTATCCTAGCCTAGCCTATCCTAGCCTAGCCTATCCTAGCCTAGCCAAAGATACCCTAACCTGCCCTATCTTGACCTAACCTAGCCTAATCTAGTCTATCCTACACTATAGTATCCTAACCTAGCCTCCCCTAGCCTAGCCTAGCTTAACTTAGCCTCCCCTAGCCTAGCTTAACCTACCCTAGTCTAACCTAGCCTACTCTAGCCTACCCTAGCATACACTAGCCTAACCGCACGTAACCTGTCCTATCCTAGTCTAGTCTAGCCCACCCTTTCTGAGCATTCTTGCCTATTCTGCCAGCCTAACCTAGCTCATTCTAGCTTACTCAGCCTGTCCTTAGTAGCTTAGGCAGCCCACTCGAGCTATACTTTACTCTATACACGAATATTAATGAAGAAATCATTCAAAAATAAATTAATTAAAAGTTATTAATAAAAGTTTAAATATAAGAAAAACTTCAAGTAAGTAATTTAAATGCATGAAAATACAATTTAAAATACATTGAATTTAACCAAAGTAATAATGTAAAAATAAAATCTAACATAAATTATAAGACAAATGAAAAACATATGTGTAAATCATAAAAACATAATTGAAAATCATTTTAAGAAATCCAGTAATCTCATCTAAATCATTTAATCTCATAGAGTAAGAAATTAAAATAAGGCCCAAACTCTATCCTGACTAAAAAAAGGCCCAAACCCTATCAATCAAATCTTTTAATAACATGGTTAATCCTACAAATAATCTCATAAATCTATACATCAATGGAAAAAAAAGAATAGAGATCATGTTTGTGTGCTACTAGAATTCTTAGAAATTTATCATAAAAATATGCAATATAAATGAATATTTCGCACTTGGAAGAAATCCAAAAATTGCATCCTACTAGAAAACGAATCGAAACAGAGAAAAAGAATCAAATCAAAGAGCCATAGAGAACCTGATAAATAGATTTGCCTCGGTGGAAGCAGCGCAGCTCGATTTTGATGTCGCGTACGAAAGGCATATACAGTCTATACTTTGCCTCCGCAAATTCCCAATGCAAGCATCATCGCCTGCATTCCACAGGGGTAATGGAACATGGGGACTTCGTGCGTCGCGCTTCATTCGTCCAGATTCTTTCTGGTGGATTCTTCGTGACAACAGTGAAAGCATATTGCTCCATATTGCACACATCCATAAAGCATACTACTCCATATTGCACACATCCATATCCCACACATCCATAAGAGATTTGATTTGATATTTGATAGATCTAACAAAGAAATATCTAAATTATAACCAAGAAATTTGAGACAAAGAGATTACAACTCACTGAAACGAATTAAAAAGAAACTATGGCGAGCCTAGGAAACCATAAAGAAAATGGAATAATAGAACTAAGATGAATAAACTGGGTTTTACTAATAAAACTGAGATGAATAGATTGGGTTTAGACACCGAAAATAGAGTTGTAATAAAAAAAATAGTTTCTATTACTAACACCGTATTAATCCAAAAATTATAAAACCACTTGAAAATGAAGAAAAGACTACATATAATTCATTGAAAAGGGTTTACTTCAAGAAATACAAAATGAAGAGGCAGAAACTTACCTTTCTTGTCTAGCCAGAACTAGGTTTCTTTAGGGCCTTATTTACATCCAATGATCCAATTTGTTGTAATCTTATCTTGTCGTGGAAGACCCCGTATATTGAATACGTACATCACTCTTAGAAGAAAGCAATTAAAAGCAAAAAGTAAACCTTATCTCGATTAAAAGAAGGTGCAAACCCTATCAATCAAATCTTTTAATAATATACTTAATCCGAAAATTAATCTCATAAAACTATATATTAATGGAACAACAAGAATAGACTATGTTTGTGTGCTACCATATTTCTTAGAAATTGATCATAAAATATGCAATATAAATGAATATTTCACACCTCCCAGAAATCCAAAAATGGCACGTACTAGAAAACGAATCAAATCAGAGAGCCAGAGAGAACCTCATAAATAGATTTACACCAAGGAACAGCTCGATGCCGGCCTCACTTAGGAAAGGTATATATACACCGACATGGCTCGCAAATCCCCGCGCTCGCATTCCACAGGAGTAATGGAACATGGGGACTTTTGGTGGATTATTGTGACAACAATCAAAGCATACTACTCCATATTGCATGCATCCATAAGATGATTAGATTGATGTGGTGAGCTAATGGCCGTATCCTCCTCCCCAAAGACCGAAGGGCATCATCTTAATTCTTATTCACTCGTAATGTCAACGTTCTTTCTATTAGTCCGTGAAGCGCTCGTAGAACTCCACGTTGGCCTTCGCGGGGATGTAGTCACAGTGTGACACAAAACATTTGCAGGCTCTCCTTCACCAAGTAGGGGAGGATGCATTCGCACGGTCTCCTTCACCAAGTCGTTTAAAAAAAACGTTATTTCTGTGTCCAGCTTTGCAGAGGAGAATCGAAAGTAATTTAACTTGTGAACATCATAATAAAAATCCTCATTATATAACTCTGCCTCGCAGCTTTTTTAATCAACGGCTAATTTGTGAGTGGCTGTGCCACGTCCTCCCTAGCCGTTTGGTTTCTAGCCGTTTGAAGGGATAGCATCACATCATTTCTACCTGTTTGGATTTTTTTTTCATTGTTAAAAGGAATATAACAATCCACTTTCTAATATTGTTTTCATAACTACATTCTATCCACTTACATGGTCATCAACATCAATTATGGTGATGGGATAAGGCAGGTAGTTATTATGAAGTCACGAAACAAACCATAAAATTTTCCATCTCAATAATGTGAACTTGCTTAGGGTTATTTTTAGAATATAAAAGAATTATTAAAAAATTAAAATATTTATATTAAAATTATAATATTTCTTTTAAAAGATAATGGTAAGAGTTGTTGCATATGTTGATAGGGACACAAGAATAAAGTTATTGAAATGTACAATAGCATTACATTGTACTTAAGCATAATAGATTTAATAATATTACAATTTTATTATTTAGTTCTAATTAAAATATATTTGTTTTAAATAATATATGAACTTTTTAGTTTAAATATTATAAAAACAAACTAATATGGTCATTAAATTTAATACAAAGCGGATTAAAATAACAATACCTAAGTTTAATACATTATGGACCATAGATATTAAGGATTATGTATGATATGTATTTGTTATAACTATCTTATTACTAAAACAAGGTACCTCCAATTGTGTTAGGAATGGTTTTATAAAGCTTACTATATGAAAAATTGTGTCACAACTTTGTATGATAATATTGTGAATTTTTAAGGAATTTTTATTGAACAACTCCATACTCACTCATTGTAATGACCTCGACAATGTTATTTTAGTGACATCACCATCAGTCCTTGATTGGTTCCATAACACTAAAATCGGTACAACGTATAGATACAATTTAATTTAATAATTTCAATATGAATTAATTTTTGTATAAACATAAATATTAATTTTTAAATATTTTTAGTCTAAATTACGTCTGGTTTACATTATATAAATCAAATTAATTAATTCTTTTATTATTATTAAAATATTAAAATAATAATTTTTTTTTTATAAATAAGAATAATATTTAAAAAAAATCATAATTTTATAATAACTTATTATTTTTATTATGTTTTGAAAATTTTAAAATCCTACCAAATTATTATTAAAATTAGATGATCTAGATTACAAGTGATATTTTTATCATATGTTTAGGGAGAATACATAATTTTATCTCTCTCTCTCTCACACACACACACACATATATTCTCAAACTTGAATACTAACATGAATTAGGTGACTTAGTTGACAACTAATTGATATCCATGAGTGAGTTTAGTTTTATGCAAGAACATAACAAGCTTGTAAACATAATAAAAGAAATCAAAATTAGTCATGAATAAGAATGAATCTATTTTTTATGTGGATACTACGGAATTTAAAGTGAAACAAAGAACTAGATTGTGGTCAAACTAGTATGGAAGACCTTTGTGTGTGTTTAAGCTTATGTTTGACTGAAAGAATATATAGTGTGTGAGAATAATGCATTTTTATATAAAAACATGGGATATACAAGGTTCATATGAACTTTATGATGTGAAAGAGTGGAACATAAAGTTGTAGTGGTCAATTCCTACACATTACTTAAACACCTATTAAATATTTATCAAAATTTGACTTATATAAGCCCAATAATAAGATTAGGAGAATCAATTTAAAAATATTAGAGTTTTTCACACATAGACATGGATACTAGTAATAATCCATTAAATAATTAAAGTTGAAAACGAAAACTATATTTAATCATAGCTTTTATAATCATTACATAGAGAGGCCCTGTACAACCCAATATTGAGTAGATGTGTAGACATTGCATCTTACATGCTAGAAGCTAGATGTAAATATTTTTTAATTTCAGTTTTTTTTTATTGTTATTTTTTTTCTAATTAATAAAATTACAAACATTTCTTTTAGATAAAATAAAATGGTATCCCAATAAAATATATAACATATAGATAGTAGTTATAAATTAACGTCGATTTTACCATATAAATTAAAATGTCACATCTCCTCTTCATATATCACACATTATTTTGTTTTTTTAACTTCCTTACTAATCATTTGTATATGTTATTGCATGGCATATAATTCCTATATTTTCTTATTGTATTTGGTAAATAGTTCATCTTGATGAATTATATCTATGCACTTATTTTTTTTTTCTCGGTAAAACTAAATCTATTTATAAAACATAATAGTACAAAACTGCACTAGTTTCAGTTGTGTCAGCCTGAGAACTGGGTTTGATGTCCAAGCTTAACCTTAGCAACTGAACTTCCCAAAGTGGGAAACCAGTTCTTTTAAAATAAATTCCACCGCCCTTAGAAGGGAAACCGATAAAATAGTAAAAGTACTGTGATACAACAAGAGACAGTAAACTGGAATAGCCTATATCTTTTCCAGCTGAATATAAACTCAAAAAACCAAAAAATTCTTCCATGAGGTCAAAAATTTGTACCAAAGCAAGCTGAGGGGGATCAAAGTCACAGTTCAGGAGTGGGGGACTCTATTTCTTCCACGATCCTGCAACCAAACTCAGCTTCTCCATCATCGTTGTCCTTCTCTGGCGCGCCACTCTTGCTGAAGAAGTCCACCTCCAAATTTCCCATTCCAAGAATGGAATGACCAATGCTGACTGGCTCAATAGGGGCTGGAATGTCAATATTTGCATGTGAGGGCTAAGGGTTAGGCGAAATAGGGGCAGGGTGGGGCATTGAAGCTGGAGCTGGGATAGGGGATTCTTCGTAAACAATAACAGTGATGAAAGAAGTGAGAACAGGAATGTTTGAGGAGAAATTGAAGCGGAATTCCGCCCTTTGTGAAGACTGGCAAAGGGCTGGGTTGGTGGGCAAATTAGAAGCAAGGGAGGCAGGCTGAGAGACAGGTGGAGGAGGGTGTGAAGGCGGAACAGAGTGAGTGCTTCCAGGAGGGTAGGAGATGCCTCTCCGATGCCCAAAATCCAAATGAAAACTCCAATCTACGTCCTCCTCAGAAGTTGCCGAGGGCGAAGTAATGGAAGGGCGAGGGCGGGAAGAGCGTCCTCTGCTCGTTCTGTGCCTGCAACACATTCTCTGCCTGAACCGATGCATCGAAGCCGCATGAAGCCAGGAGTTCTTGGGGAAGAAGGAGCAGTCGGGATGCAATGAAGATCTCTGAAAATCAGCTGCGTGAGAAGGAAAATAGAAATTGAGATGACAGTAGCTGGTCTGGGTGAAGTGGAAACCTGGAAGAGTTTCCAAGCATCCCAGGATGGAGCAACGTCGACCTGTTTGGGTGCGTTCACTTTGAACAGTGCAAGCAGGGGGGAAACTACCACAGACAGGAGAAGGATGACTACAAAAAACACAATGAGTAGATGAATTCTCCAGAATGAAATCCATAGCCAAATGAACCAGCAAGGCGAGGTAAATGACAGGCGGGGTAAAAGGTGTTAAAGCAGAACAGGTTGGCGAAGTTAATGTGTGAGTAATGGCACTATAGGGGGCCATATGGCAGCAGCAAGTGAACGCCCTCGGGATCTACCAAGGGGCGGAAGTCCCATCACTCCGAGCCATCATCCGCATCCGAAGTATATCCATGCACTTATTACCAAATGTTTCATGCATGTTTAATTTCCCCTATGATTATAATTGGATCATTTTCAGAATTACTATATAGAAGAATCATCTCCCTAGATGAATCTTATAACATTTAAACCTAACTATCCAACCCCCATTTCTTACTTATTTCCCCAAGTAATATGATCATTTATTAATTCCTATACCATTAGGTCATATCACATAAATTATGTATGGTAACTCGCCACATGACAAGTACATTACCCCTAATGCGTCCATGCAACGCTATCACATCTAATGAGTGAATGATAACACATGATGAGCACAAGGTATGGTATGACTACGTGAAGGGTGTAGATTTGTTGTCCCCATGTAATGGTTCTTATCTTTCCACCCAAACCTTAAGCTTGTATAGACATTTCCTGTGAACTAATCGACATTTTTCTCTCCTGTGATTGGAAACTAGTAATAGCCACAAATCTACCAACGATATTTTTACAGCCCAAAAATAGTGCACTATTTATGGAGCCCAGGTATTATGGTTCAATAGACTATTTCATGTTTTTTTCATTTTCCACAGTAAGGGTTATATACTTGGTCATTTTGTAAATTTAAATTTTCTAAGAGTGGTTATTATCACTTTGAAATTCGGTTCCTTGGTTTTCCATATCCTCCTAAATATGTGAAATTATGGTCATCAATACTCAGTTTCTAATGTATAGATTAACAGTTCGATGTGTCTTTTTGGGTTCATTGGTTCATCTCCAAGAACCATGGCTACATAAGGTGACGAATTCACTTCTTCCCTCTTCGTATGTACTAGTGAGTTACTAATTGAATTTTTATGCCTATTCTGCTTTAAATTTCCTTTAGAACAATATTTACTCTTACAAGCACCAGGGTTTTATATATGCCAAAGGAAAATTCCGTAAAGTTCAATTCTTTCCTGATAAGAATTTTACTCGGCCTTGCAGGGTGTCTCTATAGCCATAAGACCCAATCACCACACAAAGGCATCAATCCTTTGTTTTACTTTACTTTCTTAGGTAATTTAATGGCTTTTGCTACTGCATGTATGCATGTATGGTTGTTTTTCGTTACATATTCTTTTGGATAGGGTTTTCCTACCTCAGAGCTAACTTATATTCCATTTTCAGCAACATCGTGAAGAACGCAAGCTCCATTGACATATACTTGGGTAATATAAATGGGAATTCCCTGGCTAATTATTTGCTACTGCATATTATTTTTTTTTCTCCAACATCATTCTCGTTTTTTGATTATGAGATCTACTTTGCAGGTACACATGCTACCCTCAAACCCTGTCTCAGACTATGGAGGTTTTGGACCCATCTTCAACTAACTTGACATAGAGTTTTTCAAGTCGATTATTTTAGTACTTCTCCTCAAGTTTCCCCTTCCAACACTTGATTTTTTCAAGTTTCCGATCTAGTGGAAAATATGAATAACCAGATTGTGTTTTTTTCTTTTATTTTTTGTTTAATGGTTGTGTAACTATGGCTTATTTTTATTCATTGGATAGTTTATTCCCTTTCGTTTGATATTTTTTCTTCCTTCTATTTAAATTTTTCACTATGGAATTTTTTTGATATTCTTTATGAGCTATCTTGTTTTCATGGGTTCATAAGATATCCTATAACTGTGTGTTCTTGCTTAGTAGAAGGGAAATTTATTTGTATATGGATGCATATTGTGATAGTTATATGGCTTTTTATAGTATATATGTGTATGTTATTTATATTACAAGTCCATGATAAATTCAGTTGATTAACTCATAGTGAATTAACTTAGCTCATACTAATACCGATGGTTGAAACTAGGTTCACTAGTCAATTTGTTAAGGTATCAATATCAATTTACTAACAAAGTATTTCTACAGAGGTTATGTTTATGGGTGTTCTTTGAATATAGTAGTTAACTTATTCTAGTACTCAAATTTCTGTAATTTTATTTTCCTAAAAATTATTTCATTTAATTATCTAATTTTTTCATATAACAAAATAAATTAAAAGCTATTAATAAAATTGTAAATATAATAAAAATTATTTAAAATAATTTGAATGTATGAAAATACAATTTAAAATACAATGAATTTAAAGAAAATAATAATGTAAAAACAAAATCTAACACAAGTTATAAGATATAAATGAAAAATTATTTTTAAATGAAAAACATAATTGTAAATCATAAAAAAGATAATTGAAAATTATTTTAAGAAATCAAATAATCTCATCTAAATCATTAGAAAATATATTTTTTTTTACTAGAAAAGGTCATCGAGAACTGATTTTGAGGACCACGTGTTAAGTCAACTAATATTTTTAATTGAAAAAAAATAACTCACAAAATTATAAAGCTAATCAACCAATACTTGTGATTTGACTTTATGGTTATTAGAAGGCTCCTCAAAAAGAATTATTTAAAAAAAAATGAATTATTTCTACTTAAGAATAGAATAATTTATCAATAAAATGGAATTATTTGGACATACTAGTGGAATTTTTCAATTTGAGTATTTTCTTTTCTAATTAAATCCAATTTCCAATTCAATTTGTTTTATAGAAAAGATACATAATTATTTCATATTTGACCCAATTTCCAATACAATTAGGTGCTCAATTTATTTGACAGAAAAAATTACCTAATTATTTCATAGATTACCTAATTATTTTATTAATCTATAAATATTCTAAATATTTTTATTTGGAAAGAAATAAATATTATATAATTTATAAAATCAAAATCCTCAAACCATAATTGAAAAAAGATAAAAAAAAAACTATAAAGTTAATCATCCAATACCAATACTTATGCTTTGATGTTATGGTTATTAAGAGACTCCTAAAAAATAATTTATAAATAAAATAGAATTATTTGGACGTACTAATGGAATTCTAGGTATGAATTCTAGGTATTTTCTTCTCCCATTTGACCCAATTTCAAAGACGAAGATACCTAAAATAGAATTGAATTAAGTATTTTGCAACCCTTCAATTTGTTTTAAAGACGAAGATACCTAATTATTTCATAGGTTCATTTGTAAAATTTTGAGTACAATGCTTATTATTTTATTATTTTATAAATATTTCGAATATTATATTTATTATTTTATACATATTCCAGAGCTATTATTCTCACTTTCTCCATTATTTGACATATTTACATGAGAAGGGAATGCTTGTGGATCTATTTGTCATAGAGCTAACATTCTTCACTTGAATTCCATTTTTCTTGTTCTTGTTACTTCAACTCACCTCATTCTCATATTTGGTTTTCTGACTTGTGTATTTTTATCGATTAGAAAATGTAGAAATGAAGGGGTTTTTAATTAGAGCAATCTCAAGTATTCCTTAATGTGATCCACTACCGAATTATTTTCTTCTTATACAGCGATTCAAGGTGAATTTCCTCTATCAATACTTGTTTCCCTTAATTCTCTATGGATTCCACCTCACTTTGACTTCCTAGTTGCTTGTTTACTCCTCCATGGTATCCTTGGTAATTTCTATTTTGGCTTTAACTTTGCATTCAACCAATTGTCACTACAAGGTTGATTTTGCATTTCTACCTAGGGTTTTTATCCTTGAAACCCTAAATGTTATTTATTGATTTTTTTTTTATTCTAGTAATGACCATGCCTTTTGAGGCTTGAAATATTTTCTTAATTATCAATGTAGATCACCTAATTCGTATATTCTTGGCAGAAAATAGTTACTCTCTCTTCATGGTTTTTAATTATTAAACCCTAATTCTTCCATTATTTTTATTATCTCTTTTAAAATGGTTATTTAAAGTATTATTACTTAAAATTTTGTTGCACCATTCATTAATTTGATATAGAGTTCTTCACTCCTGAAAAATAGTTACCCTCTTTCTTCACTTACCCTATTTCTTTAAGATATTATGCTAACATTTATTTGTTGTTGAAATTTACAAGGTAATAGAAATGGATGCACCACATTCAATCTTGAGAATATATACTTTGGGTTCATTCTCTATTAAAGTAAATCATCATTTTTTCTGATAAATACAATCAAGTTCTTTTACACTTGTTTAAATTCCGTGTTTTTTACTCTCATATAGGTATCGATTCAATCGAGTGCATTTGTACTATACTTTTGCTATCTCGTGACTCTTTTCGACAGTCAAGACTAAGTTAGTTCCTTTCTCTTCCTTACAGTTCATTCGTATATGCTTAATTAAGTACTTTTCATCTATATGTTTGAGACGTATTGGTCTATGATTTCCCGGGAAAGGAAAAATGCCTTTATATTATGGGTCATATTATTTTGAACAAAATATTATTCTTCCTTCGAACGATTTTAGGCAATACGTTGGTTAACCTATGTATTAGGTATATATGGTCGAGATATTATAATTTTTCAAGTCCTTATAGACCTTGTGATTGTATATATGTTTCTTTTAATTTTTGGGTTGATATACCATTTCCACTTTTTTATTTTCTAATAACCTAATTGTATACTTGTTTTCATCTGTAATGTGTGAATAGTAAACGCATAGTTTATTGTTACCTTTCTATGGCTATGGCTAGTATGTAATTATGCTCTACCACTGTTTTATATATTTTTCAATGTTATTCTTATTATATTTTTCATATATACTTATATTCATTATATGTAATTGACCAACAATTTATCTTTAAAAAAAATAGGAAGGCTACACCCAACATGGGTTCTTTTCTTTCAATTTATTTTCTACAAAATATAAATCTATTGTTCAATATTTAATAGAAGTTAAAGGCACGTGTCATATTAAATTTGTATTGGCTAGGCCTTAACTTTTCTAAGAGTATTTTTCCTATCCCAAAGTTATATTCCCTCATTGTGAGTATGTGTTAGGTTTTTTTTTTTTTCCATTATAATCCACATAATTTACCTATGTAATTTAAAGTAATTGCACTAAGAAAATAATTTTCTGAAATTTCAAATACACATATTAATATGACATTTCTTATACTGTTTAAATACAAAGCTTTCCCTGGTTGCTTCATGGTCTCTACTCCTTTGTACTAGTCCCTTTACCTCTGATAGGGATTCTTCATGAAATTTAATATTTAAGTGTTTGTATACAAATTCATGCATATATATGCTAATTATGATTATGTATATATACTTTAACCTACTATTTATTCTATTAAAACTAATTTAAAGTATCTACTCTAGTATAATTTACTAAGATAAGTATTTTGTTAGTATAACAAATTTAGTATACTTTTTCCACTCCTAATCAAGATATTTAACCATACTCACAAAAAACCTTAATATAAATGGTATACAAGAATATTAAATATATTCCATGTTTCCTTATCTAAAATCATTGCCCATATTCATTTATAAGAACTCTCAATAGTTCCACTTAATTTTTTTCCAACTCACTCTTAAGTGGAAGTTTTACCTTATTTATTTTAGTTTTAATTTGTACTTTATATGTATGTGTTTAATATTGAGGGTTAACCTTTCTCCTTTTTATATTAGATACTCTAAGAATCTAGTTATTTAGATTCTCTTTCCAAAGCCTAAGTTAGAATTCTCTCAAACTCAAAATATAACTTAGAAAATATAACACAGGAATATAATCATTATAAACACAGGAATATGCAATTATAGCCATAATAATTTACTCTATTTAATTCCATGCAAATTCCTCATATAAGTTAGCCATTTTAACATAACTCATAGAAATTAACATAACTCGTTTTAACCTAACCTATCCTAATCTAGCATATCCTAACTTAACCTACCCCAGCCTAGCCTAACCGATAGCCTACCCTTGCCTAGCCTAACCAAGCCATGCCTAGCCTACCCTAACTTACCCTAAAAAAGCCGAGCATAACCTAGCCTATCCTAGCCTAACCTAGGCATGCCTAGCCATGCCTAACCTAGCAAAACCTAACCTAGCCTAACCTATCATAGCCTAGCCTAGATTAACCTAGCCATGTCTAACATAACCTAACCTAGCCTACTCTAGCCTAGCTTGGCCTAACCTAGCCTGGCCAAGCCTAACCTAGCCTTGCCAAACATATCCTAAGCTTGCTTAACCTAGCTTTGCGTAACATAGCCTAAGCTAACCTAACCTAATGAAAACCTAACCTAACCTAACCTAACCTAGCCTAACCTAACCTAGCCTAACCCTGCCTAACCTAACCTTCCTTATCCTAGCCTAACCTAACCTACACTAGCCTAAGTTAACCTAGCCTTGCCTAACTTAGCCAAACCTAGCCTAGCCTAACCTAACCTAACTTCTCCTACCCTAGCCCAGCCTAGCCTGACCTAACCTAGCATCTCCTAGCCTAGCCTGACCTAACCTAGCATCTCCTAGCCTAGCCTATCCTAGCGTAACCTATCCAAGACTATCATAATATAGCCTAACCTAGCCTAACCATGACCAACCATGCATAGCCTACCCTAACCTAGCCTAACCTAACCTAACCAAGCCTAACCTACTTGAGCCTACCCTAACCTAGCCATGCCTATCTATCCTAGCTTAACGTAGCTTAGCATAACCTAGCATAAACTAGCCTAACCTAGCCTAAAATATCCTATCCTAACCTATCCTAACATAGCCTACACTATCTTACACTAGCCTAGCCTTGCCTTGCCTAGCCTAACCTATCAAAACATAGCCTACACTATCTTACACTAGCCTAGCCTAGCCTCGCCCGCAACCTATCCTAACATAGCCTAGCCTAAACTAACCTAACCTAACCTAACCTAGCCTTACCTAAACTAATGTAGCCTAACCCAGCCTAACCTAGCTTAACCTAGCCTAGCCTAACCTAGCCTAACCTAACCTAACCTATCCTAACCTAACCTAGACTAACCTAGCCTAGCCTAGCCTAGTGTAACCTCACCTAGCCTAGCCTAGCCTCGACTAACCTAGCCTTGCCTAGACTAGCCTAGCCTAGCCTTGCCTAGCCTAGCGTAACCTTGGCTAACCTAGCTTTGCCTAGCCTAGCCTAGCCTAGCCTAGCTTAGCCTAACCTCGCCTAGCCTAGCCTAGCCTAGCTTAGCCTAACCTCGCCTAGCCTAGCCTAGCCTAACCTAACATAACCTACTGTAACCTACCGTACCCTACCCTAACCTGCCCAACCCTACCCATATACTACCCTAGCCTAACATAGCCTAGCCTAACCTAACATAACCTAACCTAACCTAGCTTAACCTAATCTAACCTAGCCTAACCTAGCCTAGCCTCACCCAACCTTGCCCAACCTAACCTAACCTATCCTAGCCTAGCCTAACATTACCTAGCCTAGCTTAGCCCAGCCTAGCCTAACCTAACCGAGCCTAGCATAGCCCATCCTAGACCATCCTATCCTAGCCTAGCCTAGGATAGCCTAGCCTAGCCTAGCCTAACCTACCTTCCCCTAACCTACCCTACCCTAGCTTAGCCTACTCTAGCCTAGCCTAGGGTAGCCTACCCTAGACTACCCTACCCTAGCCTAACCTAGCCTAGCCTAACCAGCCCTAGCCTAACCTAACCTAAGCTCCCCTAACCTACCCTACCCTACTCTACCTTACACTAGCCTAGCCTAGCCTAGCCTAGCCTACCCTAACCTAGCCTACCCTACCATACACTATGCTAGCCTAGCCTACACTAACCTGGCCCACCATAGCCTAGCCTAAAATATCCTAACCTAACCTATCCTAACATAGCCTACACTATCTTGCACTAGCCTAGCCTAGCCTTGCCTAGCGTAACCTATCCTAACATAGCCTACACTATCTTACACTACCCTAGCCTAGCCTCGCCCGTAACCTATCCTAACATAGCCTAGCCTAACCTAGCCTAACCTAACCTAACCTAGCCTTACCTAAACTAATGTAGCCTAACCTAGCCTAACCTAGCTTAACCTAGCCTAGCCGAACCTAGCCTAACCTAACCTAACCTATCCTAACCTAACCTAGACTAACCTAGCCTAGCCTAGCCTAGCCTAACCTCACCTAGCCTAGCCTAGCCTCGACTAACCTAGCCTTGCCTAGACTAGCCTAGCCTAGGCTTGCCTAGCCTAACGTAACCTTGGCTAACCTAGCCTTGCCTAGCCTAGCCTAGCCTAGCCTAGCTTAACCTAACCTCGCCTAGCATAGCCTAGCCTAGCTTAGCCTAACCTCGCCTAGCCTAGCCTAGCCCAGCATTGCCTAGCCTAACCTAGCCTAACCTAACATAACCTACTGTAACCTACCCTACCCTACCCTACCCAACCCTACCCATACACTACCCTAGCCTAACATAGCCTAGCCTAACCTAGCTTAACCTAATCTAACCTAGCCTAACCTAGCGTAGCCTCACCCAACATTGCCCAACCTAACCTAACCTATCCTAGCCTAGCCTAACCTTACTTAGCCTAGCCTAGCCCAACCTAACCGAGCCTAGCGTAGCCCACCCTAGCGTAGCCCATCCTAGACCATCCTATCCTAGCGTAGCCTAGGATAGCCTAGCCTAGGATAGCCTAGCCTAGCCTAGCCTAACCTACCTTCCCCTACCCTACCCTACCCTAGCTTAGCCTACTCTAGCCTAGCCTAGGGTAACCCACCCTAGACTACCCTACCCTAGCCTAACCTAGCCTAGCCTAACCTAACCTAGCCTAACCTAACCTAAGCTCCCCTAACCTACCCTACCCTACTCTACCTTACACTAGCCTAGCCTAGCCTAGCCTACCCTACCCTACCATACCCTATGCTAGCCTAGCCTACACTAACCTAGCCCACCATAGCCTAGCCTAGCATAGCCTAACCTACCCTAATGTAGCCTACCCTAGCCTATCCTAGCCTAATCTACCCTTACCTACCCTACCCTACCCTATCTTACCCTATCCTAGCATAACCTACCCTAATCTATCCTACCGTACACTAGCCTACCCTACCCTACCCTAGCCTAACCTATCATACACTAGCCTACCGTAGCCTAGCCTAACCTACCATACCCTAGCATAGCCTAGCCCAGCCTAACCCTAACCTAACCTATCGTAACCTAACCTAACCTAACCTATATTATCCTAACCTAACCTAACCTATCCTAACCTACTTAGCCTAGCCTAACCTCGCTTAGCCTAGCCTAGTCTAGCCTAGCCTAATGTAGCCTAACCTAACCTAAACTAACCTACCTAGCCTAGCCTAGACTAGCCTAGCCAAGCCTAGCCTAACCTAGCCTAACTTATCTTAGCCTAAACTATCCTAGCCTAATCAATCTCATCCTAACCTAACCTAGCCTATCTTATCCTAGCTTAACCTAGCCTAGCCTAATCTATCCTATCTTATCCTACCATATCCTAACCTAACCTAGCCTGACCTAACCTAGCCTAGCCTAGCCTAACCTAACCTAGCCTAGCCTAGCCTAGCCTATCTTATCCTAACCTAACCTAACCTAGCCTATCTTATCGTGGCCCAGCCTAGACTAGCCTAATCTATCCTACCCTACCCTATTCTAGCCTATCTTATCCTTGCCTATCCTATCCTAACCTAACCTAACCTAACCTAACATAGCTTAGCCTAACCCAGCCTAACCTAAGCTAACATAGCCTACCCTAGCCTAACCTAACCTAACCTAACCTAACCTAGGCTAACCTAGCCTAGCCTAACATACCCTAGCCTAACATAGTGTACTCTTACCTAGCCTAGCTTAACATAGTATAACCTATCCTAGCCTAGCCTATCCTAGCCTATCCTAAGATATCCTAACCTACCATATCTTGACCTAACCAAGCCTAACCTAGTCTATCCTACATTATATTAGCCTAACCTAGCCTCACCTAGCCTATCATATCTTAACATAGCCTCCCCTAGCCTAGCTTAACCTACCCTAGTCTAACCTAGCCTACTCTAGCCTACCCTAGCATACACTAGCCTAACCTACTCTAACCTAGGATATCCGAGTCTAGTCTGGCCTATCCTAAGCTACTCTTGCCTATTCTAGCCTAACCTAGCCTACTCTAGCTTAACTTAGTCTATCCTTTAGTAGCTTAGGCTAGGCTACTCAAGCTTATGGTACTTTACTCTATATTAGAATATTAATGAAGAAATCGTTCAAAAAATAAATTAATGAAAAGCTATTAATAAAAGTTTAAATATAAGAAAAAATCTTTAAAATAATTTAAATGTATGAAAATACAATTTAAAATACATTGAATTTAACCAAAGTAATAATGTGAAAATAAAATCTAACATAAATTATAAGACATAAATGAAAAACATATTTGTAAATCATAAAAACATAATTGAAAATCATTTTAAGAAATCCAATAATCTCATCTAAATCATCTAATCTCATAGAGTAAGCAATTAAAAGAAAGCCCAAACCCTATCAATCAAATCTTTTAATAATATGGTTAATCCTACAATTAATCTCATAAAACTATACATCAATGGAAAAAAAAGAATAGAGATCATGTTTGTGTGCTACCAGAATTCTTAGAAATTGATCATAAAAATATCAATATAAATGAATATTTCGCACTTGGAAGAAATCCAAAAATGGCACCCTACTAGAAAACGAATCGAAACAGAGAAAAATAATCAAATCAGAGAGCCAGAGAGAACCTCATAAATAGATTTGCATTGGTGGAAGCAGCGCAGCTCGATGTCGATGTCGCGTATGAAAGGCATATACCGTCGATACTTTGCCTCCGCAAATTCCCAATGCAAGCATCACCGCCTGCATTCCACAGGAGTAATGGAACATGGGGACTTCGAGCGCCACTCTCCATTCGTCCTGATTCTTTCTGGTGGATTCTTCGTGACAACAGTGAAAGCATACTGCTCCTCCATACTACACACATCCATATCCCACACATCCATAAGAGATTTGATTTGATAGATCTAACAAAGAAATATCTAAATTATAACCAAGAAATTTGAGACAAAGAAATTACAACTGGCTGAAATGAATTAAAAAGAAACTATGGCGAGCCCAGGAAACCATAAAGAAAATGGAATAATAAAACTAATATGAATAAACTAGGTTTGGTTTAGACACCGAAAATAGAGTTCTAATAGAAAAAATAGGTGCTATTACTAACACCGTATTAATCCAAAAATTATAAAACCACTTGAAATGAAGAAAAGGGTTTACTTCAAGAAATACAAAATGAAGAGGCAGAAACTTAACTTTCTTGTCTGGCGGGAACTAGGTTTTTGTAGGGCCTTATTTCCTTCCAATGATTCAGTTTGTTGTAATCTTATCTTGTTGTGGGATACCCTGCGTATGGAATTGGACAAACATCGGCTTAAAATAAAGCAATTAAAAGAAGGCGCAAACCTTATCCTGATTAAAAGAAGGTGCAAACCCTATCAATCAAATCTTTTAATAATATGATTAATCCGAAAATTTATCTCATAAAACTATACATTAATGGAAACAAGAATAGAGATCATGTTTGTGTGCTACCATATTTCTTAGAAATTGATCATAAAAATATGCAATATAAATGAATATTTCACACCTCCGAGAAATCGAAAAATGGCACCTACTAGAAAACGAATCGAATCAGAGAGCCAGAGAGAACCTCGTAAATAGATTTGCACTGGTGGAAGCAGATCGATGTCGGCCTCACTTAGGAAAGGTATATACAGTCGATACTTTGCCTCCACAAATCCCCGCGCTACATTCCACAGGAGTAATGGAACATGGGGACTTTTGGTGGATTCTTTGTGACAATAGTGAAAGCATAGTACTCCACCATATTGCACGCATCCATAAGATGATTAGATTGATGTGGTGAGCGCCAATGGCTAGATCCTCCTCCCAGCACCGAAGGGCATCATCTTAATTCTATTCATTCTCGTAATGTCAACGTCCTTCTCCTAGTCCAGGAAGCGCTGGGGTCGAAACTCCCCAACTTCTCTCCTAAGAACTCCGCATCCCCACACTGTACAACTCCACGTTGGCCTTCGTCGGGATGTAGTCACGGTGTGACACGAAAGGAATATAACAATCCACTTTCTAATATTGTTTTCATAACTACATTCTATCCACTTACATGGTCATCAACATCAATTATGGTGATCGGATAAGGCATGTAGTTATTATGAAGTCACCGAACAAAGCATAAAATTTTCCATCTCAATAATGTGAGCTTGCTTAGGGCTATTTTTAGAATATAAAAGAATTATTATAATTATAATATTTATATTAAAATTATAATATTTCTATTAAAAGATAATGGTAAGAGTTGTTGCATATGTTGATAGGGACACACAATAAAGGTATTGAAATGTAAAATAGAATTACATTGTACTTAAACATATTAGATTTCATAATATTACAATTTTATCATTTAGTTTTAATTAAAATATATTTGTTTTAAATAATATATATGAAATTTTTAGTTTAAATATTATAAAAAAAAACTAATATGGTCATTAAATTTAATACAAAGCCTATTAAAATAATAAGTCTAAGGTTATATCGATTATGGATAGAAACGAAAATTAAAATAATAAGACCTAACTTTAATAGATTATGGACCATAGATATTAAGGATTATGTATGATATATATTTGTTATAATTATCTTATTACTAAAACAAGGTACCTCCAACTGTGGTAGGAATGATTTTATAAAGCTTACTATATGAAAAATTGTGTCACAACATTGTATGATAATATTGTGAATTTTTAAGGAATTTTTATTTGATTGCCCAAAATGGGTGTACAAATTTTGAACCTCCACTCTCTTAATTGGGATCTTCCACTAGCTTAAAAGGTACTACCCTAATAAAAACACCTAACATATGCAGCACAAAAGTGGAAATAGACATGTAAGTGACCAATGGATTAAAAGTGGACATAATGTTATTTAAAATATGAGATAATCTCTATTATATGATTTTTTTAAGTTAAAAAAAATAATAGAAGTGAAGCCATTTTACATAGACCTCCATAAATACTAGGTGGCCTTGACATCAAAAGTCACCAGGATCACCTAATATTACCCTCCAAATTCCAAAATTGTGAACCTAATATGAATTTAGAAATATTTACGCTGTAAAGCGTTCTTATTTGAAAACAACTTTCCTCAAATTCGACATGTACTATTGTGTAACGTTGATTTGGATGTTGGACTATTGAAACACTATGGACCTTACGATTAAATATGGTTATTAATTAGTTAAAATAAGAAAATCGTTAAAAAAGTGAAGTGTGGCCATGAAATTGAAAGAAATGTCTAAGAATCCTTTGATTTCTCCAAAATATTTGATACTAGAGTTTCTACCTTCATGTTCTGTGCCTCTCCTTCGATTTAGACCCGAGGGAGCTGGATGAAGCGGATGTCAAAACCCTGGCACTACAACCTCATCACCCAGGATGCCAAGATACGATTCAGGCAATGAAGAAGGTTGCAGCATGCCAATCCACTTGTGCGGCTCCATCTGTGTGTGGTTCTACGTTTTGGGGCTACAAAGATGAACTTGGTTCCTACGATTTGCATTCATGAATCCTATAAATACAACCCACCCTTCCCATGATCTTCATAGGCGCGCTTGGTTTTTCTATCTCATTGTGAATATTTTCGACAGCTTTTATTTACAGGTATGGAAACTCAACCTTCTTAATTTCTTTATAATATTGGATTGCTGTGTGTTTGGGAAGAATATTTTTTGCTTCTCGTTAAATTTTGACAAATTTGAAACATTATGGCTGAGCATTATTAGGGTAACCGTGTTGTTTTTCTCATGTTGTTTTTCTCATGACGTACCCATGACTGTTATTGGAAAAACCAATATCTACACTGTCTTATTCCAGAGTATTGTAATCCTATAAATTCTATAAAGTTTTGATAATTTAGGTATTTTATGGTTTTTGTAGAACTACATTTATTTTTCAATTTTTGAGAGTCGTTCCGGTTTGTAATTTAGCATAAAAAAGTTTTCTTGATTTCGTGTAAAGCTATGAACTTGGAGATTTTTTACTATGTTAGGTTTCATTTATTGTTTCTCATGCCTTGATTTTTGGTCATGGTTGCAATATTTTTAAGATGTCTTCAAATGCAAATTTCGCTGTGTGTTGTCTCTTGATATTTTGTTTCATGGTGACTCTGTTATTCCTATTATATATTTGTCTTCAAGAAAGTTCAATTGTGCTAAGAATAAAAGAGGAACTATAGCATTATGCCGGAAAGTTCAACTGTGCTGAGAACTATAACGAACTATAGCATTATGCCGGAATTGTGTGGTAATGGATGAAATGTCAGCACTGAATCATACTGCACTTTCATAGATAAAGACTAATGGAATGAAAATGGTTTAGTAATTGTATTTTTTTTGGTTAAAGTTGTTTTATTTTTCTTTGAAGATGAGCTAATATATAATTGTTAATAAAATGGAAGTTTATTTTTGAAAAACTTTAAAAAATATTTTTGTTAAATTTAAAAATTAGTTATAACTAAAATAATGGTTGTATGTAAATAAATAAATAAAATTTAAAAGTTCGTTATAACTAAAATAGTTGCTATATATCACAAAATAAATATTTATTTGTTGAGGTTTTTTTTTTTATTTAGTAATTTATTGTTTCATTAATAATCTATATTATTTATATGTATTTTTGAATTTAATTTACATCTTAAATACTTATTTTCATATATTTTCAGATATCTAAAATACTCAATATTATAAATATTTTCTGAAAATTTTACTATATGTTCCATATATACATTATTTACAGTTTTCTGTAAATAATATGTCTAAAAAACATATGATTATATGATTATAAACATTTAAATGAATTTTTTAAAAGTAAAAACACGTAGTTTTTTAATTTAATATCTCACTTATCATAATTGATTTAAACTAAATTTGTGTTAAGGGAAGTAGATAGGCTTCATATTTTAACATAGATTGAATCATAGCTTCTTAATATAAAATATTTTCAATATAATTTTCTGTAATATTGTAATATATTTTATAATTTAATGTTAATAATTATATTAAAATTTATTTACATATTTTGAATTAAATAAAATTAAGCAGACTAACTTCAACTAACATCAATAAATATCAATTAATTATATATATTCAAAAATTTATATATTTATATAAGATAACTACACCTTAACAAAACCATGCTTGATTTTTATAATTGAGCCTTTCTTTTTTCCTACATCCTATTTATTTTAATGAATTATAAGTCAACTTGACTTCCACATTGAGAGAGTAACACATTTCAAACAATATAAAAAAATAGTGACAAAAGAATATTTATATATATAGGTCTTACACCTTGGTTATCATCGGTTGTGTCATGTGAGAGAATTATTCATCCTTGAGTAAATCTGATACCAATGGCACTGAGTATACCATTATCATTGGTTGCTCAAATACAAGTCGCGAGTATCAAAGGGTTTATAATAGAAAAAATCTAAGGGCGCTAGTTCTTAAAAAAAATCCATCCGCATTAGTTGTTTACAATTACATATAGGCAGATTTTGGATGCATCAAAGTAAATTAAAATGATAAATAAACTAATATTCCCATATTATCTTCCACCGAAAATATAGTATCCAATTTTTCATTTGAACAACATGTATTGATAAATTACTTTAATAAATAGATGTTATTTTAGTGATAAAATTACCGTCGCTCATAAAACCCTAGTAATGAACAATAACAATAAAATTCCTATCAATAACATGTAAGAGATTGTACAATATAGATAATCCATGAAAGAAATAAATTCACGGTGCTTTCACTTGGATTAATGACAAAGATAGAAGTGGACCAATTTCCCCAAGCTGGGATCCGTCTGAATATTGCCTTTGTATTAGAATTATGCAGCATCCACACCACGTGCTCGAACCTGGCAACCTTGCAGGGGACTGAAAATCTGCCCTTCAATCACTCAATGATATGTACTAGTAAAAAATGGACACTTACTCAATGATATGTACTAGTAAAAAATGGACACTTATCAAATATCCTCTTGGCAACACACATGATAGCCCATCGTTAAGTGCTTCATTTACTTGCAAACAATCCCTTTTTAATAAAAAAATATTAATTAAATATAATAATAATGTAAAACATTTCAGTCCAATAAAATATTAATCACCAATTTAATAAAAATTGAAAATTATCCTCCGATATAAATCACGATTAATTAAATAGAATGCATTATAAAGATAACAATGTCTTATCTTAAGACATGAATTAACAACATATAAATTATTTATTTTATTGGTTAAATGGAATGCATCATGAATATTACATGATATAATATATATAAATAAGGGGTTGAATATATATGAATGATTAATATTAATTAAATAAATTAAATAGAATGCATTATAAATATAACAATGTCTTAGGTTAAGAAATGAATTAACAACATATAAATTATTTATTTTATAGGTTAAATGGAATTCATCATGAATATTACATGATATAACATATATAGATATAGGGTTGAATATATATGAATGATTAATATTAATTAAATAAATATATATTATTTAAAATTATATAAATAAAAAAATTAATATTAAATAGATATGAAGTAAATGTATTACAATAATAAAATAAATAAATAAATATATAATAAGATCTTTGGTTAGCATAAATCTATTTTGAAGAGAAGTGTATTTCACAATGAAATTAAGAAATATATATGAGGAAATTAAGAAATATATATGAGGTATTGATACGATTATCAAAGGATTTATTATATCTTATGAGGATTTTTTTTTTAAGTCTGTAAAATTTATTAAATAAAAAAAACTAGACACCATTGATAATGTGAAGGCTAAGATTCAGGATAAGGAGGGCATCCCTCCTGACCAGCAGAGGCTGATTTTTGTTCATAAGTAGCTGGAATATGGATGTACTCTGGCTGATTATAACATTGAGAAGGAATCTAATCTGCATCTGGTGCTCCGTCTTTGTGGTGATGATTCGTCGAAGTGAAAGTTATGTTGGTCTTTTGTGATGCCTATTAGGGTATGAATAGAAGGTGATTTTGTATGTGTAGTTGTCTATGTTTACTGTGTTGTATGTGTGTTTTTCTATGTTTACTGTGTTGTGCCGACTATATTATCATGTGTATTTGTGGTGGTGATTCGTCGAAGTGAAAGTTATGTTGGTCTTTTGTGATACCTATTAGGGTATGAATAGAAGGTGCTTTTGTATGTGTAGTTGTCTGTGTCTACTGTGCTCTATGTGTGGTTGTCTGTGTTTACTATGTTGTGTCAACTATATTATCGTGCGTATTTGTGTATATGTGGTGGGCTGAAGCCAACACTAGGCCTAGTACTGCAGTGTTATTGCTCGGCACTGCAATAGAACTTTTTCAATCGTTAATACTCTTTTAATACAAAGACTTTATATACCTTATGGAAGATGAACTTTATATACCTTATGGAAGATGAAAATTTTCTTTTTAGAAGATTTAATTCTTTTTATGGTTCTTATTCAAGAATTTGAAATGAGCGTGCTCTTTAAAGATTGTCATTGTTCTTATAATTAATTTTGAGATGTTATTCCTCTGTCATTTAGACACTTGCAAGTTCGGGAATTCTAGATGAATCAAATTACTTCATTAGCAAAATGCAGGAAGAAGGGTTTCTACCTAATTTTTCATCATTCATTGTTTGCAAGGAATTATAACACTCTTATAGCATTGCATGCTCAAAATGCTAAAAAGGATAAAAGGATATTAGTAGTTCTTTTAGTGTATAATAAAAATGCAAATAAAAAGATATTAGTTATTCCTCTAATATATATTAAGGCTTTGAAGTCAGATTGAAAGCTTTGGGTTTTTGAAGTGGGACGGTTTGATGTTTCTGCTTCACAATAGTAAGAGTAATTAGGGTTTTGATATTTTAATTTGTATGATAAAATAAGAGATGGACATTATGGATGCTACTGTTGTTTTTTAACTAGAAAGCTCACAAATTTTTTCTTCATATTCTGGTCAGATATTAGTTTCATCTCATTCACCATAAATCATTTCCCACTAATGGCTTCATTCAGTATAAATTAAGGCTTTAAGGCTTTGAAGATAGACTGCAAGCTTTGGGTTTTGAAGTGGGAAGTTTTGATGTTTCTGCTTCACAACAGCAAAAATATTCAGGGTTTTGATTTTTTATTTTGTATTATAAAAGAAGAGATGGCCATTATGGATGCTATTATTGTTGTTTCACCAGAGAATAGTCTGCCATGTGGCCCATAGTGCATAATAAGACATCACTATGAAAGGAAGAGCCTGCCTAGGTTATAAAAAACCAATTTTTTTATCCAAAAAATTCTCCAAACCTATAATTTAATTTAAATAAATTAATTCATATTTATAAGTTCAATATTCAATTAAATCACATAACATATCACATATTTTTTCCTCTATACTACTATTTTCTATGATACTACTTTACAGTGTTTCCTTTGCAACATATGGTGCAATTGCTAGTAAATTCAATTTTAAATAAACCTCAATCTCTAATGAAATCCATATATTAATGCTAGAAAAACTATGAAGAGCGGTTGACGCTCAACAGAATTTGACCCACAATTTTTTTTTTTTTTTGAAAAAAAAAAGCGGTGAAGCTTAGTGATATTTGAGACCTCTCTATTAGCTTTTGAACAAATCCATACTCACTGATTGTAATGACCTCCACAATGTTATTTTACTGACATCACCATCAGTCCTTGATTGGTTCCATAACACTAAAATCGGTGCAACGTATAGATAAAATTTAATTTAATAATTTCAATATGAATTAATTTTTGTATAAATATAAATATTAAATATTAAATTTTAATTTTTAAATATTTCTAGTTTAAATTACGTCTGGTTTACATTATATAAATCAAATTAATTAATTCTTTTATTATTATTAAAATATTTAAATAATGATTTTTTTTTTTAAATAAGAATAATATTTTAAAAAAAAAATCATAATTTTATAATAACCTATTATCTTTATTATGTTTTGAAGTTTTTAAAATCCTACCAGATTATTATTAAAATTAGATGTTCTAGATTGCAAGTGATATTTTTATTAGATGTTTAGGGAGAATACATAATTTTATTATACACACAAACACACAGGCACACATATATATTCTCAAACTTGAATACTAACATGAATTAGGTGACTTAGTTGACAACTACTTGCTATCCATGAGTGAGTTTAGTTTTATGCAAGAACATAACAAGCTTGTAAACATAATAAAAGAAATAAAAATCAGTCATGAATAACAATGAATACTTTTTTTATGTGGATACTATGGAATTTAAAGTGAAACAAAGAACTAGATTGTGGTCAAACTAGTATGGAAGACCTTTGTGTGTGTTTAAGCATATGTTTGAATGAAAGAATATATAGTGTGTGAGATTAATGTATTTTTATATAAAAAAATGGGATATGCAAGGTTCATATGAACTTTATGATGTGAGAGAGTGCAACATAAAGTTTTAGTGGTCAATTCCTACACATTAGTTAAACACCTATTAAATATTTATCAAACTTTGACATATATAAGCCCAATAATAAGATTAGGAGAATCAATTTAAAAATATTAGAGTTTATCACAATAGACATCGATACTAGCAATCATCCATTAAATAATTAAGGTTGAAAATGAAAACTATATTTAATCATAGCTTTTATAATCATTACACAAAGAGGCCCTCTACAACCCAATATTGAGTAGATGTGTAGACATTGCATCTTACATGTTAGAAGCTAGATGTAAATATTTTTTAATTTCACTTTTTTTATATTGTAATTTTGTTTCTAATTAATAAAATTACTAACATTTCTTTTAGATAAATAAAATCATATCACATTAAAATATATAACATATAGATAGTAGTTATAAATTAACATCAATTTTACAATATAAATTAAAATGTCACATTTTCTCTTCATATCTCACACATTATTTTGTTTTTTTAACTTCCTTACTAATCATTTGCATATGTTATTGCATGGAATATAATTCCTATATTTTCTTATTGTATTTGCTAAATAGTTGATCCTGACGAATTATATCTATGCACTTATTACCTAATGTTTTATGCATGTTTAATTTCCCCTATGCTGATAATTGGATCATTTGCATAATTACTATATGGAAGTATCATCTCCCTAGATGAATCTTATAACATTTAAACCTAACTATTTGACCCCCATTTCTTATTTATTTCCCCAAGTAATATTGTGATTTATTAATTCCTATACCATTAGGTCATATCACATAAATTATGTATGGTAACTCACCACATGACAAGTACATTACCGCTAATGCATCCATGTGGCCAACGCTATCCCATCTAATGAGCGAATGATAACACATGATGAGGACAAGGTATCGTATGACTATGTGAAGGGAGTAGATTCGTTGTCCCTATCTAATGGTTCTTGTCTTTCCACCCAAACCTTAAGCCTGTATAGACATTTCCTATGAACTAATCGGCATTTTTTCCTGGTTTTTGTATCGTTGTCCTCACTCTATTTTTTCTCTTCTGTAATTGGAAACTGGTAATAGCCTCAAATATACCAACACTATTTTTACAACACAACGATAATGCACTATTTATGGTGTCGAGGTATTATGGTTCACTGCACTATTTCATTTTTTCTCATTTTCCACAGTAAGGGTTCTACACTTGACCATTTTGTAAATTTAAATTTTCTAAGAGTGGTTATTATCACTTTGAAATTTGGTTTCTTGGTTTTCCATATCCTCCTAAAGGTGTGAAATTATGGTCATCAATACTCAATTTCTATTGCATAGGTTAACAGGTCAATGTGTCTTGTTGGGTTCATTGGTTCATCTCCAAGAACCATGGCTACATAAGGTGACAAATTCGCTTCTTCCCTTTTTGTATGTACTAGTGAGTTACTAATTGAATTTTTATGCCTATTCTTCTTTAAATTTCCATTAGAACAATATTTACTCTTATAAGCACCAGGGTTTTATATATGCCAAAGGAAAATTATTCAAAGTTCGATTCTTTCCTAATAACAATTTTACTCGGCCTTGCAAGGTGTCTATGTAGCCATAAGACCCAATAATTGCACAAAGGCATCAATCCTTTGTTTTACTTTACTTTCTTAGGTAATTTAATGGATCTTCCTACTACGTGTATGCATGTATGGTTGTTTTTCATTACATATTCTCTTGGATATGGTTTTCCTACCTCAGAGCTAACTTATATTCCATTTTCAACAAAATGGTGAAGAACACAAGCTCCATTGACTCATACTCAGGTAATATAAATGGGAATTCCCTCGCTAATTATTTAATAATGCATATCATTTGTTTTTCTCCAACATCATTCGCTTTTGTTGATTGTGACATATACTTTGCAGGTACACAAGTTACCCTCAAACCCTATCTCCGACTATGGAGGTTTTGCACCCATCTTCAACTGACCTAACATAGAGTTTTTCAAGTCGATGATTTTTGTACTTCTCCTCAACTTTCACCTTCCAACACTTGATTTTTTCAAGTGTCTGATCTGGTGGAAAATATGAATAACTCAATTGTGTTTTGTTCTTTTATTTTTTGTTTAATGGTTGTGTAATTATGGCTAATTTTTATTCGTTGGGTAGTCTATTCCCTTTCGTTTGATATTTTTTCTTCCTTTTATTTAAATTTTTTGCTATGGGATTTTTTTGATATTCTTTATGAGCTATCTTGTTTACATTGGTTCATAAGAGATCCTATAACTGTGTGTTCTTGCTTACTAGAAGGGAAATTTATTTGTATATGGATGCATATTGTGATAGTTATATGGCTTTGTATAGTATATATGTGTATTGTATTTATATTACAAGTCCATGATCAATTCAGTTGATTAACCCGTAGTGAATTAACTTAGCTCATACTAATACCGATGGTTGAAACTAGGTTCACTGGTCAATTTGTTAAGATATAAATATCAATTAACTAACAAAGTATTACCACAGAGGTTATGTTTATGGGTGTTCTTTGAATATAGTAGTTAACTTACTCTAGTACTCAATTTTTTATAATTTTATTTTCCTAAAAATTATTTCATTTAATTATCTAATTTTTTGATATATTACCATAATATCCGTCTCGCTTAAGAATATATCCGTAGTTTTTTGTATCAGAGTGAAGGCATTCATACTCATTATTACCCTGATTTCATATAATATCTTTTATCTTCCAACACAACCTAATTTTCCTAACTATATTTACAATGACACATCAAGTTGCACTAGAAATACTTAATCATTTCTTTGGTAACCATCATGCTCCTATGTTATCCCTTATGCCTAGGTTTAACTTTGGACATTTTAGAAATTAGGATATGACCTCAGTGTTATAAGTGCACTACTTTAACTCTCAAAATCTATTTACTCTAACAAGTAATTATTATTTTCTTATATATGATAAACTGAATAAAATAGTTAAAGCTCAACTATACGACCAATAATATTAAAATAGTAAGAATAAACAATTTATTAACAAGAGACCATACCTTCATATCAGTGACAAGTATTAATAAAATTTAACAAAAATCACATTTAAAATCCTTTCAACCTATATATTAATCACAAAAAATATAATTCCCATCACTACAAAGAATTTACCCAGATACAAACTCTTTAGCCATGAAAATATATTGTCTACACCATTTGTACATAAATAATTTCTAGTACAATACATATTTTCTACACTAAATTGTATCTTTGTTCTTCAATAGAGAGTAGACATATGTTTACTTGCCAACCTAATTACCATTTTAAGTTCAATCCATTCCTTCAATACACAATATGCAGGTACCTATTCATCAACAAAATAAATCTCATAGAATTTCTAGCAAGAGAATCAAAAGAATCACTAAATGAGTACACTTTCCACCCTACCATGAATTAACCACCAGTTCCCCTCGAGCCAAGATTAATATCAAGTAATATCCCTCAGAGCTCAGCAACTCTTTCATCTGCTCCCTAGGTGTTTTATACATTTTCTTCCTTAATTAACTTTTCTTCCATTAGCATTGTCCTGCTTTTATGGAAGTATTTTTGTTATTAAAGCCTTTTTTTATCTTCAGGAGTTCTTTATCCTTCAATGTACTAGAAGTTTTCTGTAGCTAGTATATTTAATGGATCTTTGTCTCCCATACATTAAATTTGTTGTTTTAGAAACATATATTTATCATGGAATATTTATCTCACTCTTATCTATGATTGAGATTAGAAATTATCTCTTTAGTTAAGTGTCTCATTTCAAGTAATTTTTCGTTCCCATTAATTTATAACTGCAATTATTGATTTCATAACCACATGTATATTGTTGATTTACATAAGTTATGGAATCACCATTGAATCCAACATAGTTTAATTCTGGAAAAATATAACAATATTAATTATTTCAAAAAACATAGGGATATCACATCTTCCACCCTTTTAACTATATTTTCCTCGATGTTTAATTTCTAGTTTCTTCTCTCCGGAAAATTTTTGGATAGTTTTCAAGAATCTCATCTTCTCGCTCCCATGTAGCCTCTTTGGTAGTAAAGTGCTTCCATTGCACTTTAATATGAAAAAACTACTCGATTTCAGAGCTAGATCTCTTTCCTCTCTAGAATATAGAGATGTTCTTCGAGGGAGTCTCCTTTGAATTCTAGCTATATAATTTTCCAATAAATAATGTGAGAACTATCATGTATATATTTCTTAAGTAAAGAATCATGAAAACATTATGAATTTTAATGCGAGTGGGTAAATCTAATTGATAAGCTACGGGTCCAACCTAGTCCAACCTAGTCCTAAGTTTCAAATGGTCCACAAGATTGTGGTGCTAATTTTGGATAGGTTTCCATCCTAAATGTACTTTTCCTTGGTTTTTGGTGAGACCTCGTATTGTACCAGGAATGTTGCGACTCCCAGGGGCTAATATATTTTACTTTACCAGCCCGAGGTTCTTAAAAAGTTGGAGGTGAAAGTGCTATATACACAACAGATGTATTCTACTCATGTCATCCTCTTCTGATTCCTATTAAAGGGTGTTATTTCTAGGGTTTCAGAGTGAATTCTTTCACACTTCTAGATTAGACCTAGAACTACCATTAACTCAAAACCATTACTCTATTAACCATCAAATGACTATTCTAAAGAAAGAAAATACATCTAGCTATTTTGCAAGGAAATATATTTATGATTTAAACTCTCACAAGAAATATAAGCAAACTAGGTATCTTCATGAAGTAAATGGTTGAATATAAATTGTAGAAGGAAGGAAAATCTACTCACACATTGCTAGGCCAAATGGATAAACAAAATATATATACTTCATTATTTATCTATAATTATTTTACTTATGAATCTAATCATGACCTAATTATGCATGTAAATGCATTGTTTTGCAGCAAGGAGGAGAAGGTGTTAAGGGGGTTTAGGAAGGTTTTTAACTCATGGACGCGGGGATGAAGGTGTCTTGATGGTTTTGATAGGTATATATGACGTTGATGTTGGTTTCTGGGCTTAAGGATAGATCCAATGGTGCTATTATTGATTCTTCTATAGGTTTCCTAAAGTCCTACAACAAATTATTGAATTGGTACAGGAAATAGTTTGAGGAAATGTAACACCCCCAATTTGTGTGTTGAACTTTTAAAGTTAGACATTTGAACTTTAAATCCTCAGAGGAGTGGACCCCAAAGGATAAATAAATTGTGAATGTAACTTAATATTTAAGTTGAGGAAATAAATAAAACTTTCTGGGGTGCATATGGACCAAGAATGAGATTTGGATATCACTTTCTAAATCCATGAGGATGGATAAGGCACTATTCCCCAAAAATCCTTCAGAAATCCTTGAAGGGAATTATTTCTAATTTAGATTTTGAGGAAGAATCTAAATTTCCCCCAATGATGAGGAAAGTAGTTGGGAAGAGGTGAAAATCTGGAAAAAGCTGAGGAAAAGCATAAAACAGCTTTAAAGAATCCCAAAAATGGGAAGCCTAGGCCAACACGAAGAAAAGCATCCTACTATTCTAGACGCAGAATTAGAAACAGGATTTGGGGAACTATCAGCTTAAATAAGCTGCTCCAAAACAGATCAGGGGTTGATCTGTGGTGGAGGTGGTCTCAGCTCGGGGGTGAGTTCTGGGAGAAAAATAGAACTCTACGGTTGGGAGGTTGGTCTACTGCATGGATGGTATGTCTTGAAATGAAATGTTTTATTTACTTCAATCAATATGAATTGGCTACATATAAAAACAAAATAATTACTTGATTTTATATTCATTATTAGTTCTACATTTAGCAGAATGAACCACAAGGAGTGCACCTTTGTCATTATGCATGGTTGTAGAATATTAACATGTAGAGTAGAATCTTATAGAATCTCTAAACCATGACTGGTTTAAATCTACAGATACTTATCTCCACAGGAAAAAAAAAAAAAAAAGCTTGATGAGTTAGCTTAAATCTGCTTCTGTTTTATAAAATCATCCATATATATATCTATACACAGGAGAGAGAAATTTAAAGTCCTGATACTACAGTGGAGATAGCAATAGATAAGTTGATTTTAATTGTACATGTAAGCAGCTAGAATAGAAAGGATAATTATTGGAATTTCCATAAACTTCTCATAGATAAACCACCCTAATAGCCAAGTACAATAGTTTGAAACACATGTATTAGTTTTGTTGGAAAACAAAGTGACATTTTATAAACTACTACGACAAGAAAATTTAGGTCAAGTACAAACGAGAATATTCTGCATAAGTTATATACAGAGGTGAGAATATGTGATAATCACATCTGGTTTGTATTTATGCTCTTATTGTTGTATCGCTATCATAAAAATCGACTGGAGTGTTATACCAAAGCATTTATATAAAAGCATGATACGAACAGTAAAGTAAAGGAACAGTGTGTATACATGTACGAACAGTAAAAGAGAAATGGCTAGATTTAAATATGTTTTATCTGCTACGTTTCCAAACATAAAAGAAACGCCGAGCAGGAAATAAAAAAAAAAATATAGGTACGACATAGATATTAGCATAAGTTCGATAGTAGAAGGGAAATTCCGAGTTCTAATGAATACCGGAACGTTGTGTTTAGAATTTACATGGAATATGATACACAGAAGTGCTAAACTAGTTATTCCCCGCGTCATATAGAAAAAAATCTCCCTTAACGTTAAGGCAAATAGGGGTCCTGAAACCGTGAACATGATTGTTTTCTCTTATCATTAAATTGGGGCTTTTAAACTAAAAATATCATATTAGTTTATTAATCAGGGTTTCTATGTGAAAAACTATATAACATTACGCTTCATCATGGAAAGAGCAAAAACGTAGACAGGGAGTTAAGGGCGCATGAGTATGAATAGGTTGAAGCAATAGTCGAGTCCTCCGGCACAAGAATAATCTCCCTGAACTATGCCGTCGATATACTACCAACAGAGGAGCGAAAACGAGTGAAAACCCTCCTACTGTAGAAATGTTATTATACATATTTTCCCCAGTTAATAAGGATGTATTAGTATGAAACCATAAATCATTGAACTATGGGATCGCGGCAATGGGGTAACTTCAACCCTTAACCTTTTCATACAGACGTGCGTGCCGGACCCCAACAGAGATACAGCAACAATTGAAAAAAAAACTCGACAACCGTAGCTGCGTCCCAAATCACACCTTTGAAGAAGTGATAACGGGGGAAACCTGGAAATCGGGACGTACTAGAGTTGAGTTGGCAAGGCATAGACGTAAACGGCGAGAGCCATTTAGGTGGCACCTGCAACAAAAAGAAAACACCAGACACGTCATGAATAAGAAAAGACTGCAAATAAGTTTATTTAAAACAAGTAACCAAAGAAGAAGGGTAAACCTGGAACGAGAAGGGGTTTAATCGCTCGGGATGAAATCAATATGCAAGAAAACGATTGTTCGTCCTGTAGAAGCCACAAACATTTTCCCGCTCAGATTAGCAAACACTTTATTCATCATAGGTGGAAATCGTAATACCCTACGTAAACCCTGAAATATATACCGTAGTTAAGCAGCAAACGCTGAAATTGCATCATAAGAACAAGCTATGAAAAAAACCCAGAGTCTCTGGACAAGATATAAAAGCACAGACCAACTCTGTGTGAAAGAGAACTCCACAGGCATATGAATGCGGAACTGAATCAGCCAGGTAAGAGGGTTACCAGCCGGTCAGCCGTGGAGCGCAAACCTGCTATGCACATCCAGACAATATAAATTCCTGAAGCTTGGAAGAAAACAAAAAAAAATGAAGGGCAAGATGAGCAGTAATGAATCTTGGAGATGCAGGGTTTAAAATGGGAAACAGTAACCCTAGTCCAAAATCGACACCTGTATCTGCGAAATTCAGCTCAACGATTTGCACATTAACCCTCAACAACTGAGAGCTTTACGAAATCCCGAGGGGGATTATAGGGATCAAATCGAACTGAATCATTAGTACCATTCAGAAAGATTTAATATTCAAGGTACCCGGCAGGCAAATTGTCGGCGAAGTTATGAGTTAACCCTATCAAAGTGACCCTTCTCAAACTCGCCTCCAACCATGGATGAGACGTGTCATCGGCTCATAAGCCAGAGTAGATTGGTTCAAACGCGTTTCCTGAATCGAGAGCAAGGAACACGCCAACCTGGAAGCAGAATAGGTGGTGGCGCAGGAGGATTGTACACATGCATTCTTCCAGCTCAAGAGAAGGCGTAATTTTGTGTACCAAACACTCCAAATTCACAGGCAAACGCTGGCACAACAAGCAACCAAGTGAAGAATCAAAACATCAGTAAATTCATTATTGAATTACGTACATACAAAAAAAAAAACAGTGGAGTTTCGATATAGGTGAATCACATGTCACGGTACTTGAAAACGCGCGAATGTTAGGGTTACATGAATATTCAGGTTAGGTAAACCATATATAATTGGAATGGTACCTATCAACCTTCACGATCAGTATATATATTTTAATTATTACAATAGATGATCATCACTATCGCTTTTAGAAATAGGTTTATATAACAATAAATATATATTGTGTAGTCACACGCATATATTTATATACAGTGCTAATATATATAGTGTTAAACATATATATATGACGAGTTGTAATACATAAATCATATGCTACGACCTTATGATTTATTGTTATAATTATTTCATAGGTATGGGGTTCTAAAGCGATAATGAAAGGCTACTAATTCACGATTCAAGGTGTTACTATCCTAAATAGATTAAAAGGCTGTTATTATCGCTTGACTCTAATGAATATCTAAATATTTTGGGAATGGAGAAAGTTTAGAAATTATTACAATTAGTGGAAAAAAAAAAATGAGAGGTGTGATAAGAAATTTCATACCAAAAATGATGGAGAAAAGCATAGGGGAGGTGGAATGAAGGTGTACTTGGATGAATGGAAGGTCTCCAACCCATTTTACAAGCTCATAACATCTTAAGAATCATGTCTTTCACTTCTAAGGTTGCTCATGGTGTGAAGGTGAAAATCTTAAAGACAAGGCTGAAGGTGATTTGATGAAAAGAAGGTTGTTTATGGGTGAGAAATGAAGATAAGGGTGATGGTGAAGTCCTCATTTTTTGAGCTACTTGAAATTGAAAGAAAACTACATGTTCATGCAACAAACATTGGAAAATCTATGATGAAGGAAATCAAAAAGATGAGTTGAATTTTGAATGAAGGCCTACTTAAACATTCAAACAGAAATCTAACTCTCTAATCTAGACATGTTCATGACACTACAACAACCTAGCTATTATTTCCAAGAAATCATAGATTAAAGAGAAAATTTTTCTTGTGGTCAATATTTTCCCTCCTAAAGTTCGAGTGAAAGAGATGAGAGAGGGAGGCTTGACACAAAAATTTCTGAGTTTATAAGCTATTCTACCAACATTTATGCAAGCTCAATGACAACAAAGAAATGGAAGAAAAATTTAAAAAGTGAATTGAAATGTAAGCAAACTAGCTAAAACTCATTAAGAAAACTAGCTACAATGACATAAAAATCATAATGAATACACAAGAGAGACTAAGGTCAATTGATTGGGCCCTAACCCACAAGCCTAGCCCTCTGAAACTAAATTAGTGAAGGAGAATATGAATACTCATCTTACTGTAGAAAATAGTCTCATTACATAATCATAAAAATCTCAAAAACATATTAGAAGTGCTAAGATTCTATTAGCTTCCTTCAAAGTTTGAATTCTAATGAGCTCTTTCTGAGCCATATTTAACCTAGAGGGTATCTACCAACAGATCCCCAAAAATTAGGTGATGTTTCCTTTTTCATTTCAAGATAAGTGGAGCTTTGGTACACTTCATCTCCCACTTCTTTGGTTTCCTTTGATTTCGAGATGTTGGAGGTAATCTCAAGGATCCCTTGGGTGCCTTTGGGAGTTAAGGAGGTGGAAAATACCCATAGAATCTCTCCTTATTGTCTACTCCAAGCTTTAATCATAAAATATTCATGAAAAGTGCAATATCTTCATGATTATCCTCCATTTAACCCATATTAGGTATTGGAAGTATGACAAGCCTTAATCACCATCTACACTAGAAAGAAAAGACCATAATATAATTTAAATGTGAGAAAGAGAGATTTAATAAGGATAAATATGTGGCAGCTAGCCCCTCTAATTATACCTAATGATGGCTTACATCATCACAGCCCTACCAAATTTTTGCTCATCCTCTAAGCAACTTAGTCTTCATTCTGCATCTCTTTCAAAGCATTAATGAACCCTCTAACTTCACAAGGAAGAAGTGTGGGAGTCCCTTCAGGAGGGTAAAATACATCATTCTATTCTTCTTCCTACCATAATTTTTTCTACTCATCTTGGTTTTTCCCGTCACTAAGTCCCAAAAATAAGGGTGGACTAAGTTTCAAACTAAGCCACTGAATATTCCTAGCCTGCATGGCCCTCTTGTATAGTGGTGCCCTTTCTAGAGAAATTCTCAATCTTTTTTATGTGTGGTATTCCATGTTTATGAGGTAGTGAGGGAGGCTATTCCTTCTCCTTTGACTAGCCATTATGCATTCATCTCCTAGAAACCTAGAAGCATCATCAAAATGGGCCATGGCTTGTACTTGTGTGTTAAGGTAGTTTTCTACAAGTGCATCATCCTTTTCTATCTGTAGATGGTTTTTGATGATGTCCCTCTGACTAAATAGTTTTTCCCTAATATGTATAGGCTCCCTATTTTCTCTCCTCATGACCCTCCTTACTTCTTGTGCTCTAGCTTCCTCGTTAACCATCTAAGAGGCTAATTCCATTAACCGCATGTCTCCCATTCTAGGATTATGGTCCCAAATGTTAAAGTTTTCCAATAAGATATTGTGCATGTAGAATTCTACCATATTTTCCTTGTCTTCCATACTTGACTGGTTGAAAATTTCAATGAATTCTCATTAGTTATGAAAAGGTAAGGAACCGTGAGAGGCTAGTATCATGATTTTAAATAGGATCCATTTTTCTTTGAGGTAGAATACATAGGGGTCTAATGGGTATCTATGTTTAATGGCGTCCATGCACAAATCTTCCATGGTGGCCATTTGTTTGTCTTTTTGTTGAAGTTGATATTGCAATCTTGAATTCTATGCTTGGGCTTCCTAAAGCTGCTCTTCAACATGGAATATTTGATCCTAACATCAAAAAATCCCCTTCCCAACTCAGTCACTTTTTCCTCCATGATCCCTATGTCATGCACTCTCTCTAAGGGTATATGGATGGACTGTCCCTAGGATCACTTCACATCAGATGCACTTGGTGGAAAAGGAGGGGGTAAGGATGATAGGGTAGTGTATGGAGACATCTATTACGATGATATGTTCTTCTTGACTTGTGCTTCCAAGCATGAGAGGGAGGATCTTCATGCAGCACATAGTTCATTCCTCTTCATGGATGCATACCAAACCACTATGGAGGACTCATTTATGGACCCATGTGTCATCTTACTTCCAGCATATGGTAAGAATTTTTTTTTTCCAATTATTGATTGGCTAACACAATAATTTCATGCTCTTAACATTACTATGCAGTGCATTTCTCCACAAGAGGGCAAGTTTTTCATATTGATCCATGACCAAAATTGGGCCAAACTATATGATAGACATAGCCATATTTTATGTGGCCTTGGGCAAATGTTTTATCATTACATGTATGTTTATTTTTTGCACCCAACCATTTACTATATGATGGCATGCATGATTGACCATGTATCAAGAAACATTTTTCCATTTAAATTTCTGAAGCAGTAGTTTGTAAGACTGTGTTGTACATCCTTAGGAGGCTATTGGTATCTTCAAACACCACATGAAGCCATCAGTATCTCCTTCATTCTTGTACTGATCATGACTTCATTTTTTGATATTGTTTCTATTCTTGTTGAGAGCATGATTGGGGAATTGACACATGAGTTGGATGTGTCCTTGAGGAGAGATAATTCCCACATTTTTTTCATTACATGTTCTAATGGGAGCATGGGAGGAGATATGTCCAACATAGCCACACATTCGTTTTCTTTTGGGCTGGGCCATGATTTTTATAGCCATTCACTGTATAACCATGAGCAAGTGTTTTATCATGTATTGTTGACACATTCAACCATTTACTATTCATTAGTAGATGTGATGATTTTTTCATATTACTTTCCATGCTATTTTTTGAAGTTACAGTGGATGGGACTGTGTTGTGTCCTCTTGAGACATTGTTTGTATCATGCATCATCATGTAAAACCTTCAACATAATTCCCATTTGGATACTCTATGATGACCATGTCGTGTTCATCATGGATGAAATGTTTTGGGCCACCTTGTTCTCCAATGTTGGAAGGGAGATCCTTGGAGGATTGTTCTTCATTTTCCCACTTAAGGGCAATACCATTGTAGCCTGAGATAATACACACTCTACACTTATCAAAAGTGGATAGGAGGATAGCGTGGGGTAGGCTATGATGCTTACCATATGAAAATTTTCATCCCACCTTCATTTCTGGAGCTCAAGTTTGAAGGAGATTTCCATGAGTTGCCATGTTGGGAGGTAACTCACTTTGTATGGATGATTTCTTTAGGATGGGAGATTCATATGTGGATGTTAAATCCCAATTCATGTCAAATATCATGCCTCAAAGGCTCATGAACGTATTTTTCCTCCATGGAAGTGTTTATTTCTTACATGATAGCTATTTGGGATGCTCACCAAAAGCTAGTTTGCATATGTTGGAGGGAAAACTTGGAGATATATTGATGAGAAAACATCTTGATCCTTGGAGGATTTTATCTTATGTAGTTTTTTGAGGACAAGCAACATTTGGGAGTGGAGGACTGTAATATTCCACTTTTAGCATGCAGCTAAATGGAATATTAATTTTTGTTGTTTTCACTTAGGAAATGAATAAATGGGTAAGGAGGCCCATATAATTCAGAAATATGAATAAAATCCCTCTTCGTATGAAAGAAGATCAGTAGTGGAGTTGTATTTCACACCCTCATGTGTGAAAGAGGACATTTGCATAAAGACAAGGTCAAGTTTGACCAAGTCAAATAGCACAGTGATAGGAGGTGGAGATCATCTTGTGGGGCAGCGCAGTGAAAGAGGAGGGAATTTTCCTTGATGGAGGAAACCCTAATGAGTGGGACCCATGGAGAGGGAGCTTGCATTTGTTTAAAAGGAGGGAAAGGCATCCATTGTAACTCATGCTTATGATTAGTGATTTCTTAGTTTGCTTAAACTATTCGCAGTCTCCTGTTGTTTAGCAGAGTTGTAGTGTTGTTTAGCATAAGGAATTCCTCTTTAGGATTCATTCTCATTCTTGAGAGGCCTCTTGAGGGATTTCACTTTATTTCTACACATTCATGCTCAAGGCCAAGCCACCTCCTTCAACTACAACGTTATTTCTACTTAATTATAACATTGTGTTGCAGGGTGTTACAGTGGAGGTTCCAAAACACCATTTCTTGGCTTGCTCTTCAGAGGAGAGAGACTTATTTCCTTTGGGAGATCAGTAAGGGAGGATTCATAGCATATTGCAGATATTTTTCCAACACATTTTATTCCACCTACAGCGTAGTATCCTTTAGTGACTATTTTATTTTCAAAGTACATTTGTAGAGGGGGTTTGCAATGTTGATTGGAGGGTACGATATTCAGTGATAGGATAAAATTTTCACTTGGAAGATCCATTAGAGGAGATATACTCATATTGTGCATCATCTTCAACTATCTCCATCTATTTCCAGTTCTCGAGTTGCCGCTGCTACTGAAACTCCGACATTTCTGCAATTTTTCCATTTTGTATATATTTCAGACAATCCTTCTAAGGATTGTTGTATTATTGTTTTATGGGGTTGAGAGCTTTCTCCTGCACATTTCTTCAGCCATATATTGTTATATATTTGTATTATTATTCAGCATGTTGCAGTATCTCCTATAAACTATGCAGTAATAGCCTGGGGCATTCTTAGTGTAGCAGTATATCTCACATTTCATGTATATGATCTATTGAGGCTTGTATTTCCAATCCTGAGTGACTCTTTCGTCAAGGAATTGTACTCTCTTGCTACTATATTATAAATTTTTTGGCTACCTACATCTTCATGTATTCAGGCTCATAAAAATAACGCTGTTACTCTATCCCTTGTTCATACATAGATGCAATCCCTTCATTGGGCACTTTTTCAAGACAACTAGGTGTGGGAGATCTGTTCAACCCACCTAGAGTGATTTTTTTGGAGCCTCCTCTTAGATTTCGGTCATAGATACATTGATCTATGGGATCCATGTATTGGTTTCGAATCCTCTAGGAGTCATTTCTGAAAAATGCATTTTTCAGGCATCCCTTGCTCATAGTTCCCATTTTGGGATATTACACCTAGCCTAGCCTAGCTTACCGGGCCTAAAATAGCCTACCCTATACTAATGTAACCTACCTTATCCTAACCTTGCGTAGCCTAACATACCCAACCGTAGCATAGCCTAACATAACCAACCCCAACATACCCTACCCTACCCTAGCCTAGCCTACCCTAGCCCTAGCCTAACCTATCCTATCCTAGCCTAGCCTAGCCTAGTGTCGCTTAGCCTAGCCTAGCCTAGCCTAGCCTTGGCTAAACTAGCCTTGCCTAGCCTAGCCCAGCGTACCCTTGCCTAGCCTAGCATAACCTTGGCTAACCTAGCCTAGCCTAGCATAGCCTAGCCTAACCTAGCCTAGCCTAGCCTAGTCTGGCTTAGCCTAACCTCGCCTAGCCTAGCCTAGCCTAACATTTCCTAGCCTAACCTAGCCTAACCTAGCATAACCCAGCGTAACCTACCCTACCCTACCCTACCCTACCCTACCATAGCCTGACGTAGCCTAGCCTACCCTAACCTAACATAACCTAACCTAACTTACCTTAACCTAACCGAACTTAACCTAACCTAGACTAACCTAACCTTACCTAGCCTAGCCTCACCCAACCTTGCCCAACCTAACCTAACCTATCCTAGCCTAACCTAAGCTTACATAACCTAGCGTAGACCAACCTAGCCTATGCTAAACGAGCCTAGCCTTTTCCACCCTAGCCTAGCCCACCCTAGACCATCCTATCCTAGCCTAGCTTAAGATAGCCTAGCCTATCCTAGTCTAACCTACCTTCCCCTACCCTACTCTAGCCTAGCCTAGGGTAGCCTACCCTAGACTACCCTACCCTAGCCTAACCTAGCCTAGCCTAACCTAGCCTAACCTAAAATAAGCTCCCCTAACCTACCCTACCCTTCTCTACCTTAAACTAGCCTAGCCTAGCCTAGCCTACCCTACCCTAGCCTAACCTATCCTAGCCTACCCTACCCTATGCTAGCCTAGCCTACACTACCCTGACCCACCATAGCCTAACCTAGTGTAGCCTAACCTACCCTAACCTAGCCTATCCTAGCTTATCCTAGTCTAACCTACCCTTACCTACCCTACCCTATCCTACCGTATCCTAGCCTAACCTACCCTAATCTATCCTACCCTATTCTAGCCTAGCCTAGCCTACCCTATCCTAACCTAGCCTACACTACCCTACCCTAGCCTTGCCTAACCTACCCTATCCTAGCATAGCCTAGCCCAGCCTAACCCTAACCTAACCTATACTATCGTAACCTACGTAGCCTAACCTAACCTAACTTAGCCTAGCCTAATCTAGCCTAAGCTAGCCTAGCCTAGCCTAATGTATCCTAACCTAAACTAAACTAACCTAAACTAACCTATCCTAACCTATCTAGCCTAGCCTAGCCTAGCCTAGACTAGCCTATCCAAGCCTAGCCTAACCTAGCCTAGCTTATCTTAGCCTAAACTATCCTAGCCTAATCAATCTCATCCTAACCTAACCTAGCCTATCTTATCCTAGCCTAACCTATCCTAGCCTAGTCTATCCTATCTTATCCTATCATATCCTAACCTAACCTAGCCTAGCCTAGCCTAACCTAACCTAACCTAGCCTAGCCTAGCATAGCCTAACCTAACCTAGCCTAACCTATCTTATCCTAACCTAGCCTATCTTATAGTGGCCCAACCTAGACTAGCCTAATCTATCCTACCCTAACCTAACCTAACCTAGCGTAACCTAGCCTACCCTATTCTAGCCTATCCTATCCTAGCCTATCCTATCCTAACCTAACCTAACCTAACCTAACATAGCCTAGCCTAACTGAGCCTAACTTAAGCTAACATAGCCTAGCCTGGCCTAACCTAACCTAACCTAACCTAACCTAACCTAGGCTAACCTAGCCTAGCCTAACATACCCTAGCCTAACATAGTGTACTCTTACCTAGCCTAGCTTAACATAGTCTGACCTATCCTAGCCTAGCCTATCCTAGCCTAGCCTAAGATACCCTAACCTACCCTATCTTGACCTATCCTAGCCTAACCTAGTCTATCCTACACTATAGTAGCCTAACCTAGCCTCCCCTAGCCTAGCCTAGCTTAACTTAGCCTCCCCTAGCCTAGCTTAACCTACCCTAGTCTAACCTAGCCTACTCTAGCCTACCCTAGCATACACTAGCCTAACCTACTCTAACCTAACCTATCCTAGTCGAGTCTAGCCTACCCTAAGCTACTCTTGCCTATTCTAGCCTAACCTAGCCTATTCTAACTTACCTTAGTCTATCCTTTAGTAGCTTAGGCTAGGCTACTCAAGCTTATGGTACTTTACTCTATATCAGAATATTAATGAAGAAATAATTCAAAAAATAAATTAATTAAAAGCTATTAATAAAAATTTAAATATAAGAAAAATTCTTTAAAGTAATTTAAATGTATGAAAATAATATTTAAAATACATTGAATTTAACCAAAGTAATAATGTGAAAATAAAATCTAACATAAATTATAAGACAAATGAAAAACATATTTGTAAATCATAAAAACATAATTGAAAATCATTTTAAGAAATCCAGTAGTCTCATCTAAATCATCTAATCTCATAGAGTAAGAAATTAAAAGAAGGCCCAAACTCTATCCTGATTAAAAAAAGGCCCAAACCCTATCAATCAAATCTTTTAATAACATGGTTAATCCTAAAATTAATCTTATAAATCTATACATCAATGGAAAAAAAAAAATATAAAACTATACATCAATGGAAAAAAAAGAATAGAGATCATGTTTGTGTGCCACCACAATTCTTAAAAATTTATCATAAAAATATGCAATATAAATGAATATTTCGGTGGAAGTAGCGCAACTCGATTTTGATGTCGCGTAGGAAAGGCATATACAGTCGATACTTTGCCTCCGCAAATTCCCAATGCAAGCATCACCGCCTGCATTCCACAGGAGTAATGGAACATGGGGACTTCGAGCACCGCGCTTCATTCGTCCAGATTATTTCTGGTGGATTCTTCGTGACAACAGTGAAAGCATACTGCTCCATATTGCACACATCCATATCCCACACATCCATAAGAGATTTGATTTGATATTTGATAGATCTAACAAAGAAATATCTAAATTATAACCAAGAAATTTGAGGCAAAGAGATTACAACTGGCTGAAATGAATTAAAAAGAAACTATGGTGAGCCCAGGAAACCATAAAGAAAATGGAATAATAGAACTGAGATGAATAAACTGGGTTTTACTAATAAAACTGAGATGAATAGATTGGGTTTAAACACCGAAAATAGAGTTGTAATAAAAAAAATAGGTGCTATTACTAACACCGTATTAATCCAAAAATTATAAAACCACTTGAAAATGAAGAAAAGACTACATATAATTCATTAAAAAGGGTTTACTTCAAGAAATACAAAATGAAGAGGCAGAAACTTACCTTTCTTGTCTAGCCGGAACTAGGTTTCTTTAGGGCCTTATTTACATCCAATGATCCAATTTGTTGTAATCTTATTTTGTCGTGGGAGACCCTGCATATTGAATTGGACAGACATCAGCTTAAAAGAATGCAATTAAAAGCAGGTGCAAACCTTATCCTGATTAAAAGAAGGTGCAAACCCTATCAATCAAATCTTTTAATAATATGATTAATTCGAAAATTAATCTCATAAAACTATACATTAATGGAAACAAGAATAGAGATCATGTTTGTGTGCTACCATATTTCTTAGAAATTAATCATAAAAATATGCAATATAAATGAATATTTCACACCTCCCAGAAATCCAAAAATGGCACCTACTAGAAAACGAATTGAATCAAAGAGCCAAAGAGAACCTCATAAATAGATTTACACCAGTGGAAGCAGCTCGATGTCGGCCTCACTTAGGAAAGGTATATACAATCGATACTTTGCCTCCGCAAATCCCCGCGCTGCATTCCACAGGAGTAATGGAACATGGGGACTTCTGGTGGATTATTTGTGACAACAGTCAAAGCATACTACTCCATATTGCATGCATCCATAAGATGATTAGATTGATGTGGTGAGTGCCAATGGCCAGATCCTCCTCCCAGCACCGAAGGGCATCATCTTAATTCTATTCACTCTCGTAATGTCAACGTCCTTCTCATTAGTCCAGGAAGCGCTGGGGTCGAAACTCCCCATCCCCACACTGTAGAACTCCACGTTGGTCTTCGCGGGGATGTAGTCACAGTGTGACACGAAACATTTGCAGGCTCTCCTTCACCAAGTAGGGGAGGATGCATTCGCACTAAAAAAAACGTTATTTCTGTGTCCAGCTTTGAAGAGGAGAATCAAAAGTAATTTAACTTGTGAACATCATAATCAAAATCCTCATTATATAACTCTGCCTCGCAGCTTTTTTAATCAACGGCTAATTTGTGAGTGGCTGTGCCACGTCCTCCCTAGCCGTTTGGTCTCTAGCCGTTTGAAGGGATAGCAGCACATCATTTCTACCTGTTAAAAGGAATGTAGCAATCCACTTTCTAATATTTTTTTCATAACTACATTCTATCCACTCACATGGTCATCAACATCCATTATGGTGATGGGATAAGGCAGGTAGTTATTATGAAGTCACGGAACAAACCATAAAATTTTCCATCTCAATTATGTGAGCTTCAATTATGTGAGCTTGCTTAGGGCTATTTTTAGAATATAAAAAAATTATTAAAAAATTATAATATTTATATTAAAATTATAATATTTCAATTAAAATATAATGGTAAGAGTTGTTGCATATGTTGATAGGGACACAAGAATAAAGTTATTGAGATGTAAAATAGCATTACATTGTACTTAAGCATAATAGATTTAATAATATTACAATTTTATCATTTAGTTCTAATTAAAATATATTTGTTTTAAATAATATATGAACTTTTTAGTTTAAATATTATAAAAACAAACTAATATGGTCATTAAATTTAATACAAAGTGGATTAAAATAATAAGTCTAAGGTTATATTGATTATGGATAGAAAAGAAAATTAAAATAATAAGACCTAAGTTTAATAGATTATGGACCATAGATATTAAGGATTATGTGTGATATGTATTTGTTATAACTATCTTATTACTAAAACAAAGTACCTCCAATTGTGTTAGGAATGGTTTTATAAAGCTTACTATATGAAAAATTGTGTCACAACATTGTATGACAATATTGTGAATTTTTAAGGAATTTTTATTTGATTGCCCAAAATGGGTGTACAAATTTTGAACCTCTACTCTCTTAATTCGGATCTGCCACTAGCTTAAAAGGTATTACCCGAATAAAAACACCTAACATATGCAGCACAAAAGTGGAAATAGACATGTTAGTGACCAATGGATTAAAAGTGGACATAATTTTATTCCAAATATAAGATAATCTCTATTATATGATTTTTTTTTAAGTTAAAAAAAATATAATAGAAGTGAAGCCGTTTTACATAGACCTCCATAAATACTAGGTGGCCTTGACATCAAAAGTCACTAGGTTTAGCTAATATTATCCTCCAAATTCCAAAATTGTGAACCTAATATGAATTCAGATATATTTAATTTAATTTTCCATAAACGTCAATCTATAATGAAATCCATATATGAATGCTAGAAAAACTATGAAGAGCGGTTGAGGTTGAAGTTCAACAGAATTTGACCCACAATTTTTTTTTTTTTTTTTTATTAAAAAGAGGGTGAAGCTTAGTGATATTTGAGACCTCTTTGTTAGATTTTGAACAACTCCATACTCACTCATTGTAATGACCTTGACAATGTTATTTTAGTGACATCACCATGAGTCCTTGATTGGTTCCATAACACTAAAATCGGTACAACTTATAGATACAATTTAATTTAATAATTTCAATATGAATTAATTTTTGTATAAACGTAAATATTAATTTTTAAATATTTTTAGTCTAAATTAAGTATGTTTTACATTATATAAATCAAATTAATTAATTCTTTTATTCTTATTAAAATATTTAAATAATAATTTTTAATTTTTTTATAAATAAGAATAATATTTAAAAAAATCATAATTTTATAATAACTTATTATTTTTATTATGTTTTGAAGTTTTTAAAATCCTACCAAATTATTATTAAAATTAGATGATCTAGATTACAAGTGATATTTTTATCATATGTTTAGGGATAATACATAATTTTATCACACACACACACACATATATTCTCAAAGTTGAATACTAACATGAATTAGGTGACTTAGTTGACAACTACTTGCTATCCATGAGTGAGTTTAGTTTTATGCAAGAACATAAAAAGCTTGTAAACATAATAAAAGAAATCAAAATCAGTCATGAATAACAATGAATATATTTTTTATGTGGATACTATGGAATTTAAAGTGAAACAAAGAACTAGATTGTGGTCAAACTATTATGGAAGACCTTTGTGTGTGTTTAAGCTTATGTTTGACTGAAAGAATATATAGTGTGTGAGAATAATGCATTTTTATATAAAAAAATGGGATATACAAGGTTCATATGAAATTTATGATGTGAAAGAGTGGAACATAAAGTTGTAGTGGTCAATTCCTACACATTAGTTAAACACCTATTAAATATTTATCAAAATTTGACTTATATAAGCCCAATAATAAGATTAGGAGAATCGATTTAAAAATATTAGAGTTTTTCACACATAGACATGGATACTAGTAATCATCCATTAAATAATTAAAGTTGAAAATGAAAACTATATTTAATCATAGCTTTTATAATCATTACACAGAGAGGCCCTCTACAATCCGATATTGAGTAGATGTGTAGACATTGCATCTTACATGCTAGAAGCTAGATGTAAATATTTTTTAATTTCAGTTTTTTTTTTTATTGTAATTTTGTTTCTAATTAATAAAATTACTAACATTTCTTTTAGATAAAATAAAATCGTATCCCATTAAAATATATAACATATAGATAGTAGTTATAAATTAACATCGATTTTACCCTATAAATTAAAATGTCACATCTGCTCTTCATATATCACACATTATTTTGTTTTTTAACTTCCTTACTAATCATTTGTATATGTTATTGCATGGCATATAATTCCTATATTTTCTTATTGTATTTGGTAAATAGTTGATCTTGATGAATTATATCTATGCACTTATTTTTTTTTTCTTGGTAAAACTAAATCTATTTATAAAACATAATAGTACAAAACTGCGCTAGTTTCGGTTGTGTGAGCCTGAGAATTGGGCTTGATGTCCAAGCTTAACTTTATCAACTGAACTTCCCAGAGTGGGAAACCAGTTCTTTTAAAATAAATTCCACTGCCCTCAGAAGGGAAACCGGTAAAATAGTAAAAGTACTGTGATACAACAAGAGACAGTAAACTGGAATAGCCTATATCTTTTACAGCTGAATATAAACTCAAAAAAGAAAAAAATTCTTCCATGAGGTCGAAAATTTATACCAAAGCACGCTGAGGGGGATCAAAGTCACCGTTCAGGAGTAGGGGACTCCAGCTCTTCCACGATCCTGGAACCAAACTTAGCTTCTCCATCATCATTGTCCTTCTCTGGCACGCCACTCTTGCTGAAGAAGTTCACCTGCAAATTTTCCATTCCAAGAATGGGATGACCAATGCTCACTGGCTCAACAGGGTCTCGAATGTCAATATTTGCATGTGAGGGCTAAGGGTTAGGCGAAATAGGGGCAGGGCGGGGCATTGAAGCTAGAGCTGGGATAGGGGATTCTTTGCAAACAGTAACAGTGATGAAAGCAGTGAGAACATGCATGTTTGAGGAGCAATGAAGCGAAATTCTGCCCTTTGTGAAGACTGGAAGAGGGCTAGGTTGGTGGGAAAATTAGAAGCAGGGGAGGCAGGCTGAGAGACAGGCAGAGGAGGCTGTGAAGGTGGAACAAGGTGAGTGCTTCCAGGAGGGTAGGAGATGCCTCTCCAATGCCCAAAATCCAAATGCAAACTCCAATCTACGTCCTCCTTAGAAGATGTCGAGGGCGAGCTAATGGAAGTGCGAGGGCGGGAAGAGCGCCCTCTACTCGTTCTGTGCCTGCAACGCATTCTCTGCCTGAGCCGAGGCATGCCGCATGAAGCCAGGAGTGCTTGGGGAAGAAGGAGCAGTCGGGATGCAACGAAGATCTCTGAAAAACAGCTGCGTGAGAAGGCAAACAGAAATTGAGATGACAGTAGCTGGTCTGGGTGAAGTGGAAACCTGGAAGAGTTTCCAAGCATCCCAGGATGGAGCAACTTCGACCTGTTTGGGTGCGTTCACTTGGAACAGTGCAAGCAGGGGAGCAACTACCACAGACGGGAGAAGGATGACTACAAAAAACACAATGAGCAGACGAATTATCCAGAATGAAATCCATAGCCAAATGAAACAGCAAGGCGAGGCAAATGACAGGCGTGCTGAACGGTGTTAAAGCAGAACAGGTTGGTGAAGTTAATGTGTGAGTAATGGCACTGTAGGGGGCCATATGTTCACAGCAAGCGAACTCCCTCAGGATCCACCAAGGGGCGGAAGTCCCATCACTCCGAGCCATCATCCACATCCGAAGTATATCTATGCACTTATTACCTAATGTTTCATGCATATTTAATTTCCCCTATGATTATAATTGGATCATTTTCAGAATTACTATATGGAAGAATCATCTCCCTAGATGAATCTTATAACATTTAAACCTAACTATCCAACCCCCATTTCTTATTTATTTCCACAATTAATATGGTCATTTATTAATTCCTATACCATTAGGTCATATCACATAAATTATGTATGGTAACTCGCCACATGACAAGTACATTACCCCTAATGCGTCCATGCGGCCAACGCTATCCCATCTAATGAGCGAATGATAACACATGATGAGAACAAGGTATGGTATGAATACATGAAGGATGTAGATTCGTTGTTCCCATGTAATGGTTCTTATTTTTCCACCCAAACCTTAAGCTTGTATAGACATTTCCTGTGAACTAATCGACATTTTTCTCTCCTGTGATTGGAAACTAGTAATAGCCACAAATCTACCAACGCTATTTTTACAGCCCAACAATAGTGCACTATTTATGGAGCCCAGGTATTATGGTTCAATAGACTATTTCATGTTTTTTTCATTTTCCACAATAAGGGTTCTACACTTGGTCGTTTTGTAAATTTAAATTTTCTAAGAGTGGTTATTATCACTTTGAAATTCGGTTCCTTGGTTTTCCATATCCTCCTAAAGATGTGAAATTATTGTCATCAACACTCAGTTTCTAATGTATAGGTTAACAGGTTGATGTGTCTTTTTGGGTTCATTGGTTCATCTCCAAGAACCATGGCTACATAAGGTGACGAATTCACTCCTTCCCTCTTCGTATGTACTAGTGAGTTACTAATTGAATTTTTATGCCTATTCTGCTTTAAATTTCCATTAGAACAATATTTACTCTTACAAACACCAGGGTTTTATATATGCCAAAGGAAAATTCCTCAAAGTTCAATTCTTTCCTGATAACAATTTTACTCGGCCTTGCAGGGTGTCTCTATAGCCATAAGACCCAATCACCGCACAAAGGCATCAATCCTTTGTTTTACTTTACTTTCTTAGGTAATTTAATGGCTCTTCCTACTGCATGTATGCGTGTATGGTTTTTTTTTGTTACATATTCTTTTGGATATGGCTTTCCTACCTCAGAGCTAACTTATATTCCATTTTCAGCAACATGGTGAAGAACGCAAGCTCCATTGACATATACTTGGGTAATATAAATAGGAATTCCCTGGATAATTATTTGCTAATGCATATTATTTTTTTTCCTCCAACATCATTCTCGTTGGTTGATTGTGAGATCTACTTTGCAGGTACACACGCTACCCTCAAACCCTGTCTCAGACTATGGAGGTTTTGGACCCATCTTCAACTGACTTGACATAGAGTTTTTCAAGTCAATTATTTTAGTACTTCTCCTCAAGTTTCCCCTTCCAACACTTGATTTTTTCAAGTTTCGGATGTGGTGGAAAATATGAATAACCCAATTGTGTTTTTTTCTTTTATTTTTTGTTTAATGGTTGTGTAATTATGGCTTATTTTTATTCATTGGGTAGTTTATTCCCTTTCTTTTGATATTTTTTCTTCCTTCTATTTAAATTTTTCACTATGGACTTTTTTTGATATTCTTTATGAGCTATCTTGTTTTCATGGGTTCATAAGAGATCCTATAACTGTGTGTTCTTGCTTACTAGAAGGGCAATTTATATGTATATGGATGCATATTGTGATAGTTATATGGCTTTTTATAGTATATATGTGTATGGTATTTATATTACAAGTCCATGGTAAATTCAGTTGATTAACTCGTAGTGAATTAACTTAGCTCATACTAATATCGATGGTTGAAACTAGGTTCACTGGTCAATTTGTTAAGATATCAATATCAATTTACTAACAAAGTATTTCTACAGAGGTTATGTTTATGGGTGTTCTTTGAATATAGTAGTTAACTTATTCTAGTACTCAAATTTCTATAATTTTATTTTCCTAAAAATTATTTCATTTAATTATCTAATTTTTTGATATAACAAAATAAATTAAAAGCTATTAAAAAAATTGTAAATATAACAAAAATTATCTAAAATAATTTGAATGTATGAAAATACAATTTAAAATACATTGAATTTAAAGAAAATAATAATGTAAAAACAAAATCTAACACAAGTTATAAGATATAAATGAAAAATTATTTTTAAATGAAAAACATAATTGTAAATTATAAACACATAATTGAAAATTATTTTATGAAATCAAATAATCTCATCTAAAACATTAGAAAATATATTTTTTTTTACTAGAAAAGGTGTTCCAGAACTGATTTTGAGGACCACATGTTAAGTCAACTAATATTTTTAATTGAAAAAAAAAACTCACAAAATTATAAAGCTAATCAACCAATACTTGTAATTTGACTTTATGGTTATTAGAAGGCTCCTAAAAAAAAATATTTAAAAAAAAAAGAATTATTTCTACTTAAGAATAGAATAATTTATCAATAAAATGGAATTATTTGGACATCCTAGTGGAATTTTTCAATTTGAGTATTTTCTTTTCTAATTAAATCCAATTTCCAATTCAATTTGTTTTATAGAAAAGATACCTAATTATTTCATATTTGAGCCAATTTCCAATACAATTAGGTGCTCAATTTATTTGACAGAAAAAATTACCTAATTATTTCATATATTCCTTTGTAAAATTTCCACCATAATGTTTATTATTTTATTAATCTATAAATATTCTAAATATTATTTTATTAATCTATAAATACTCTAAATATTTTTATTTGGAAAGAAATAAATATTATATAATTTATAAAATCAAAATCCTCAAACCATAATTGAAAAAACATAAAAAAAAAAAACTATAAAGCTAATCATCCAATACCAATACTTATGCTTTGATGTTATGGTTATTAAGAGACTACTAAAAAATAATTTATAAATAAAATGGAATTATTTGGACATACTGATGGAATTCTAGGTATTTTCTTCTCCCATTTGACCCAATTTCAAAGACGAAGATACCTAAAACAGAATTGAATTAAGTATTTTGCAACCCTTCAATTTGTTTTAAAGACGAAGATACCTAATTATTTCATAGGGTCATTTGTAAAATTTTGAGTACAATGCTTATTATTTTATTATTTGATAAATATTTTGAATATTATATTTATTATTTTATACCTATTCCAGAGCTATTATTCTCACTTTCTCCATTATTTGACATATTTACATGAGAAGGGAATTCTTCTGGATCTATTTGTCATAGAGCTGACATTCTTCACTTGAATTCCATTGTTCGTGTTCTTGTTACTTCAACTCACCTCATTCTCATATTTGGTTTTCTGACTTGTGTATTTTTATCCATTAGAAAATGTAGAAATGAAGGGGTTTTTAATTAGAGCAATCTCAAGTATTCCTTAATGTGATCCACCACCGAATTATTTTCTTCTTATACAGCGATTCAAGGTGAATTTCCTCTATCAATACTTGTTTCCCTTAATTCTCTATGAATTCCACCTCACTTTGACTTACTAGTTGTTTTTTTACTCCTCCATGGTATCCTTGGTAATTTCTATTTTGGCTTTAACTTTGCATTCAACCAATTGTCACTACAAGGTTGATTTCACATTTCTACCTAGGGTTTTTATCCTTGAAACCCTAAATGTTATTTATTGATTTTTTTTTTTATTCTAGTAATGACCATGCCTTTTGAGGCTTGAAATATTTTCTTAATTATCAATGTAGATCACCTAATTCTTATATTCTTGGCAGAAAATAGTTACTCTCTCTTCATGGTTTTTAATTATTAAACCCTAATTCTTCCATTATTTTTATTCTCTCTTTTAAAATGGTTATTTAAAGTGTTATTACTTATAATTTTTTTGCACCATTCATTAATTTGATATAGAGTTCTTCACTCCTGAAAAATAATTACCCTCTTTCTTCACTTACTCTCTTTCTTTAAGATATTATGCTAACATTTATTTGTTGTTGAACTTTACAAGGTAATAGAAATGGGTGCACCAGATTCAATCTTGAGAATATATTCTTCGGGTTCATTCTCTATTAAAGTAAATCATCATTTGTTCTGATAAATACAATCACGTTCTTTTACACTTGTTTAAATTCCGTGTTTTTTACTCTCATATAGGTATCGATTCAATCGAGTGCATTTGTACTATACTTTTGCTATCTCGTGACTCTTTTCGACAATCAAGACTAAGTTAGTTCCTTTCTCTTCCTTACAGTTCATTCGTATATGCTTAATTAAGTACTTTTCATCTATATGTTTGAGACGTATTGGTCTATGATTTCCGGGGAAAGGAAAAATTCCTTTATATTATGGGTCATCTTATTTTGAACAAAATATTATTCTTCCTTCAAACGATTTTAGGCAATACGTTGGTTAACCTATGTATTAGGTATATATGGTCAAGATCTTATAGTTTTTCAAGTCCTCATAGACCTTGTGATTGTATATATGTTTCTTTTAATTGTTGGGTTGATATACCATTTCCACATTTTTATTTTCTAAGAACCTAATTTTATGCTTGTTCTCCTCTGTAATGTGTGAATAGTAAACGCATAGTTTATTGTTATCTTTCCATGGCTATGGCTAGTATGTAATTATGCTCTACTGTTTTATATATTTTTCAATGTTATTCTTATTATATTTTTCATATATACTTGTATTCATTATATGTAATTGACCAACAATTTATCTTTAAAAAAAATAGGAAGTCTACACCCAACATGGGATCTTTTCTTTCAATTTATTTTCTACAAAATATAAATCTATTGTTCAATATTTAATAGAAGGTAAAGGCATGTGTCATCTTAAATTTGTATTGGCTAGGCCTTAACTTTTCTAAGAGTATTTTTCCTATCCTAAAGTTATATTCCCTCATTGTGAGTATTTGTTAGGTTTTCTTTTTTCCATTATAATCCACATAATTTACCTATGTAATTTAAAGTAATTGCAGTAAGAAAATAATTTTCTGAAATTTCAAATACACATCTTAATATGACATTTCTTATACTGTTTAAATATAAAGCTTTCCTTGGTTGCTTCATAGTCTCTACTCCTTTGTACTAGTCCCTTTACCTCTGATAGGGATTCTTCATTAAATTTAATATTTAAGTGTTTGTATACAAATTCATGCATATATATGCTAATTATGATTATGTATACATACTTTAACCTTCTATTTATTCTATTAAAACTAAGTTAAAGTATCTACTCTAGTATAATTTACTAAGATAAGGATTTTGTTAGTATAACAAATTTAGTATACTTTTTCCACTCCTAATCAAGATATTTAACCATACTCACAAAAAACCTTAATATAAATGGTATACAGGAATATTAAATATATTCCATGTTTCCTTATCTAAAATCATTGCCCATATTCATTTATAATAACTCTCAATAGTTCCACTTAATTTTTTTCCAACTCCCTCTTAAGTGGAAGTTTTACCTTATTTATTTTAGTTTTAATTTGTACTTTATATGTATGTGTTTAATATTGAGGGTTAACCTTACTCCTTTTTATATTAGATACTCTAAGAATCTAGTTATTTAGATTCTCTTTCCAAAGCCCAAGTTAGAATTCTCTCAAACTCAAAATATAACTTAGAAAATATAACACAGGAATATAATCATTATAAACACAGGAATATGTAATTATAGCCATAATAATTTACTCTATTTAATTCCATGCAAATTCCTCATATAAGTGAGCCATTTTAACATAACTCATAGAAATTAACATAACTCGTTTTAACCTAACCTAGCCTCACCTACCGTAACATAACCTATCCTAATCTAGCATATCCTAAATTAACCTACCCCAACCTAGCCTAACCGATAGCCTACCCTTGCCTAGCCTAACCAAGCCATTCCTAGCCTACCCTACCTTACCCTAACCAAGCCGAGCATAACCTAGCCTATCCTAGCCTAACCTATACATGCCTAGCCATGCCTAACCTACCCTAACCTAGCAAAGCCTAACCTAGCCTAATCTATCGTAGCCTAGCCTAGATTAACCTCGCCATGTCTAACATAACCTAACCTAGCCTACTCTAGCCTAGCTTGGCCTAACCTAGCCTGGCCAAGCCTAACCTAGCCTTGCCAAACATATCCTAAGCTTGCTTAACCTAGATTTGCCTAACATAGCCTAACCTAACCTAACCTAATGAAAACCTAACCTAACCTAACCTAACCTAGTCTAGCCTAACCTAGCCTAACCCTACCTAACCTAACCTTCCTTATCCTAGCCTAACCTAACCTACACTAGCCTAAGTTAACTTAGGCTTGCCTAACTTAGCCAAACCTAGCCTAGCATAACCTAACCTAACTTCTCCTACCCTAGCCTAGCCTAGCCTAGCCTAACCTATCCAAGACTATTATAATATAGCCTAACCTAGCCTAACCATCACCAACCATGCATAGCTTACCCTAACCTAGCCTAACCTAACCTAACCAAGCCTAACCTAGCCGAGCCTACCCTAACCTAGCCATGCCTATCTATCCTAGCTTAATGTAGCTTAGCATAACCTAGCATAAACTAGCCTAACCTAGCCTAAAATATCCTAACCTAACCTATCCTAACATAGCCTACACTATCTTACACTAGCCTAGCCTAGCCTTGCCTAGCCTAACCTATCCTAACATAGCCTACACTATCTTACACTAGCCTAGCCTAGCCTTGCCTAGCCTAACCTATCCTAACATAGCCTACACTATCTTACACTAGCCTAGCCTAGCCTCGCCCGCAACCTATCCTAACATAGCCTAGCCTAACCTAACCTAACCTAACCTAGCCTAGCCTTACCTAAAATAATGTAGCCTAACCCAGCCCAACCTAGCTTAACCTAGCCTAGCCGAACCTAGCTTAACCTAACCTAACCTATTCTAACCTAACCTAGACTAACCTAGCCTAGTCTAGCCTAGCCTAACCTCGCCTAGCCTAGCCTAGCATCGACTAACCTAGCCTTTCCTAGACTAGCCTAGCCTAGCCTTGCCTAGCCTAGTGTAACCTTGGCTAACCTAGCTTTGCCTAGCCTAGCCTAGCCTAGCTTAGCCTATCCTCGCCTAGCCTAGCCTAGCCTAGCTTAGCCTAACCTCGCCTAGCCTAGCCCAGCATTGCATAGCCTAACCTAGCCTAACCTAACATAACCTACTGTAACTTACCCTACCCTACCCTACCCTACCCAACCCTACCCATACACTACCCTAGCCTAACATAGCCTAGCCTAACCTAGCTTAATCTAATCTAACCTAGCCTAACCTAGCCTAGCCTCACCCAACATTGCCCAACCTAACCTAACCTATCCTAGCCTAGCCTAACCTTACCTAGCCTAGCCTAGCCCAACCTAACCGAGCCTAGCATAGCCCACCCTAGCGTAGCCCATCCTAGACCATCCTATCCTAGCCTAGCCTAGGATAGCCTAGCCTAGCCTAGCCTAACCTACCTTCCCCTACCCTACCCTACCCTAGCTTAGCCTACTCTAGCCTAGCCTAGGGTAGCCTACCCTAGACTACCCTACCCTAGCCTAACCTAGCCTAGCCTAACCTAGCCTAGCCTAACCTAACCTAAGCTCCCCTAACCTACCCTACCCTACTCTACCTTACACTAGCCTAGCCTAGCCTAGCCTAGCCTACCCTAACCTAGCCTACCCTACCATACCCTATGCTAGCCTAGCCTCCACTAACCTGGCCCACCATAGCCTAGCCTAGCATAGCTTAACCTACCCTAATGTAGCCTACCCTAGCCTATCCTAGCCTAATCTACACTTACCTACCCTACCCTACCCTATCTTACCCTATCCTAGCCTAACCTACCCTAATCTATCCTACCCTACGCTAGCCTACCCTACCCTACCCTAGCCTAACATATCCTACACTAGCCTATCGTAGCCTTGCCTAACCTACCATACCCTAGCGTAGCCTAGCCCAGCCTAACCCTAACCTAACCTATCGTAACCTAGCCTAACCTAACCTATACTATCCTAACCTAACCTAACCTATCCTAACCTACTTGGCCTAGCCTAACCTAGCTTAGCCTAGCCTAGTCTAGCCTAAGCTAGCCTTGCCTAGCCTAATGTAGCCTAACCTAACCTAAACTAACCTAAACTAACCTACCTAGCCTAGCCTAGACTAGCCTAGCCTAGACTAGCCTAGCCAAGCCTAGCCTAACCTAGCCTAACTTATCTTAGCCTAAACTATCCTAGCCTAATCAATCTCATCCTAACCTAACCTAGCCTATCTTATCCTAGCTTAACCTAGCCTAGCCTAATCTATCCTATCTTATCCTATCATATCCTAACCTAACCTAGCCTAACCTAACCTAGCCTAGCCTAGCCTAACCTAACCCAACCTAGCCTAGCCTAGCCTAACCTAGCCTAACCTAACCTAGCCTAGCCTAGCCCAGCCTAGCCTAGCCTAGCCTAGCCTAACCTATCTTATCCTAACCTAGCCTAACCTAGCCTATCTCATCGTGGCCCAGCCTAGACTAGCCTAATCTATCCTACCCTACCCTAACCTACCCTACCCTATTCTAGCCTATCTTATCCTTGCCTATCCTATCCTAACCTAACCTAACCTAACCTAACATAGCCTAGCCTAACCTAGCCTAAGCTAAGCTAACATAGCCTACCCTAGCCTAACCTAACCTAACCTAACCTAGGCTAACCTAGCCTAGCCTAACATACCCTAGCCTAACATAGTGTACTCTTACCTAGCCTAGCTTAACATAGTATAACCTATCCTAGCCTAGCATATCCTAGCCTATCCTAACATACCCTAACCTACCCTATGTTGACCTAACCTAGCCTAACCTAGTCTATCCTACGTTATAGTAGCCTAACCTAGCCTCGCCTAGCCTATCCTATCTTAACATAGCCTCCCCTAGCCTAGCTTAACCTACCCTAGTCTAACCTAGCCTACTCTAGCCTACCCTAGCATACATTAGCCTAACCTACTCTAACCTAGGATATCCTAGTCTAGTCTAGCCTATCCTAAGCTACTCTTGCCTATTCTAGCCTAACCTAGCCTACTCTAGCTTAACTTAGTCTATCCTTTAGTAGCTTAGGCTAGGCTACTCAAACTTATGGTACTTTACTCTATATTAGAATATTAATGAAGAAATCATTCAAAAAATAAATTAATTAAAAGCTATTAATAAAAGTTTAAATATAAGAAAAAATCTTTAAAATAATTTAAATGTATGAAAATACAATTTAAAATACATTGAATTTAACCAAAGTAATAATGTGAAAATAAAATCGAACATAAATTATAAGACATAAATGAAAAACATATTTGTAAATCATAAAAACATAATTGAAAATCATTTTAAGAAATCCAATAATCTCATCTAAATCATCTAATCTCATAGAGTAAGCAATTAAAAGAAGGTCCAAACCCTATCAATCAAATCTTTTAATAATATGGTTAATCCTACAATTAATCTCATAAAACTATACATCAATGGAAAAAAAAGAATAGAGATCATGTTTGTGTGCTACCAGAATTCTTAGAAATTGATCATAAAAATATGCAATATAAATGAATATTTCGCACTTGGAAGAAATCCAAAAATGGCACCCTACTAGAAAATGAATCGAAACAGAGAAAAATAATCAAATCAGAGAGCCAGAGAGAACCTCATAAATAGATTTGCATCGGTGGAAGCAGTGCAGCTCGATGTCGATGTCGCGTATGAAAGGCATATACCGTCGATACTTTGCCTCAGCAAATTCCCAATGCAAGCATCACCGCCTGCATTCCACAGGAGTAATGGAACATGGGGACTTCGAGCGCTGCTCTCCATTCGTCCTGATTCTTTCTGGTGGATTCTTTGTGACAACAGTGAAAGCATACTGCTCCTCCATACTACACACATCCATATCCCACACATCCATAAGAGATTTGATTTGATAGATCTAACAAAGAAATATCTAAATTATAACCAAGAAATTTGAGACAAAGAGATTACAACTGGCTGAAATGAATTAAAAAGAAACTATGGCGAGCCCAAGAAACCATAAAGAAAATGGAATAATAAAACTAAGATGAATAAACTGGGTTTGTTTTAGACACCGAAAATTGAGTTCTAATAGAAAAAATAGGTGCTATTACTAACACCGTATTAATCCAAAAATTATAAAACCACTTGAAAATGAAGAAAAGGGTTTACTTCAAGAAATACAAAATGAAGAGGCAGAAACTTACCTTTCTTGTTTGGTGGGAACTAGGTTTTTTTAGGGCCTTGTTTCCTTCCAATGATCCAGTTTGTTCTAATCTTATCTTGTCGTGGGAGACCCTGCGTATTGAATTGGATAGACATCAGCTTAAAATAAAGCAATTAAAATGTAACACCCCCAATTTCTGTGTTAAATTTGAAAAAGTTAGACATTTGAACTTTAAATCCTAAAGGGAGTGGACCCCAAAGGATAAGTATGGTGTGAATGTATTTGAATATTTAATTTGAGGAAATAAATAAAATGATTGTGCATTTTGACCAAGATGAGAATTAGAGATCACTTGCCAAATCCATGAGGTGGATAAGGCAACAAATCCCCACAATCTTTCAAAAATCCTTGAAATAAATTAATTTAGATTTAGAGGAGGAATCTAAATTTCCCCAATGATGAGGAAAGTAGTTGGGAAGAGGTAAGAAAAGCTGGAAAAGCTGAGGAAAAGCATAAAATAGCTTTAAAGAGTCCCAAAATGGGAAGCCTAGGCTAAACAGGAAAGAAAGCATCCTGCTATTCTGGACGCAGAATTAGAAACATGCTTTGGGGAATTATGAGCTTAAATAAGCTGCTCCTAAGCAGATCAGAGGTGGATCTGTGATGGAGGTGATCTCAGCTCGGGGGTGAGTTCTGGGAGACAAAGAGAACTCTAAGGTTGGGAGGTTGGTCATTTGCAATAGTGGTATGTTTCTGAAATTCTTGTTATTTTGATTTATTATGGTATGAATTGGCTACATATAAAAGTAATTTGAATGGTATGATTGAGTTTAGTACTACATTTAACAAAATCCATTCTAAGGCATTCACCTTCCAGATTTTGTTTAGTTGTAGACCAGAAATCTATAGAGTAGAAACCCATAGAAACTTTAAACCAAGATCGGTTTAAATCTGAGGGTACTTAGTCTCCATAGATAATTAAATACTAACTTGTTTCATAAATATATGTAAAGGTGGAATTGTATACTCATAGGTATGCTAGAAAAATATTGTAGCAGAACTGAAATCTACATGGTACATTAAAAGAGAAGCAAAGACATTAGAATATGTATTTTGAGTTCTTTCTAGATCCAGATGTAATTCCACTCTATAAAAGTGTAATAGCCTTTATAGCATCTGTAGTGCACATTTCATTCCTTAATTTACCTCTAAACCTTGAAATAAAAATCGTAGCAAAATAATTTAATTAAAATTAAGGTATACTACCAAATTAGTGACATCATACATGTATATGCAAGTAAAACAAAAAAATAATATAAGTACCGAGAGCTAAAACCATAGCTCATTTTAATATTGATTTCAAAGAAAGTGTTAGACGAAAAGATTTCTATACGAACCATATAGGGTTCCGTTGATTATGGTTAAACTATATTCATTATGGAGATACCGAATCTATTATGCGTTCAGCCTATTTGCAAGGAATTTCTCCAGTCAAACAAACATAAATTAGGCCATGGTATTATTTGGTCCTTTTGCACATTAGACAAAATGAAAAAAAAAAAAAACTATGAAACAACCCATCAATAGTAATGGCCGACTACATGACTATTCGCTGTGTATTGAGCTTCATGCAATGGATTTGAATAATTTTTGTATGCCGGAAGTACTATATTAAAACTCCAAAGTCAGCGTGACATTACCTATACTTGTGAGAATTTCTACCATCATTAAAACACTAGGAATACAGAGTTGAATTTTTGTTAAGGGATGGGGATGACCGATGCAAGAGTTCGGTACCCTCCCTTGCAAGGATCATTAGTTATTATCGCCATTAAGTCGAAAGGATGCCTACTGAAATAGTTCGAACCTGATGGGCTAATACGCCTTTGAATCTAGCTGACTGAGACAGTTTACCATAAATATATAATCGTAGCCATAAAGTAAGTTTGACAGATAGCGGTTGATTTCAAATGATATCAGAATTGTGAAAGCACATACCAACAAAATTAATGCAAAAAACTCTGCAACCGGAAGAAAGAAATTAGGGATTTACCTGTGAATAGGGTTTCCTTCCCACCCTTGCGTCTTGTCGACGTTAACATCATTAAAACGAGAAATCCATACGATGTGCAAAGAAATTAGAACGCCGGTTGTGGAGAGACTTTCAAATTTGGATGCAGAGAAACCTAAGATCCCGCATCCGGACGTAGAAAAAAAAAATATATTAAGAAAGGCCTCGGTGTATAGCCATTAGGGAAGCCTGCTAATGTTTTTTGCACATGTAATGCGTGCTGAATGCCGCAATGATAAATCAGTGAACCATAACTCTCACAAGCAATACGACTAGGGTTTACATCCGAGCAGATTAGCAAAACTATGATAAGAATAAAACGAGGATTAAAACGTGCTAGAGGACAGGCTAGATCTCCGCCCTCCAGTGAACACCCTGAGACGCCGACATCCTGCCCTCTCTACGCCAAACAAACAATAGATGATGAGACATTGTATTATCGAAATAAAATAAAAACGAAGTAAGGATCTCAGAACGTAAGGAATTATAAAAATGAGGGGATTCAGAGAAACGTGAAACCTCACGCTGGAACTCTCCAGCAATACAGACGCCTTCACGATAACTTAACATCCCTGCACATGATTCACATCACAACTTAGGTGAAGAAGCCGGAAGGGAGTCAATCACAAAACAAGAGCAAATAAATGGGTAACCGTAACCTGATCTGGTTATACCATCAACAACAGGCAAGGGGAGCGTTGAATGGTAACGATCCTGTATCCCCGAAATAGATAGGAAGGGTCGGATAAATAAATCGGCATAAGAGCCTCGAATTAAAAGAACCCTCAAAACCCTAATCCCACTGCCCCAGAACTTCAGAAAATCCCGATGTCGATTGAGAAAACTCAACCACGTCGATAGGAGGGTACCAGGCGATATTAAGGAGCACAGAGGAGGTATGGTATCGTATGCACGTAGGTACAGGGTTAACCCTAGAACTAATAACTGCCCGAGGCAGAACTCAGCACACACAGTACTTGAACCAGCTAGAAATGACAAATATCAAGCCACACGTCGAGTTCTTGCTGGCATGGGTCGATATACGCCGCCGCTGGCACTTTCCTCTCACGGGCGAGACGCCGTTCCTACAAACAAAACCAGCGAAATATCACAACCAAACTCACACGTCAAAGCAAGCCGAACATAGCACTGTGTTATGCGGATATTACAAACCATAAACAGTAGGAATAGTGAGTAATATACGTATGAAAACAAGACGCGTATGCGCAGGTTCAAAACAAAAATAATGATAAACCGTTGCCAGGTGAAATGAATTCGGAGGTTATATTTTCTACGCCAACGCGCAGACTGTCGACATTATTATCTGTGATGGTATTCGTATCATTATAAACCGATAAGGATATGCCACGCCGCGACGAATCTGAGAAAGAATGGAACGTGAATAATTCCAAAAGGTTATTATTAGGGTTAGACAGGTTTTCGAAAATTCCAAAATTAATAGGTGAAAATCGAACGCCGAAATATGTATATATCAATAATTCGAACGCCGAAATATGTATATATCAATAATTCGAACGCCGAAATCGTTACGATGGTAAACCTACACGGATATATAGCTCTATATATATGGAGTTATTTGACTATATATTATGTATTATATGCATAATCGATGTTCCAATATATTCTACATTATATTTACCCTATGTCTAATTCCTGCTTGGAAGGATGTAATAGCTTTTTCGAAGGGTATATATATAGGTAATGAATATATATTTCATGCAGCGTTTTATATATATGCGCGCCTTCAAGTAAATTTATCAAAGTGTATATATATATATGGGTTATATATATATGTGTTAGGTATAGGTGTAAGCGCATTCAAATAATTTTATCCAATGATATATATATGTGTTATATACTTTTATATAAGAGGTATATGTGTGATCGAAAGAGATGAATGTACATAGGGTCTATACTTACACTATATCTAGGGGGAATATCCCATGTTGATATAGAGGGGGTATAAAATTTTATATACATGGGTTTAATGTACACATGGGGAATATTGAATGTTATTAGGAAAGGATAGTGGAAAAGAGATCTTAAAGTTTAAAGGAGATACTAGAGGGGTAGAGGAAAATATAACAATAGATGGAAATAAACATCCAATTTCTGAACTTAATATTCAGACAACCAGGTAAATAAGAATGAAAACTCAGTATATAGGTTGAAAAAAAAAAAAAAATTTCTTAAACTGGAGGTGTTACAAATGGTATCGGAGCCCAAGTTGCAAAAAACTAGGCTGTCGTTATTGTGCTCATTGAATTCTGAATGTTATTGGACATTGTAGAGATTTTTTTTTTTGTGTTTTACTGATAAAAGTTATAAGTGTGTATAGTGGTGCTAAAATGGATGAAGAGGGAGGAATTTATGTGGATCTGTGTGACGAATTTGCTACTCTAGATCCCAATGCCCCGGTAATGGCTATGTTGCACAGGATGCAACGAGAATTGGCTGAACTAAGAAGCCAGAATGACATGTTGTCATCAGCCAGTAAGGAGCAGGAAAAGCTCATCAGAGAGCTAACTTCCCGGAACAGCCAAGAAGGTGAAGGTTCTGGAAAAAGAAAGATGGATGAGTCTGAGGATAAGGATGCAGCTAGACATCAACATAAGAAGAAAAGAGAATTGCAGGGAGAATTTAGAAAGATCAAACCTCCCTCCTATGATGGGGAGAAGGAAGAAGATGCTGAAGCTTGGTTGCTGAACATGATTAAGTATTTCCAAGTTTATGAATATGAAAGCAATCTGAAGGCCAGATTAGCTGTGTACCAGCTACAAGGAAAAGCTACACTGTGGTGGGAAGAGACAAAAATGGTGCATGCCATTGATGAAAAGATAGTTACTTGGGAAGATTTTCAGGCTAAGTTCAAAAATCGTTATTTGAACGAACGTTATTATGATGATAAAGCTAAAGAATTCCATGAACTTAGACTAGGACAGCTCACTATCGATGAGTTTTTCACTAAGTTTACCAATTTACTGAGATATGTCCCTTACATAAGGGAAGAAAAGGAAAAGGTACAAAGGTTTTTGAATTGTTTTCCTACTGTGTACAAAGAGAAAATTGAGTTTGACAACCCGAAGACAATGGACGAAGCGGTTAGAAAAGCAAGATTATGCTATCAGCAGTTTAAAGGAAAGGCTGAACAAGGGAAGAGCTGGTTGAACAACGGTGAGTTCAAGGGGAAAAGACAAAAGCCAGCATATTTAAGGAATTTTGGTAGAGATCATGAGAGGAAAAAATTCAATAAACCAAAAGAAAGCCAAACTGCTCAGTCCCAAGTGGCTTCAAAACAAGTTGAAGGGAACAATAAAAAAAAAGGGACAGTCAGAATGAAGGAACCTTTAAAGTGTTGGGGCTGTGGAGAACCCCATATGATGAGGGACTGCCCCCATCGAAATATTCATCTGATCAGCAGAGAGCGAGAGGCAACAACAGTAAATGACATAGCCAGAAATATACCAACTATCAGTGCAGCATTGGAAAATCGGCAAGCAGAACATCAAGCAACCATGGTGGAAATGGAGGGTAAGATTTCTGACCTACCTGTTACTATTTTGATTGATCCAGGTGCTTCTTTGAGCTACATTAGTCCTGGAATTGTAGAAAAATGTAAAATTAAACCTGAAAATTTCAGCAGTCATGGTTGGTACAGTTGGCCACCGGAACTAAGAGAAAAGTCACACATAATTTGCCCAAAACAACAATACACTTAAATGGCTTTCCAACAGAAGTAAATTTGAACATATTTCCATTAGGATCCTATGACTTGCTGATAGGAATGGATTGGCTGGAAAAGAAGAAAGCTCTGATGAACTGCTAGGATAAAACCCTGCATTGTGTGGATGAAGAAGGGAAACCTTTTACACTAAAAGGGAAACCAAAATCCATTTCAATAAGACAAATATTAGCCTTACAATTAAAAAGAACAGCTAGAAAAGGATACCAAGTTTATGCAGTACATGTGGAAGAAGTAGAACAAAGGACTGAAGAAAATCTGCTGAATGAGTTACCAGTGGTAAGGGAATTTAAAGAATTTTTCCCAGAGGAGATTCCTCATCTCCTCCCCAAAAGAAAAATTGACTTTTCCATAGATCTGGTGCCAGGAGCCACACCTGTTTCTCGAGCCCCCTATCGAATGAGTCCGCCAGAACTTATGGAGCTGAAGATGCAGCTGCAAGAATTACTGGATAAAGGTTACATTAGACCAAGTGTGTCTCCATGGGGAGCACCGGTTTTATTTGTTAAAAAGAAGGATGGAACTTTTAGGATGTGCATTGATTATCGTCAACTGAACAAGTTGACCATTAAGAATAGATATCCACTTCCTAGAATTGATGATATTTTTGATCAAGTGAGAGGGGCCTCAGTCTTTTCAAAGATTGACTTAAGAACTGGTTATCACCAGCTCAGAATCAAGGAAGAAGACATCAGCAAAACAGCCTTTCAAACCAGGTATGGACACTACGAATTTGTAGTCCTACCTTTTGGTCTGACAAATGCCCCTGCCACCTTTATGTGCCTGATGAATAGTGTGTTAAATAAGTATTTGGATAAATTTGTTCTGGTGTTCATAGATGATATTTTGGTCTACTCCAAAAACAAAGAGGAACATCAAGAACATTTACGGATAGTGTTACAAACTCTGAAAGAAAATCAGCTATATGCTAAGTTCAGTAAATGTGAATTTTACAAGGATAAGATTCAATATTTGGGTCATATTATTTCTGAAAAAGGCCTTGCAGTTGACCCTGAAAAGATAAAAGAAATTAAAGAATGGCCAGTCCCAACTGATGTTTCAGCAGTAAGGTCATTCATGGGGATGGCAGGCTACTATCGTAGATTTGTGGAGAGATTTTCTGCCATAGCACATCCCATCACTTCATTGCAAAGAAAGGGTGTCAAGTTCGTGTGGACTGAGAAATGTCAAAACAGTTTCGAACAATTAAAACAAAAACTTATTTCAGCCCCTATATTAAAAATTGTTGATCCTGATAAAGAGTTTGTTGTATGTACAGATGCTTGCAGAGAAGGGCTGGGAGGAGTCCTGTTGCAGGAAAATTCAGTTATTGCATATGAATCTAGGAAACTGAAAATACATGAACAAAATTATAGTGCTTATGATTTAGAATTTGCAGCTGTTATCCATGCTCTGAAAATGTGGCGGCACTATCTTCTGGGGAAAAATTTCACATTGATGACTGATCATATTAGCCTTAAATATTTCTTCTCCCAAACTGACCTGAATGCAAGGCAAGCCAGATGGGTGTCCTTTTTAAGTGAATTTGATATGGACATTAAACATATCAAGGGAAAATAAAATAAAGTTGCTGATGCATTAAGCAGAAATGCTTGTCAAAATTTGAATAGCATTGGGAGTAGTGGCCAGATTGAGGTAGAAGAGTTGGTGAGAAAAGAAGCAAGCCAAGACCCAAACTATGAAACACTCTTGGTGAAACTACAGAAAAGGGATAAAACTGGTTTCACTCAAAATAAAAAAGGGCTACTATATTACAAAAACACGTTGTATATTCCTAATGTAGAGTCATTAAAAAGAGAAATTTTGGATGAATATCACAAACAGCCTTATGCAGGACATCCAGGATACCAGAAGATGTTAACAGCCTTGAAAAAGAAGTTGTTCTGGCCAGGAATGAAGAGAGATGTGGTAGAGTATCTAAGTAGGTGTATGGAGTGTCAACTGGTTAAGGTTGAGCATCAACATCCAGTAGGTCTTTTAAACCCTTTGCCAATTGCAGAATGGAAATGGGATACAGTCTCCATGGATTTTATAACAGGGTTACCCACAACCAAGTATCAACATGATTCTATAATGGTAGTAGTAGACACTCTCACAAAAGCTGCCCACTTTATACCAGTAAATTCTACCTTTGGGACAGCTCAAGTAGCGAATGTATTCTTGAAGGAGGTAGTAAGGCTTCATGGGGTGCCAAAGGTAATTGTCTCAGACCGAGATGCTAAATTTACGGCAGCCTTTTGGAAGGGATTATTTGGAGGGATGGGTACTAAGTTGAATTTTAGTACTGCCTATCACTTTCAAACCGACTGGCAAACAGAAAGGGTTAATCAAGTATTGGAAGATATGCTAAGAATGTATGTGATGGATAGACCATCAAAATGGGAAGAGTATTTGCATTTAGCTGAATTTGCCTATAATAACAGCTACCAATCTTCTATCAAGATGAGCCCATTTGAAGCACTGTATGGTAGGAAGTGTCGTACTCCTTTGAGTTGGAGCCAACCTGAGGATAAATTAATGCTGGGACCTGATGCCTTACAGGAGATGGAAAGAATTGTAAAACAAATATAGGGAAATATCAAGACAGCACAAGATCTCCAGAAAATCTATGCTAATAAGAAAAGAGTGCACCGAGAATTCAAAGTGGGGGATCATGTGTATTTACGCATCAAACCCAAAAAGAGCACACTTTATGCTGGAAGTTGTGCAAAACTTGCTCCTAGATATTGTGGGCCTTTTGAAGTTTTAGAAAGGGTGGGACCAGTGGCTTACAAACTGGCCTTACCCCCCCATGTTAGAGTTCATAATGTGTTTCATGTTTCGTTATTAAAAAGATATGTACATGATGCTTCTCACATAGTTGATTGGAATGTTGTACATGTGGAACCAGAAGGGGAGTTTCTGCCAGAACCGCTTCAAATATTGGAGCGGGAAGAAATTGAATTGAGAAACAGAACAATGGCTAGAGTAAAAGTGCAGTGGAAGCACTTTACTGCTGAAGAAGCTACCTGGGAACGGGAAGCTGAAATGATGGAAAAATATCCATTTTTGTTTAAGTGAACTCTAATAGTTAAATAACAACACCGAGGACGGTGTTTATTTTCAGAGGGGGAATATGTAACACCCCCAATTTCTGTGTTGAATTTGAAAAAGTTAGACATTTGAACTTTAAATCCTAAAGGGAGTGGACCCCGAAGGATAAGTATGGTGTGAATGTATTTGAATATTTAATTTGAGGAAATAAATAAAATGATTGTGCATTTTGACCAAGATGAGAATTAGAGATCACTTGCCAAATCCATGAGATGGATAAGGCAACAAATCCCCACAATCTTTCAAAAATCCTTGAAAGAAATTAATTTAGATTTGAGGAGGAATCTAAATTTCCCCAATGATGAGGAAAGTAGTTGGGAAGAGGTAAGAAAAGCTGGAAAAGCTGAGGAAAAGCATAAAACAGCTTTAAAGAGTCCCAAAATGGGAAGCCTAGGCTAAACAGGAAAGACAGCATCCTGTTATTCTCGACGCAGAATTAGAAACATGCTTTGGGGAAATATGAGCTTAAATAAGCTGCTCCTAAGCAGATCAGAGGTTGATATGTGATGGAGGTGATCTCAGCTCGGGGGTGAGTTCTGGGAGACAAAGAGGACTCTATGGTTGGGAGGTTGGTCATTTGCAATAGTGGTATGTTTCTAAAATTCTTGTTATTTTGATTTATTATGGTATGAATTGGCTACATATAAAATTATTTTGAATGGTATGATTGAGTTTAGTACTACATTTAACAAAATCCATTCTAAGGCATTCACCTTCCAGATTATGTTTAGTTGTAGACCAGAAATCTATAGAGTAGAAACCCACAGAAACTTTAAACCAAGATCGGTTTAAATCTGAGGGTACTTAGTCTCCATAGATAATTAAATACTAACTTGTTTCATAAATATATGTAAAGGTGGAATTGTATACTCATAGGTATGCTAGAAAAATATTGTAGCAGAACTGAAATCTACATGGTACATTAAAAGAGAAGCAACGACATTAGAATATGTATTTTGAGTTCTTTCTAGATCCATATGTAATTCCACTCTATAAAAGTGTAATAGCCTTTATAGCATCTGTAGTGCACATTTCATTCCTTAATTTACCTCTAAACCTTGAAATAAAAATCGTAGCAAAATAATTTAATTAAAATTAAGGTATACTACCAAATTAGTGACATCATACATGTATATGCAAGTAAAACAAAAAAATAATATAAGTACCGAGAGCTAAAACCATAGGTCATTTTAATATCGATTTCAAAGAAAGTGTTAGATGAAAAGATTTCTATACGAACCATATAGGGTTCCGTTGATTATGGTCAAGCTATATTCATTATGGAGATACCGAATCTATTATGCGTTCAGCCTATTTGCAAGGAATTTCTCCGGTCAAACAAACATAAATTAGGTCGCGGTATTATTGGGTCCTTTTGCACATTAGATAAAATGAAAAAAAAAAAACTATGAAACAACGCATCAATAGTAATGGCCGACTACATGACTATTCGCTGTGTATTGAGCTTCATGCAACGGATTTGAATAATTTTTGTATGCCGTAAGTACTATATTAAAACTCCAAAGTCAGTGTGACATTACCTATACTTGTGAGAATTGCTACCATCATTAAAGCACTAGGAATACAGAGTTGAATTTTCGTTAAGGGATGGGGATGACCGATGCAAGAGTTCGGTACCCTCCCTTGCAAGGATCATTAGTTATTATCGCCATTAAGTCGAAAGGATGCCTACTGAAATAGTTCGAACCTGATGGGCTAATACGCCTTTGAATCTAGCCGACTGAGACAGTTTACCATAAATATATAATTGTAGCCATAAAGTAAGTTTGACAGATAGCGGTTGATTTCAAATGATATCAGAATTGTGAAAGCACATACCAACAAAATTAATGCAAAAAACTATGCAACTGGAAGAAAGAAATTAGGGATTTACCTATGAATAGGGTTTCCTTCCCACCCTTGCGTCGTGTCGACGTTAACAACATTAAAACAAGAAATCCATACGATGTGCAAAGAAATTAGAATGCCGGTTGTGGAGAGACTGTCAAATCTGGATGCAGAGAAACCTAAGATCCCGCATCCGGACGTAGAAAAAAAATATATATTAAGAAAGGCCTCGGTGTATAGCCATTAGGGAAGCCTGCTAATGGTTTATGCACATGTAATGCGTGCTGAATGCCGCAATGATAACTCAGTTAACCAGAACTCTCACAAGAAATACGACTAGGGTTTACATCCGAGCAGATTAGAAAAACTATGATAAGAATAAAACGACGATTAAAACGTGCTAGAGGACAGGCTAGATCTCCGCCCTCCAGTGAACAGCCTGAGACGCCGACATCCTGCCCTCTCTGCGCAAAACAAACAATAGATGATGAGACACTGTATTATCGAAATAAAATAAAAATGAACTAAGGATCTCAGAACATAAGGAATTATAAAAATGAGGGGATTCAGAGAAACGTGAAACCTCACGCTGGAACTCTCCAGCGATACAGACGCCTTCATGATAACTTAGCATCCCTGCACATGATTCACATCGTAACTTAGGTGAAGAAGCCTGAAGGGAGTCAATCACAAAACAAGAGCAAATAAATGGGTAACCGTAACCTGATCTGGTTATACCATCAACAACAGGCAAGGGGAGCGTTGAATGGCAACGATCCTGTATCCCCGAAATAGATAGGAAGGGTCGGATAAATAAATCGGCATAAGAGCCTCCAATTAAAAGACCCCTCGAAACCCTAATCCCACTACCCCAGAACTTCAGAAAATCCCGATGTCGATTGAGAAAACTCAGCCACGTCGATAGGAGGGTACCAGGCGATATTAAGGAGCGCAGAGGAGGTATGGTATCGTATGCACGTAGGTACAGGGTTAACCCTAGAAGTAATAACTGCCCGAGGCAAAACTCAGCGCACACAGTACTTGAACCAGCCAGAAATGACAAATAGCAAGCCACACGTCGAGTTCTTGCTGGCATGGGTCGATATACGCCGCCGATGGCACTTTCCTCTCACGGGCGAGACTTCATTCCTACAAGCAAAACCAGCGAAATATCACAACCAAACTCACACGTCAAAGCAAGCCGAACAGAGCACTGTGCTATGCGGCTATTACAAACCATAAAAAATACGAATAGTGAGTAATATATGTATGAAAACAAGACGCGTATGCGCGGGTTCAAAACAAAAATAATGATAAACCGTCGCCAGGTGAAATGAATTCGGAGGTTATATTTTCTACGCCAACGCGTAGACTGTCGACATTATTATCTGTGATGGTATTCATATCATTATAAATCGATAAGGATATGCCACACCGTGACGAATCCGACAAAGAATGGAACGTGAATAATGCCAAAAGGTTATTATTAGGGTTAGACAGGTTTTCAAAAATTCCAAAATTAATAGGTGAAAATCGAACGCTGAAATATGTATATATCAATAATTCGAACGTCGAAATCGTTACGATGGTAAACCTACACAGATATATAGCTCTATATATATATGGAGTTATTTTACTATATATTATGTATTATATGCATAATCGATGTTCCAATATATTCTCCATTATATTTACCCTATGTCTAATTCCTGCTTGGAAGGATGTAATAGCTTTTTCGAAGGGTATATATATAGGTAATGAATATATATTTCATGCAGCGTTTTATATATATGTGCGCCTTCAAGTAATTTTATCAAAGTGTATATATATATATGGGTTATATATATATGTGTTAGGTATAGGTGTAAGCGCATTCAAATAATTTTATCCAATGATATATATATGTGTTATATACTTTTATATAAGAGGTATATGTGTGATCGAAAGAGATGAATGTACATAGGGTCTATACTTACACTATATCTAGGGGGAATATCCCATGTTGATATAGAGGGGGTATAAAATTTTATATACATGGGTTTAATGTACACATGGGGAATATTGAATGTTATTAGGAAAGGATAGTGGAAAAGAGATCTTAAAGTTTAAAGGAGATACTAGAGGGGTAGAGGAAAATATAACAATAGATGGAAATAAACATCCAATTTTTGAACTTAATATTCAGACAACCAGGTAAATAAGAATGAAAACTCAGTATATAGGTGAAAAAAAAAAAAAAAAATTCTTAAACTGGAGGTGTTACATAAAAGAAGGCGCAAACCTTATCCTGATTAAAAGAAGGTGCAAACCCTATCAATCAAATCTTTTAATAATATGATTAATCTGAAAATTTATCTCATCAAACTATACATTAATGGAAACAAGAATAGACATCATGTTTGTGTGCTACCATATTTCTTAGAAATTGATCATAAAAATATGCAATATAAATGAATATTTCACACCTCCCAGAAATTGAAAAATGGCACCTACTAGAAAACGAATTGAATCAGAGAGCCAGAGAGAACCTCGTAAATAGATTTTCACCGGTGGAAGCAGCTCGATGTCGGCCTCACATAGGAAAGGTATATACAGTCGATACTTTGCCTCCGGAAATCCCCGCACTACATTCCACAGGAGTAATGGAACATGGGGACTTCTGGTGGATTCTTTGTGACAACAGTGAAAGCATACTACTCCTCCATATTGCATGCATCCATAAGATGATTAGATTGATGTGGTGAGTGCGAATGGCTAGATCCTCCTCCCAGCACCGAAGGGCATCATCTTAATTCTATTCATTCTCGTAATGTCAATGTCCTTCTCCTAGTCCAGGAAGCGCTGGGGTCGAAACCCCCCAACTTCTCTCCTAAGAACTCCCCATCCCCACACTGTAGAACTCCATGTTGGCCTTCACCGGGTTGTAGTCACAGTGTGACACGAAACATTTGCAGGCTTTCCTTCACCAAGTAGGGGAGGATCCATTCCCACGGTCTCCTTCACCAAGTTGTTTAAAAAAAACATTATTTCTGTGTCCAGCTTTGCAGAGGAGAATCAAAAGTAATTTAACTTGTGAACATCATAATCAAAATCCTTATCATATAACTCTGCCTCGCAGCTTTTTTAATCAACGGCTAATTTGTGAGTGGCCGTGCCATGTCCTCCGTAGCCGTTTGATTTCTAGTCGTTTGAAGGGATAGCATCACATCATTTCTACCTGTTTGGATTTTTTGTTCATTGTTAAAAGGAATATAACAATCCACTTTCTAATATTGTTTTCATAACTACATTCTATCCACTTACATGGTCATCAACATCAATTATGGTGAGGGGATAAGGCATGTAGTTATTATGAAGTCACGGAACAAAGCATAAAATTTTCCATCTCAATAATGTGAGCTTGCTTAGGGCTATTTTTAGAATATAAAAGAATTATTATAAAATTGTAATATTTATATTAAAATTATAATATTTCTATTAAAAGATAATGGTAAGAGTTGTTGCATATGTTGATAGGGACACACAATAAAGGTATTGAAATGTAAAATAACATTACATTGTACTTAAACATATTAGATTTCATAATATTACAATTTTATCATTTAGTTTTAATTAAAATATATTTGTTTTAAATAATATATATGAAATTTTTAGTTTAAATATTATAAAAACAAACTAATATGGTCATTAAATTTAATGCAAAGCCTATTAAAATAATAAGTCTAAGGTTATATCGATTATGGATAGAAACGAAAATTAAAATAATAAGACCTAACTTTAATAGATTATGGACCATAGATATTAAGGATTATGTATGATATATATTTCTTATAATTATCTTATTACTAAAACAAGGTACCTCCAATTGTGGTAGGAATGATTTTATAAAGCTTACCATATGAAAAATTGTGTCACAACATTGTATGATAATATTGTGAATTTTTAAGGAATTTTTATTTGATTGCCCAAAATGGGTGTACAAATTTTGAACCTCCACTCTCTTAATTGGGATCTGCCACTAGCTTAAAAGGTACCACCCTAATAAAAACACCTAACATATGCAGCACAAAAGTGGAAATAGACATGTAAGTGACCAATGGATTAAAAGTGGTCATAATGTTATTTAAAATATGAGATAATCTCTATTATATGATTTTTTTTAAGTTAAAAAAAATAATAGAAGTGAAGCCATTTTACATATACCTCCATAAATACTAGGTGGCCTTGACATCAAAAGTCACCAGGATCAACTAATATTACCCTCCAAATTCCAAAATTGTGAACCTAATATGAATTTAGAAATATTTACGCTGTAAAGCGTTCTTATTTGAAAACAACTTTCCTCAAATTCCACATGTACTATTGTCTAACGTTGATTTGGATGTTGGACTATTCAAACACTATGGACCTTACGATTAAATATGGTTATTGATTAGTTAAAATAAGAAAATCGTTAAACAAGTGAAGTGTGGCCATGAAATTGAAAGAAATGTCTAAGAATCCTTTGATTTCTCCAAAATATTTGATACCAGAGTTTCTACCTTCATGTTCTGTGCCTCTCCTTCGATTTAGACCCGAGGGAGCTGGACGAAGCGGATGTCGAGGGAGGTAGACGAAGCGGATGTCAAAACTCTGGCACTACAGCCTCATCAGCGAGGATGCCAAGATACGATTCAGGCAATGCAGAAGGTTGCAGCATGCCAATCCACTTGTGCGGCTCCATCTGTGTGTGGTTCTACGTTTTGGGGCTACAAAGATGAACTTGGTTCCTACGATTTGCATTCACGAATCCTATAAAAACAACTTTGGTTCCTATAAATACAACCCACCCTTCCCATGATCTTCATAGGCGCGCTTCGTTTTTCTATCTCATTGTGAATATTTTCGACAGCTTTTATTTACAGGTATGGCAACTCAGCCTTCTTAATTTCTTTATAAGATTGGATTGCTGTGTGTTTGGGAAGAATATTTGTTGCTTCTCATTAAATTTTGACAAATTTGAAACATTATGGCTGAGCATTATTTGGGTAACCGTGTTGTTTTTCTCATGTTGTTTTTCTCATGACGTACCCATGATTGTTATTGGAAAAACCAATATCTACACTATATTATTCTAGAGTATTGTAATCCTATAAATTCTATAAAGTTTTGATAATTTAGGTATTTTATGGTTTTTGTAGACCTACATTTATTTTTCAATTTTTGAGAGTCGTTCCGGTTTGTAATTTAGCATAAAAAAGTTTTCTTGATTTCCTGTAAAGCTATGAACTTGGAGATTTTTTACTATGTTATGTTTCATTTATTGTTTCTGATGCCCTGATTTTTGGTCATGGTTGCAATATTTTTAAGATGTCTTCAAATGCAAATTTTGCTGTGTGTTGTCTCTTGATCTTTTGTTTCATGGTGACTCTGTTATTCCTATTATATATTTGTCTTCAAGAAAGTTCAATTGTGCTGAGAATAAAAGAGGAACTATAGCATTATGCCGGAAAGTTCAATTGTGCTAAGAACTATAACGAACTATAGCATTATGCCAGAATTGTGTGGTAATGGATGAAATGTAAGCACTGAATCATACTGCACTTTCATAGATAAAGACTAATGGAATGAAAATGGTTTAGTAATTGTATTTTTTTGGTTTAAGTTGTTTTATTTTTCTTTGAAGATGAGCTAATATATAATTGTTACTAAAATGGAAGTTTATTTTTTAAAAACTTTAAAAAAAAAATTTCTTAAATTTAAAAATTAGTTATAACTAAAATAATGGTTATATGTAAATAAATAAATAAAATTTAAAAGTTCGTTATAACTAAAATAGTTGCTATATATCACAAAATAAATATTTATTTGTTGAGGTGTTTTTTTTTCTTATTTATTAATTTATTGTTTCATTAATAATCTATATTATTTATATGTATTTTTTAATTTAATTTACATCTTAAATACTTATTTTCATATATTTTCAGATATCTAAAATACTCAATATTATAAATATTTTCTGAAAATTTTACTATATGTTCCATATATACATTATTTACAGTTTTCTGTAAATAATATGTCTAAAAAACATATGATTATATGATTATAAACATTTAAATGAGTTTTTGAAAAGTAAAAACATGTAGTTTTTTAATTTAATATCTCACTTATCATAATTTATTTAAACTAAATTTGTGTTAAGGTAAGTAGATAGACTTCATATTTTAACATAGATTGAATCATAGCTTCTTAATATAAAATATTTTCAATATAATTTTCTGTAATATTGTAATATATTTAATAATTTAATGTTAAAATTATCTATCAAAAACCTAAATTTAGTTGATAATTATATTAAAATTTCTTTACATATTTTGAATTAAATAAAATTAAGCAGACTAACTTCAACTAACATCAATAAATATCAATTAATTATATATATTCAAAAATTTATATATTTATATAAGATAACTGCACCTTAACAAAACCATGCTTGATTTTTATAATTGAGCCTTTTTGTTTTCCTACATCCTATTTATTTTAATGAATTATAAGTCAACTTGACTTCCACATTGAGAGAGTAACGCATTTCAAACAATATAAAAAAGTAGTGACAAAAGAATATTTATATATATATAGGTCTTACACCTTGGTTATCATCAGTTGTGTCATGTGAGAGAATTGTTCATCCTTGAGTAAATCCGATACCAATGGCACTGAGTATACCATTATCATTGGTTGCTCAAATACAAGTCGCGAGTATCAGAGGGTTTATAGTAGAAAAAATCTAAGGGCACTAGTTCTTAAAAAAAATCCATCTACATTAGTTGTTTACAATTACATATAGTCAGATTTTGGATGCATCAAAGTAAATTAAAATGATAAATAAAATAATATTCCCATATTATCTTCCACCGAAAATATAGTATCCAATTTTTCATTTGAACAACATGTATTGATAAATTACTTTAATAAATAGATGTTATTTTAGTGATAAAATTACCGTCGCTCATAAAACCCTAGTAATGAACAATAACAATAAAATTCCTATCAATAACATGTAAGAGATTGTACAATATAGGTAATCCATGAAAGAAATAAATTCAGGGTGCTTTCACTTGGATTAATGACAAAGATAGAAGTGGACCAATTTCCCCAAGCTGGGATCCATCTGAATATTCCCTTTGTATTAGAATTATGCAGCATCCACACCACGTGCTCAAACCTGGCAACCTTCGAGGGGATTGAAAATCTGCCCTTCAATCACTCAATGATATGTACTAGTAAAAAATGGACACTTATCAAATATCCTCTTGGCAACACACATGATAGCCCATCGTTAAGTTCTTCATTTACTTGCAAACAATCCCTTTTTAATAAAAAATTATTAATTAAATATAATAATAACGTAAAACATTTCAGTCCAATAAAATATTAATCACCAATTTAATAAAAATTGAAAATTATCCTCCGATATAAATCACGATTAATTAAATAGAAAGCATTATAAAGATAACAATGTCTTATCTTAAGACATGAATTAACAACATATAAATTATTTATTTTATTGGTTAAATGGAATGCATCATGAATATTACATGATATAACATATATAAATAGAAGGTTTAATATATATGAATGATTAATATTAATTAAATAAAATAAATAGAATGCATTATAAATATAACAATGTCTTAGGTTAAGAAATGAATTAACAACATATAAATTATTTATTTTATAAGTTAAATGGAATGCATCATGAATGTTACATGATATAACATATATAGATATAGGGTTGAATATATATGAATGATTAATATTAATTAAATAAATATATATTATTTAAAATTATATAAATAAACAAATTAATATTAAATAGATATGAAGTAAATGTATTACAATAATAAAATAAATAAAAAAATATATAATAAGATCTTTGGTTAACATAAATCTATTTTGAAGAGAAGTGTATTTCACAATGAAATTAAGAAATATATATGAGGCAATTAAGAAATATATATGAGGTGTTGATATGATTATCAAAGGATTTATTATGTCTTATGAGGATTGTTTTTTTAAGTCTGTAAAATTTATTAAATAAAAAAAACTAGACACCACTGATAATGTGAAGGCTAAGATTCAGGATAAGCAGGGCATCCCTCCTGACCAGTAGAGGCTGATTTTTGTTCATAAGTAGTTGGAAGATGGACGTACTCTGGCTGATTATAACATTGAGAAGGAATCTAATCTGCATCTGGTGCTCTGTCTTTGTGGTGATGATTCGTCGAAGTGAAAGTTATGTTGGTATTTTGTGATGCCTATTAGGGTATGAATAGAAGGTGCTTTTGTATGTGTAGTTGTCTATGTTTACTGTGCTGTATGTGTGGTTGTCTATGTTTACTGTGTTGTGTCGACTATATTATCATGTGTATTTGTGGTGGTGATTCGTCGAAGTGAAAGTTATGTTGGTCTTTTGTGATACCTATTAGGGTATGAATAGAAGGTGCTTTTGTATGTGTAGTTGTCTGTGTCTACTGTGCTCTATGTGTGGTTGTATGTGTTTACTATGTTGTTTCAACTATATTATCGTGCGTATTTGTGTATATGTGGTGGGCTGAAGCCAACACTAGGCCTAGTACTGCAGTGTTTTTGCTCGGCACTGCAATAGAACTTTTTCAATCGTTAATACTCTTTTAATACAAAGACTTTATATACCTTATGGAAGATGAACTTTATATACCTTAGGGAAGATGAAAATTTTCTTTTTAGAAGATTTAATTCTTTTTATGGTTCTTATTCAAGAATTTGAAATGAGCGTGCTCTTTAAAGATTGTCATTGTTCTTATATTTAATTTTGAGATGTTATTCCTCTGTCATTTAGACACTTGCAAGTTCGGGACTTCTAGATGAATCAAATTACTTCATTAGCAAAATGCAGGAAGAAGGGTTTCTACCTAATTTTTCATCATTCATTGTTTGCAAGGACTTATAACACTCTTATAGCATGGCATGCTCAAAATGCTAAAAAGGATAAAAGGATATTAGTAGTTCTTTTAGTGTATAATAAAAATGCAAATAAAAAGATATTAGTTATTCCTCTAATATAAATTAAGGCTTTGAAGACAGATTGAAAGCTTTGGGTTTTTGAAGTGGGACGTTTTGATGTTTCTTCTTCACAATAGTAAGAGTAATTAGGGTTTTGATATTTTAATTTGTATGATAAAATAAGAGATGGACATTATGGATGCTACTATTGTTTTTTAACTAGAAAGCTCACAATTTTTTTCTTCATATTCTGGTCAGATATTAGTTGCATCTCATTCACCATAAATCATTTCCCACTAATGGCTTCATTCAGTATAAATTAAGGCTTTAAAGCTTTGAAGATAGACTGCAAGCTTTGGGTTTTTGAAGTGGGAAGTTTTGATGTTTCTGCTTCACAACAGCAAAAGTATTCAGGGTTTTGATTTTTTATTTTGTATTATAAAAGAAGAGATGGCCATTATGGATGCTATTATTGTTGTTTCACGAGAGAATAGTCTGCCATGTAGCCCATAGTGCATAATAAGACATCACTATGAAAGGAAGAGCCTGCCTAGGTTATAAAAAACCAATTTTTTTATCCAAACAATTATCCAAACCTATAATTTAATTTAAATAAATTAATTCATATTTATAAGTTCAATATTCAATTAAATCACATAACATATCACATATTTTTTCCTCTATACTACTATTTTCTATGTTACGGCTTTACAGCGTTTCCTTTGCAACATATGGTGCAATTGCTAGTAAATTCAATTTTAAATAAACCTAAATCTCTAATTAAATCCATATATTAATGCTAGAAAAATTATGAAGAGCTGTTGAAGTTCAACAGAATTTGACCCACAATTTTTTTTTTTTTTTTTGAAAAAAAAAGGGGTGAAGCTTAGTGATATTTGAGACCTCTCTGTTAGCTTTTGAACAAATCCATACTCACTGATTGTAATGACCTCCACAATGTTATTTTACTAACATCACCATCAGTCCTTGATTGGTTCGATAACACTAAAATCGGTGCAACGTATAGATAAAATTTAATTTAATAATTTCAATATGAATTAATTTTTGTATAAATATAAATACTAAAGATTAAATTTTAATTTTTAAATATTTTTAGTTTAAATTATGTTTGGTTTACATTATATAAATCAAATTAATTAATTTTTTTATTATTATTAAAATATTTAAATAATGATTTTTTTTTAAATAAGAATAATATTTTTAAAAAAAAATCATAATTTTATAATAACCTATTATCTTTATTATGTTTTGAAGTTTTTAAAATCCTACCAGATTATTATTAAAATTAGATGATCTAGATTACAAGTGATATTTTTATCATATGTTTAGGGAGAATACATAATTTTATTATACACACAAACACACACACACACACATATATATTCTCAAACTTGAATACTAACATGAATTAGGTGACTTAGTTGACAACTACTTGCTATCCATGAGTGAGTTTAGTTTTATGCAAGAACATAACAAGCTTGTAAACATAATAAAAGAAATCAAAATCAGTCATGAATAACAATGACTACTTTTTTTATGTGGATACTATGGAATTTAAAGTGAAACAAAGAACTAGATTGTGGTAAAACTAGTATGGAAGACCTTTGTGTGTGTTTAAGCTTATGTTTGAATGAAAGAATATATAGTGTGTGATATTAATGTATTTTTATATAAAAAAAATGGGATATACAAGGTTCATATGAACTTTATGATGTGAGAGAGTGCAACATAAAGTTTTAGTGGTCAATTCCCACACATTAGTTAAACACCTATTAAATATTTATCAAACTTTGACATATATAAGCCCAATAATAAGATTAGGAGAATCAATTTAAAAATATTAGAGTTTATCACAATAGACATCGATACTAGCAATCATCCATTAAATAATTAAGGTTGAAAACGAAAACTATATTTAATCATAGCTTTTATAATCATTACACAGAGAGGCCCTCTACAACCCAATATTGAGTAGTTGTGTAGACATTGCATCCATATCCTCCTAAAGGTGTGAAATTATGGTCATCAATACTCAATTTCTATTGCATAGGTTAACAGGTCGATGTGTCTTGTTGGGTTCATTGGTTCATCTCCAAGAACCATGGCTACATAAGGTGACAAATTCGCTTCTTCCCTTTTTGTATGTATTAGTGAGTTACTAATTGAATTTGTATGCCTATTCTGCTTTAAATTTCCATTAGAACAATATTTACTCTTATAAGCACCAGGGTTTTATATATGCCAAAGGAAAATTCTTCAAATTTCGATTCTTTCCTAATAACAATTTTACTCGGCCTTGCAAGGTGTCTATGGAGCCATAAGACCTAATCATTGCACAAAGGCATCAATCCTTTGTTTTAATTTACTTTCTTAGGTAATTTAATGGATCTTCCTACTGCATGTATGCGTGTATGGTTGTTTTTCATTACATATTCTTTTGGATATGGTTTTCCTACCTCAGAGCTAACTTATATTCCATTTTCAACAAAATGGTGAAGAACACAAGCTCCATTGACTCATACTCGGGTAATATAAATGGGAATTCCCTCGCTAATTATTTAATAATGCATATCATTTGTTTTTCTCCAACATCATTCTCGTTTGTTGATTGTGACATCTACTTTGCAGGTACACAAGATACCCTCAAACCCTATCTCCGACTATGGAGGTTTTGCACCCATCTTCAACTGACCTGACATAGAGTTTTTCAAGTCGATGATTTTAGTACTTCTCCTCAAGTTTCACCTTCCATTTTTATTCGTTGGGTAGTCTATTCCCTTTCATTTGATATTTTTTCTTCCTTTTATTTAAATTTTTTGCTATGGGATTTTTTTGATATTCTTTATGAGCTACCTTGTTTACATTGGTTCATAAGAGATCCTATAACTGTGTGTTCTTGCTTACTAGAAGGGAAATTTATTTGTATATGGATGCATATTGTGATATTTATATGGCTTTGTATAGTATATATGTGTATTGTATTTATATTACAAGTCCATGATCAATTCCGTTGATTAACCCGTAGTGAATTAACTTAGCTCATACTAATACCTATGGTTGAAACTAGGTTCACTGGTCAATTTGTTAAGATATAAATATCAATTAACTAACAAAGTATTTCTACAGAGGTTATGTTTATGGGTGTTCTTTGAATACAGTAGTTAACTTACTCTAGTACTCAATTTTTTATAATTTTATTTTCCTAAAAATTATTTCATTTAATTATCTAATTTTTTGATATATTACCATAATATCCGTCTCGCTTAAGAATATATCCCTAGTTTTTTGTATCAGAGTGAATGCATTCATACTCATTATTACCCTAATTTCATATAATATCTTTTCTCTTCCAACACAACCTAATTTTCCTAACTATATTTACAATGACACATCAAGTTGCACCAGAAATACTTAATCATTTCTTTGGTAACCATCATGCTCCTATGTTATCCCTTATGCCTAGGTTTAACTTTGGACATTTTAGAAATTAGGATATGACCTCAGTGTTATAAGTGTACTACTTTAACTCTCAAAATCTATTTACTCTAACAAGTAATTATTATTTTCTTATATACGATAAACTGAATAAAATAGTTAAAGCTCAACTATACCACCAATAATATTAAAATAGTAAGAATAAACAAATTATTAACAAGAGATCATACCTTCATATCAGTGACAAGTATTAATAAAATTTAACAAAAATCACATTTAAAATCCTTTCAACCTATATATTAATCACAAAAAATATAATTCCTATCACTACAAAGAATTTACCCAGATACAAACTCTTTAGCCATGAAAATATATTTTCTACACCATTTGTACATAAATAATTTCTAGTACAATACATATTTTCTACACTAAATTTTATCTTTGTTCTTCAATAGAGAGTAGGCATATGTTTACTTGCCAACCTAATTACCATTTTAAGTTCAATCCATTCCTTCAATACACAATATGCAGGTACCTATTCACCAACAAAATAAATCTCATAGAATTTCTAACAAGAGAATCAAAAGAATCACTAAATGAGTACACTTTCCACCCAACCATGAATTGACCACCAGTTCCCCCCGAGCCAAGATTAATATCAAGTAATATCCCTCAGAGCTCAGCAACCCTTTCATCTGCTCCCTAGGTGTTTTATACCTTTTCTTCCTTAATTAAATTTTCTTCCATTAGCATTGTCCTGCTTTTATGGAAGTATTTTTGTTATTAAAGCCTTTTTTTTATCTTCAGGAGTTCTTTATCCTTCAATGTACTGGAAGTTTTCAGTAGCTAGTATATTTAATGGATCTTTGTCTACCATACATTAAATCTGTTATTTTAGAAACATATATTTATCATGGAATATTTATCTAACTCTTATCTATGATTGAGATTAGAAATTATCTCTTTAGTTAAGTGTCTCATTTCAAGTAATTTTCCGTTCCCATTAATTTATAACTGCAATTATTGATTTCATAACCACATGTATATTGTTCATTTACATAAGTTATGGAATCACCATTGAATCCAACATAGTTTAATTCTGGAAAAATATAACAATATTAATTATTTCAAAAAACATAGGGATATCACATCTTCCACCCTTTTAACTATATTTTCCTCGATGTTTAATTTCTAGTTTCTTCTCTCTGGAAAATTTTTGCATAGTTTTCAAGAATACCATCTTCTCTCTCCCATGTAGCCTCTGTGGTATTAAAGTGCTTCCATTGCACTTTAATATAAAAAAACTACTCGATTTCAGAGCTAGATCTCTTTCCTCTCTAGAATACAGAGATGTTCTTCGGGGGAGTATCCTTTGAATTATAGCTATATAATTTTCCAATAAATAATGTGAGAACTATCATGTATATATCTCTTAAGTAAAGAATCATGAAAACATTATGAATTTTAATGCGAGTGGGTAAATCTAATTGATAAGCTACGAGTCCAACCTAGTCCAACCTAGTCCTAAGTTTCAAATGGTCCACAAGATTGTGGTGCTAATTTTGGATAGGTTTCCATCCTAAATGTACTTTTCCTTGCTTTTTGGTGAGCCCTCGTATTGTACCAGGAATGTTGCGACTCCCAGGGGCTAATATACTTTACTTTACCAGCCCGAGGTTCTTAAAAAATTGGAGGTGAAAGTGCTATATACACAACAGATGTATTCTACTCATGTCATCCTCTTCTGATTCTTATTAAAGGGTGTTATTTCTAGGGTTTCTGAGTGAATTATTTCACACTTTCAAATGACTATTCTAAAGAAATAAAATACATCTAGCTATTCTGCAATAAAATAGATTTATGATTTAAACTCTCACAAGAAATATAAGCAAACTAGGTATCTTCATGAAGTAAATGGTTGAATATAAATTGCAGAAGGAAGGAAAATCTACTCACACATTGCTAGGCCAAATGGATAAACAAAATATATATACTTCATTATTTATCTATAATTATTTTACTTATGAATCTAATCATGACCTAATTATGCATGTAAATGCATTGTTTTGGAGCAAGGAGGAGAAGGTGTTAAGGTGGTTTAGGAAGGTTTTTAACTCATGGACGTGGGGATGAAGGTGTCTTTATGGTTTTGATAGGTATATATGATGTTGATGTTGGTTTCTGGGCTTAAGGATAGATCCAATGGTGCTATTATTGATTCTTCTATATGTTTCCTAAAGTCCTACAAGAAAGTCTTGAATTGGTACAGGAAATAGTTTGAGGAAATTTCATACCAAAAATTATAGAGAAAAGCATAGGGGAGGTGGAATGAAGGTGTACTTGGATGAATGGAATGTGTAACATACCCCGATAACCTCGCAGGAAAAATGCATGGAGTTAGGACTTTTTTTCAACATTTACGAATGTGTAACCTTATAAATTTCTTTCTATATTTCTGCATTAACCATTTAAATACCCATTATCATCACTTAGAGAGATATTTATCAAAAATCATAGTGAGTTACACAACCATTAATTGTCCTTGTTGTAGCATATTAACTTAAATTTCCTGTTATAACTATGCATCGATCCCATGATCATTTTAATTCAATTATTAGATTACCTAATTGATAATATGAACGTCATATCATGAAAGAAATTAAGATCATCAAAATGACACAATGAACAATCACATAAATAGACACCGATATACCCTGGAAACCCCGTAGGGTGAAAACCAGCAAACGTTTAATTTTATTATTAAATGCTCGTGAGGGTTGTCACCCCTCACTCAATGGTTATAAGGGAGTCCATCCCTTGACCATTGTCATAAAATTTACATATAAAAATAATCTTAAACAAAACATAACTAGCTATAAGCTATTACAATCATCATGATACCATTTACCCACGAATCATCAATCTTTGTCTTTGTATTCAGACTGTTTCCTTCAGGGGATCATTGTGCAATTGGAACTACTAAACCTGCATGGACTAACAACTCTTTATCTTCCACAATGTTAAACTTGAAATTTCATTTTCTCAAGTCATCCTTCTTTCCTGCCATTGCTATCCTCAGCACACTTGATATCATGATTAGATCAAATATTAATAAACCAATAATCAATCTCTATTTGTGACACTTCAACAAATATTTATATGCATGTATAAAACATAACCACATTGACATTAGTTTCCTTATTTAACATCATTTCACATGCATTAGTAACAAATAAATCACTATCTAGCATCATCTTTCCACCAAACACTAAGAAAATCTTGCATGCACTTTCATATTATTTCCAAAAGAAAGCTAACATACTATATAATAATACTGTGCATGCAAATGCATAACAATATTTTCAAGATAACTATCCCAACAAGCAATTTCTCTTTTTACCTACTCGTATGTTTTCTTTTCAATATGGATTAATGCAATAGATGTTATACTTACGCATGTGAATACATGTTATTTTCAAAAAACATATTTTCCACCCAAGATCTATTCATAATGGTTACTATGTATAACAATGCCAACTCTATTTCAAACAAAGTTAACATACAAGTTATAGTTTTGTGCATGCAATAACATATCTTGTTCTTCCTGCATGTAAAACATATATTTCTTTCCAAAAAAAACCAAATAAATATTTCATGGAAAAATAAACACATTTCTTTTCCAAGGGTCAAACGCATACCACTTATCATTTCATGCATGCAAAGTGACATTTCCCTCTCATCCAAAAGATATAACCAATAACTATGCATAATATTCTCCCAAGAAAAAGCTAATACCATAGCTAATCCCTTTAGGTTGGAAAAATACATATTATTTTTCCCAAAAGAGGGCTAACACAATAAATATTATGTGATTTCATCTTCATTTTCTCTAGAAATCTAATACTCAAAACTATATTTTTCCCATGCATAAAAGCATATATGTTTCTCTAAATAATATTAAGTAATAAAGCATGTGATTACCCCTTTTCCTCTCCAAGAATATAATCCAATAATGCATACAAGGATATATTTTTCTCTTCTATTCATTTTGAAGAGTTTTAACAGAATAATTATTTCCTTGCATACAAGTATGTAATGTTCCAAATGGAAAAAAATAGGCTCATTAGGGAATATCTTAAGATATTCCACTATGGAATCACAGCAATGTGGAATTACACCAATAGATCTAAACCAGAGATAGACTGGCAGGGCATTTACTAGATGCATCACCTTCACAAGGAAGGGTGAACTCCAGAGGCTTCCTGGCCCATTCCAGACTCTGTCTATAGAAGAATGGTGAAACACAGCAAGTGTGGGAATGACACACTCCTCTTAGATTTTTCTGATCTTAGGAACCTTAGATCTATAGATCTAAACAATGGATCCAAAAGAGAAGTAAAAACCAACCAAGGAAGAAGCGGGAAATTCCACTCTCAGGAAAATATGCAATAGGCTCAAGGAGGACATTGTATAAGCAAGCCAATGTGAAAATAACACATAACAGGGATGGGTTCCCTTATTTTAGGCTGTTTCGGACCTCAAGCAAAGTTTCAGCAAAAATAAATGAGTTTAAAGGTTTTAACAGATCTCCTACAATCAACACTAGCTGAAAATCAGCTAAAGGAGAGAGTTGGTAAATAGAGAAACCGTCCTTTAGGAATTGCACGGTTTCCACTGGAAGACACTGGAAATCAGACATTAGACTCATGTTATAGTATGGCATCAAGAAATCAGATCTATAATCAATTTCCTTTGTAGAAGCATTGGATTTACTTGAAGCAAGAGCAAGAATCCTTCAAAAATAATAGCAGAAACAATTGGAAAATCTGTAGAAAGACTTGACATCATTTTATATGAGGAGCTTCAGATGCTGTAGGTTAATATTCAGATCTAAAACTAATATATAGCTGAAACATCAGATCCATACCATATCTAGAACTACTCAGCCTTCTAAACAAGATCCCCCTGGGGTTTTATCAAAATAATGCATAAATAAGTGTAGATCTAGATTTTAATACACTGAAATTTTTATTGAAAATAAATTCAATCATTATATAATCATGGTCCATATGAAAACAAAGATATTTTCAAAGGATATGGTTACTCATCTCTTGATGCATGCTTGAAATACTCTCTTCCTCTTCCTTGACTCCATTCTCCATGTATTCTCCCATTCCCCTCTTCTATTTCTCTCATAGGCTTATAATAAAAATAGAATTAATTAAAATGGAATAGATTTTATAAATCATAAAATTATTCCAACTTTTTTCTAAATCATAAAAGAATTCCATATTTTCTAAATCATAAAAGCATTCTAGTTTTTCTAACTCACAAAAGCAATCCATAAATCTCTCATGCTTTTATTTTTAAATCTATATTTGTTTTTTCCTTATGAGAAAAAGATCACTTATCCATACTTTTTCCAAATCTATTACTCATTATCTCTAAAAATCATAAAATATACCAACTTGGAAATATAATTTATTTCCATGGAAGAATATAAATTATTATAAATAAAATAATTAAGAAATAATTCTTCCAATATTCTTATAATCAACAATTACAAGAATATTCTTCATTTAATATTAATATAATAATTAATAATATTTAATTACTTAATAACCCTCATTTTATGAGAGTTTTTATGGTGGCTTATGCGAGGGATATTACAAACTCCCCCCCTTAAAGAGAACATCGTCCTCGATGTTCTTCTCTTGTTGGAACATTAACCTTTAATTTTCATTTCCAATTATTTAGGAAATGTAAAATAATACTCAAGTCATAATACTTTCACAAAAAATCAAGGAGAACTTAGCCCTTTAATCATCAAAATGATAAGAAAAACTCTATCAAGTGCACATTGCATTTTATTTATGAGTTACACTAGTCTTTCTCTCCCACTAGTGTTTTTGCAAATTACTGTCTTTCTCTCCCACAATAATTTCAATCCAATTCAAACTCACGGTATTTATCTCCAACCATTTCCTTTGCAAATTACTATCTTTCTCTCCCACAGTAATTTCATTCAAATTCAAACTCATGTCATTAATCTCCAGCCATGTTCCTCTCATATGTTAGGCATTTAAAGTTCAGTAAATCATTATTTTATCTAACATGAGTTATTTCAGTCGCCTATATATTTCAATTAATTTCCTCTATGCATGCATATATATCAGTCATTTATGACATGTTCATTTTCTAATAAAAGCACAACCTATTTCATCAAAATTGTTGCTAAGATAATTTAATATATCATGCATGCAAAAATATAGCACATGCAACAACTTTGAGACATGAAATTTACAGTCTATTGTAACATCCAACATCTTTAGATAATTTGAAAATTTGTAACATAACATAGACAAAATTTCATCTAACCTTAGTTAATTTCTGGGAATTGTTGCTAAACTCAGCATATTCCACCCAACCGTGAACTATCTCCAATAGTTACCCACCGAGCTAAGATTTACTTCGCACTAGAATCAACAACCTCATTGATTCCTTGGTGATTTCTTCCCAGCAGATTTTTAGCAGCGTCCTGCTTTAAGGTCTACCAACCTTTTTGCCTAGGCCTTTTTGTTTTATATTTTTCGAAAAAGATACTCTTCGTTTTCTTTAAAGCATGCCTTTCTCTCCCGCTATGCTTTATTTTACCCCACTTAGTATTTATCTCCAACTAAGTCATTAACATAATCTTTCTCTCCCATTATGTTAATATTTCCTCTTTATTATTTTCTCCTAGGGAATTTTAGGAGACTTTTAGGGAAGGTCCATGTTGAACTTAACCACCAATAGCTTTCCATAAGCTGGCAAGAAGTCTTCTAAAACTCTAGAGTTATTTCTTGAATACCCCAACTAAAGTATTCATTAAATCAACAATAAAATAAAATATTACCTCATTACATCAATCCCATCATAACTTCCATAGCCATTGAATCCAATAAAAATTCAATGTCTAAAAATAGTCAATGTCTACAAATCCACTGTAATTTACATAATTTTCCATTGCATATTATCATTAAGGCAAAGGAATATTTATGTACACCATGCATCTATACTTGACCCACAACATGGGGTCCACAATTTGTCAAAGCACATTGACAACAATTCATTATATGTAATATAGGTGGTATACATTCAAAATTTCCACATAATAATAATAATCATGTAGCTTAGAAAAAAGACATTAACATATGTTGCATACCATAGCATGATACTTTATTTAAGGTCTCACCTTAGCAGCCATCAATATTGTAGAGAACTAACAGTCCCATTGAACACTAGGACACAAAATGTGATTTTTTTTTTTTTAGCTTACCATTAGCTTGCAACCATATAAGCGACAACCATTGAGGAATTTTGTGAAAATAATTTGCAATCATGAAATCTACAATCACTGTAGACTTTTTTTTCAAATAGTGTGCAAGCATGCAATCTACAACCAATTCAACATTCCATCAAACAATTTTCAAGCATGCAATCTACATCCATTGAGGAATTTTAACAACAATTTGCAAGCATGCAATCTATGGTGGATAAGGCATTCTTCCAAATAGTTGGCAAGCATACAATCTACTACCATTGAGGGACTAGTTAGCAGAGATGAAATAAGTTTCCATAAATGTGTTTATACTATCATAGAGATAGTAAAATTAGAATTTCTAGAATATCATGAATCATATTAATATCATCAATGGTAAATGTTTTGCTAATAACAGAACGAACAATCCCTACAACAGCGTCTAATCAGGAAATTTGACCAAATTATGGATCCATTTCTAAACATAACTTTTTCTTGGAATCACCATGGGGGTTACATGATCTCAAGGTATGAAAACCCCTTGATATTAAATATTAATCACATCCAAAACTTCCACGGATGAAATTATTTAAAATACAAAACCGTGGATCTCAATTACCACTTTTTGTCGAACACATGGAATGAAAACTTTCCTCTACAACTCTAAATGAAGAAAGAGAACCCACAATTATGCTACTATGATTTTTTTCATTGAATTTAAGTTCACTATGTGAGTTCTATTTCACTCGTTGCTTATTTTTAACAACTAAAGAGTTTCGTTCAAGTATATATATATTTTGTTTTCAACATTCCATTGTCCTCTTCAGGGTCAAACCCAACTTCTATATTATTTAGTTATCACACCAACCATACATGTATTCATTATCTATAGGTAGTGCATGATAACTTTAGCCATGTTTTTCCATTTTTTTTTCTTATGCACCATAATAATGTTTCTCATATTATGCATGCAAAGGTTGGTAATTAATCTGCAATATAAACAGTGAGTGCTCAAGATGGTTCATAGGTACAATAGAAGTTTTATTGTCTTTTATCCACATCCATATTCAAATTTCATGAGCACAACTTTTAAAGAAACATTATAACTGTCTACTCTTTCATGCAGTCATTAATCATGCAACATGCATCTCATGTTAATTGTAGTATACTACAGGTTTAATTAAAGTCATACCTGAGATGATGCCCACTAGAATCATACCTCTACTTCTTCTTTTCATAATGATTCTCAAAAGGCGCCAGTGTTGCAACCTTTTTCTCTGATACCATTTGTAACATACCCCGATAACCTCGCAGGAAAAATGCATGGAGTTAGGAATTTTTTTCAACATTTACGAATGTGTAACCTTATAAATTTCTTTATATATTTCTGAATTAACCATTTAAATACCCATTATCATCACTTAGAGAGATATTTATCAAAAATCATAGTGAGTTACACAACCATTAATTGTCCTTGTTGTAGCATATTAACTTAAATTTCCTGCTATAACTATGCATCGATCCCATGATCATTTTAATTCAATTAGTAGATCTCCTAATTGATAATATCAACGTCATATCATGAAAGAAATTAATATCATCAAAATGACACAATGAACAATCACATAAATAGACACCGATATACCCTGGAAACCCCGTAGGGTGAAAACCAACAAACGTTTAATTTTATTATTAAACGCTCGTGAGGGTTGTCACCCCTCACTCAATGGTTATAAGGGAGTCCATGCCTTGACCATTGTTATAAAATTTACCTATAAAAATAATCTTAAATAAAACATAACTAGCTATAAGCTATTACAATCATCATGATACCATTTACCCACGAATCATCAATTTCTGTCTTTGTAGTCAGACTGCTTCCTTCAGGGGATCATTGTGTAATTGGAACTACTAAACCTGCATGGACTAACAACTCTTTATCTTCCACAGTGTTAAACTTGAAATTTCCTTTTCTCAAGTCATCCTTCTTTCCTGCCATTGGTGTCGTCAACACACTTGATATCATGATTAGATAAAATATTAATAAACCAATAATCAATCTCTATTTGTGACACTTCAACAAATATTTATATGCATGTATAAAACATAACCACATTGACATTAGTTTCCTTATTTAACATCATTTAACATGCATTAGTAACAAATAAATCACTGTCAAGCATCCTCTTTCCACCAAACACTAAGAAAATCTTGCATGCACTTTCATATTATTTCCAAAAGAAAGCTAACATACTATATAATAATACTGTGCATGCAAATGCATAACAAGATTTTCAAGATAACTATCCCAACAAGAAATTTCTCTTTTTGCCTACTCGTATGTTTTCTTTTCAATATGGATTAATGCAATAGATGTTATACATATGCATGCGAATACATGTTCTTTTCCAAAAACATATTTTCCACCCAAGATCTATTCATAATGGTTACTATGTATAACAATGCCAACTCTATTTCAAACAAAGTTAACATACAAGTTATAGTTTTGTGCATGCAATAACATATCTTGTTCTTCTTGCATGTAAAACATATATTTCTTTCCAAAAGAAACCAAATAAATATTTCATGGAAAAATAAACACATTTCTTTTCCAAGGGTCAAACGCATACCACTTATCATTTTATGCATGCAAAGTGACATTTCCCTCTCATCCAAAAGATATAACCAATAACTCTGCATAATATTCTCCCAATATAAAGCTAATACCATAGCTAATCCCTTTAGGTTGGAAAAATACATATTATTTTTCCCAAAAGAGGGCTAACACAATAAATATTACGTGATTTCATCTTCGTTTTCTCTAGAAATCTAATACTCAAAACTATATTTTTCCCATGCATAAAAGCATATATGTTTCTCTAAATAATCTTACATAATAAAGCATGTGATTACCCTTTTTCCTCTCCAAGAATATAATCCAATAATGCATACAAGGATATATTTTTCTCTTCTATTCATTTTGAAGAGTTTTAACACAATAATTATTTCCTTTCATACAAGTATGTAATGTTCCAAATGGGAAAAAAATAGGCTCAGTAGGGAATATCTTAAGATATTCCACTATGGAATCATAGCAATATGGAATTACACAAATAGATCTAAACCAAAGATAGACTGGCAGGGCATTTACTAGATACATCACCTTCACAAGGAAGGGTGAAATCCAGAGGCTTCCTGGTGTAACACCCCCAATTTGTGTGTTGAATTTTAAAGTTAGACATTTGAATTTTAATCCTAAGGGGGTGGACCCCAAGGGATGAGTATGGTGTGAATGTATTTGCATATTTTATTTGAGGAAATAAATAAAAGTGATTGTGCATTTTGACCAAAAAGAGAATTAGAGATCACTTGCCAAATCCATGAGGATGGATAAGGCAACAAATCCCCAAAAATCTTTCAAAAAAATCCTTGAAAGAAATTTATTTAGATTTGAGAAGGAATCTAAATTCCCCAATGAAGAGGAGTAGTTGGGAAGAGGTGAGAAAAAGCTGGAAAAAGCTGAGGAAAAGCTTAAAGAAGCTTTAAAGAATCCCAAGATGGGAAGCCTAGGCTAAACAGGAAAGAAAGCATCCTGCTATTCTGGACGCAGAATTAGAAACATGCTTTGGGGAATTATGAGCTTAAATAAGCTGCTCCTAAGCAGATCAGGGGTTGATCTATTCTAGGAGGTGATCTTTGCTCGGGGGTGAATCCTGGGAGATAAAGAGGATTCTAAGGTTGGGAGGTTGGTCATTTCCAGATTTGGGGTATGTTCTACAATTTTTTTGATTATTCTATTTTATGATGGTATGAATTAGCTACATATAATAAAAAAATGCTTGATTATTGTAGCACTACATTCTGAGAGTCCATCCATAGGTAAGCCCTTGATCTGTTTGGTTGTAGACAGAAATCTATAGAGTAGGGAAACTTCAGAAACTCTGTTCAAAGTGGATTTAAATCTGAAGTTGCTTGTCCTCTGATGATTAATTTTGTTATGTTTCATGAAAAAAAAATGATATGATTGCTTATGTGTGTCTTAGATACCCATTAAAAATGCTAGGCATACATGGGTTGCGGCCATAAAGTAAGACAGCAAAATATTATAACACCTGAATTCAGGATATGAGCATTATGAGCATGTTAACATTGATAACATTTAAGGATTTCATATATGAGCCTTCTAATACTTGTAATGATGCTATGGAAGGAGTAATCCTACACTATATGAGAATTATACCATTTAGATGAGTATAGATTATTTAAATTAAATATACTCTTACTCCTTGAAAACATGCAATATAGAAAATTAAAGTACTTATAAATAAGGTCTCCTAGTCAACCACCCTTGAATACACATAGGTATACTTTAAGAGAAGAATAGAAAATTCAAGTAAGTATTCTGGAACATGTGGGTTAACTCGTATAAAAACCATCAAATAACCATCAAATAAATGTTACATAAGGAAATGGATATAGTACTCCTAGAAACTTTAGAGTATAGTACTCCTAGAAACTTTAAGAGTATTGTGCATTGTCAATTCATTCTCTAAACCTTTGAGCAATCGAGTTAAAGCTATGTTAATACACAGCCTCCCTTGAACTAGCGAATACCTATAGATATCTATATATGCATCCAAAAGATACAAAGAAAACAAAATATAACCAAATACATTAACATGTATCGAAATGATTAAGCAATGATACAATAGTTAGTGTCAACCCCGCACAAATCAAATGCATATATACATCTGAATGTTTATATGTCACCGAGCGGTGCAATTTCGAGTCAAATATTTCAACGATAGTATAAACAGAAAGGGAACCTATCGATACAACACATATATATGAACCTATATTTACAAGCGGTGGATATAAAACGGTTCAACTAAATATTATATTAATCATTGTCGTTGGTGAAATACGAATACGGTCAAATCATAATGATGCATGGTGCATAATTCAAAAGACTATGTATTCATCCCATACTCGACGAACTCATTAGAGCGTCGCCACACTGATACGTCACGGCATATTGGATGATATGTCCGAATAAAATTAAAACGAACAGAGTGATAACCAGAACGTTAAACGATGCGGAAGCGACGGTTATAACCCTAATCAATTCGCAATAGCGGAGATACCTTATCGGATTAGCAAAGATCATTACGAAACTGAATAGAGCTCAGACATGACGAATATACGTGCGCCCTGAACGTTGTCACTGTTCCATATTTAATCACAGAGTCACTCTTATTCCTGCACAGAGATTTTCCAACGAAAGAATTAAGTCAGTAACCATTCTACCCGTATAATGTAACATACGGATCAAAGTAGAGTGTATAGACTGGTCATGACCGCCATTGACCATAGTTGCGAGGTGAACCATTCAACAAAAATTTGGTCAATAAACACGTTAGAAAAGAAAAAAAAACTCGAGATTCATCAGTTAACTCGAGCATAAAGGATTGAGAAATAGAAGAAGAGAAAAGCAATGAAATGATAGGCAGGGCATTAACAGGAGTACCCACCCAAAGGGTCGAAGCCAGCTTTCTCTGTAAGCCCAAAGGGCCGAAGCCTGCGCACTTACGTGAGTAAGGAAATTTACGTGAGTAGAAAAAAGACACAATCAAGAACCCAGATGCCTTCACACCTTAACAGGTAGAGAACTGGAAAAGTAAAGTAGATACCAGTGAACGCTCGGGTAAAGGGCACCGCGAGGATTCTGGTAAAACGACTCTTATCTCGCGGTGAGATGAGCAACCTTCATCATCCTTTTTCCAGAACGAACCCCGAATCCATTTCCGTCACGACCAGAGCCCTGCCACGCAAACAATAAGAGAATGGTAAGAATCACGGTCTAAAGCCACAAAAAAAAAAAAGAAGTTTCTGAATAGAAAAGAAAAGACGCGATAAAATAACTGCATACAAACCCTGTAGTCGTAGAAGGCATAGCCGGTAAGAGGATTTGCTGTAGAGAGAAATCTGGATAGATTCTCTTCTCCGCAAGACCTGTAATAATGAAATAAAGAAGCCGAAGAGTGCTGATTTTCGTGGCAGAGAAAGGTTATTAATAACCACGAAACCCTAAAATGAGATCGCTCCATGTACCGGTGAAATGAGGTTCCAGGATTGCTCAGGTACACTCGGGCGATTTCAAGTTCTCCGAAACCTTGAAGGAGGATTCCCAGGATCAACGTTGAGCCGAGGCATTGGTACCCTTCTGTCAGTTAAGATTATTTTAATCCTGTTCGACGTACGTGGGAAGCGAGATACCAGCGAGTGCAGGAGGGGCTGCTCATCAAAAGGACCAGCTTCAGCTCCAGGTGTTGGCAAGGCGCGCTTTCAGTACCACAAACAGTGTGAAAAAAAAAAAGTGAACTGAGCAGTCAGCATCACGAACCTAAACTCTCGCCACGGCAAGCTGACACCAGTACGCGTGGGTTAGCACGCCACACAGTCGCGCTCATAATCTGTCATATGCAAAACCAAGCCATCAGCGAAATCATTAGTATGGGCAATTATACGCTGCGTAGGATTAGGGTTCGATCGAACCATTGATAGGGGGAAGTGGTATTATAAACGACCCCGCGTGATATAACCCGTGTACTCTTCCGGCAAATGGCTATAACGAAACTAGAGTTAAAACCAGTGCAAAACCACAAATCCGCGCAATGGGAAAAGTACAGGTAAGTTTTACCATGGAAACTAGTGTATAATATATTCGATAGGTTACCAAAGGTACTCCACGAAAGGGATACATGTGAGAGGAGCAAGGTATATATAAAAGGAAAAAAAATATTTGTTCAAATTATGCGTAATGTATATATGGTGGCATTTTCAAAACGGATTTGCACTTATATATGAATATACATATGACTATATATATGACCATAGGGATATATATATATTCATATGTTCATGGAATTAATACTACCCAGGATATATAATATATATGCCAAGTGAAATTATATATATAACAAGGATTGGAAATATATATATATAACAAGGATTGGAAATTATATATATGCCAAGTGAAATTATATAACAAGGATTGGAAATATATATAATATATATAAACATAGTAGCTATAGGGATATATGCCTATACTAAATCAATATATATTGCCCAAGACTCTTTATGAGATTAGTATATGAGAAATTGGAAGATGTATATTATAAATAGGGGAAATTACCCATAAGTTATAGTGGATATTATTAACAAGACCTTATGTTATAAAGAAAAAAATATATATATTTCTTAACGGGAGGTGTTACAAATGGTATCGGAGCACTAGTTACAACAAATTGGGTTGTCGTTTTGTGCTCACTGCTTATTACATATTTTGTTTTTCTGAATTTTATAAACTTTTCTAATCTGTGTTGTAAGTGTATACAGTTGAAATGGCTGAAGGTGAAGGGATTTATGTGGATCTGCGGGATGAGTTTGCTACTCCAGATCCCAATGCCCCAGTACTGGCGATGTTGCACCGGATGCAATGAGAGTTGGCTGAATTAAGAAGCCAAAATGACATGTTGTCATCAGCCAGTAAGGAGTAGGAAAATCTCATAAGAGAGCTAACTTCCCGGAACATCCTGGAAGGCGAAGGTTCTGGAAAAAGAAAGATGGATGAATCTGAGGATGAGGATGCAGCTAGAAATCAACATAAGCAGAAAAGAGAGTTGCAGGGAGAATTTAGAAAGATCAAACCTCCCTCCTATGATGGGGAGAAGGAGGAGGATGCTGAAGCTTGGTTGCTAAACATGATCAAGTATTTCCAAGTCTATGAATATGAAAGCAATCTGAAGGCTAGATTAGCTGTGTACCAGCTACAAGGAAAAGCTACACTCTGGTGGGAAGAGACAAAAATGGTGCATGCCATTGATGAAAAGATAGTTACTTGGGAAGATTTTCAGACTAAGTTCAAAAGTCGTTATTTGAATGAACGTTATTATGACGATAAAGCAAAATAATTCCATGAACTTAGGCTAGGGCAGCTCACTATTGATGAGTTTGTCACTAATTTTACTAATTTACTGAGGTATGTCCCTTACATTAGGGAAGAAAAGGCAAAAGTGCAAAGGTTTTTAAATTGTTTGCCTACTGTGTACAAGGAGAAAATTGAGTTTGAAAACCCAAAGACCATGGATGAAGCTGTTAGAAAAGAAAGATTATGCTATCAACAGTTTAAAGGTAAAGCTGAACAAGGGAAGAGCTGGATGAACGAGGGTGAGTTCAAAGGAAAGAGACCAAAACCAGCATATTTAAGGAATTTTGGTAGAGATCATCAAAGGAAAAAGTTCAGCAAACCAAAAGAAAGTCAAACTGCTCAGTCCCAAGTGGCTTCAAAACCAGTAGAAGGGAACAATAGAAAGGAAGGGACAGTCAGAATGAAGGAACCTCTGAAATGTTGGGGCTGTGGAGAACCCCATATGATGAGGGACTGCCCCCATCAAAATATACACCTGATCAGCAGAGAGCGAGAGGCAACAACAGTCAATGACATAGCCAGAAATATACCAACTATCAGTGCAGCCTTGGAAAATCGGCAAGCAGAACATCAAGCAACCATGGTGGAAATGGAGGGTAAGATTTCTGACATATCTATTACTGTTTTGATTCATCCAGGTGCTTCTTTGAGTTACATTAGTTCTGGAATTGTAGAAAAATGTAAACTTAAAGCTGAAAAATATCAGCAGTCATGGTTGGTACAACTGGCCACTGGAACTAAGAGAAAAGTCACACATAAATTGCCCAAAACAGCACTACAATTGAATGGCTTTACAACGGAAGTAAATTTGAACATATTTCCATCAGGATCATATGATTTACTGATAGGAATGGATTGGCTGGAAAAGAAGAAAGCCTTGATGAAGTGCTGGGATAAAACCCTGCATTGTGTAGATGAGGAAGGGAAACCTTTTTCACTAAAAGGGAAACCAAAATCCATTTCAGTAAGACAAATATCAGCCTTACAATTGAAAAGAACAGCTAGAAAAGGATACCAAGTCTATGCAGTGCATATAGAAGAAATAGAACAGCAAACTGAGGAAGAATTACTGGATGCTATACCAGTCATTAGAGAATTTAAGGAAGTTTTTCCCAAGGAAATCCCTCATCTTCCCCCCAAAAGAGAGATTGATTTTTCAATCGATCTGGTACCAGGAGCTATACCTGTTTCACGAGCACCTTATCGAATGAGCCCTCCTGAACTAATGGAACTGAAAATGCAATTACAGGAACTGTTGGATAAAGGGTATATCAGACCAAGTGTGTCTCCTTGGGGAGCCCCAGTTTTATTTGTGAAAAAGAAGGATGGAACTTTTAGGATGTGTATTGACTATCGTCAACTGAATAAATTGACCATCAAGAATAGATATCCACTTCCTAGAATTGATGATCTTTTTGATCAAGTTAGAGGAGCTTCAGTCTTCTCCAAGATAGACCTCAGGACTGGGTATCACCAGCTCAGAATTAAAGAAGAAGACATCAGCAAAACAACATTTCGAACCAGGTATGGACATTACGAATTTGTAGTCCTACCTTTTGGTTTGACGAATGCCCCTGCCACCTTTATGTGTCTGATGAACAGTGTGTTGAATAAGTATTTGGACAAATTTGTTCTTGTGTTCATAGATGATATCTTAGTTTACTCTAAAAATGAGGAAGAACATAAAGAACACCTGAGAATAGTGCTGCAAACTTTGAAATAAAACCAGTTATATGCTAAGTTCAGTAAATGTGAATTTTATAAAGATAAAATTCAATATTTGGGTCATATAATTTCTGAAAAAGGGTTGGCAGTTGACCCTGAAAAGGTAAAAGCAATTAAGGAATGGCCAGTTCCAACTGATGTTTCAGCAGTAATATCATTTATGGGAATTGTAGGCTATTATCGCAGATTTGTGGAGAGATTTTCTGCTATAGCAAATCCCATAACCTCATTACAAAGGAAGGGTGTTAAGTTCGTGTGGACTGAGAAATGTCAAAACAGTTTCGAACAATTGAAACAAAAACTTATTTCAGCCCCTATATTAAAAATTGCTGATCCTAATAAAGAGTTTGTTGTGTGTACAGATGCTTGCAGAGAAGGGCTGGGAGGAGTCCTGTTACAGGAAAATTCAGTCATTGCCTATGAATCTAGGAAACTGAAAGTACATGAACAGAATTATAGTGCATATGATTTGGAGTTTGCAGCTGTTATTCATGCTTTAAAAATGTGGAGGCACTATCTGCTGGGGAAGAAGTTCACCTTGATGACTGATCATATCAGCCTCAAGTATTTTTTCTCCCAAACTGACCTGAATGCAAGACAAGCCACGTGGCTGTCTTTTCTAAGTGAATTTTATATGGACATAAAACATATCAAGGGGAAAGAAAATAAAGTTGCTGATGCCTTAAGTAGAAATTCTTGTCAACATTTAAACAGCATTGGGAGTAGTGCCCAGATGGAGATAGAGGAATTGGTGGTAAAAGCAGCAAATCAAGATCCCAACTATGAAACACTCTTGGTGAAACTACAGAAAAGGGATAAAACTGATTTCACTAAAAACCAAAAAGGGCTGCTCTATTACAAAAACAGGTTGTATATCCCTGATATAGAGTCATTGAAAAGAGAAATTCTAGATGAATATCACAAACAGCCTTATGCAGGACATCCAGGATACCAAAAGATGTTAACAGCCTTGAAGAAGACGTTGTTCTGGCCAGGAATGAAAAGAGATGTGGCGGAGTATTTAAGTAGATGTATGGAATGTCAGTTAGTCAAAGTTGAGCATCAACACCCAGCAGGGCTTTTAAACCCTTTGCCGATTGCAGAATGGAAATGGGACACAGTTTCCATGGATTTTATAACAGGACTACCCAAAACAAAATACCAACATGATTCGGTAATGGTGGTAGTGGACACTTTAACCAAGGCTGCTCACTTTATACCAGTAAAATCTACTTTCGGAACAGCTCAAGTAGCAAATGTTTTCCTGAAGGAGATAGTAAGACTTCATGGAGTTCCCAAAGTAATTGTTTCAGATCGAGATGCTAAGTTTACAGCAGCATTTTGGAAGGGGTTGTTTGGAGGGATGGGTACTAAACTGAATTTTAGTACTGCCTATCACCCTCAAACTGATGGGCAAACAGAAAGGACAAATCAAATTTTAGAGGATATGCTGAGAATGTATGTGATGGATAGGCCATCAAAATGGGAAGAGTATATGCATTTAGCTGAGTTTGCCTATAATAATAGTTACCAATCCTCTATTAAGATGAGTCCGTTTGAGGCACTCTATGGGAGAAAGTGTCGTACTCCCTTGAGTTGGAGTCAACCAGAGGATAAACTGGTGTTGGGACCAGATGCACTACAAGAGATGGAAAGAATTGTTAAACAAATACAGAGAAACATAAAGATAGCACAAGACCGACAGAAGAGCTATGCTGATAAGAAAAGGGTGCACCGAGAATTCAAAGTGGAGGATCATGTGTATTTGCGCATTAAACCCAAAAAGAGTACACTTTATGCAGGAAGTTGTGCAAAACTGGCCCCTAGATATTGTGGGCCTTTTGAGGTGTTAGAAAGGGTGGGACCAGTGGCTTACAAGCTGGCCTTACCACCCCATGTTAAAGTGCATAATGTATTTCATGTTTCATTATTAAAAATATATGTGCATGATGCTTCTCACATAGTTGATTGGAATGTTGTACAGGTGGAACCAGAAGGGGATTTTCTGCCAGAACCGCTTCAAATATTGGAGCGGGAAGAAATTGAATTGAGAAACAGAACAGTGGTCAGAGTAAAGGTGCAGTGGAAGCACTTTACTGCTGAAGAAGCCACTTGGGAAAGGGAAGCTGAAATGATGGAGAGATATCCATTTTTGTTTAAATGAACTCTAGTAGTGGAATAAGAACACCGAGGACGGTGTTTATTTTCAGAGGGGGAATATGTAACACCCCCAATTTGTGTGTTGAATTTTAAAGTTAGACATTTGAATTTTAATCCTAAGGGGGTGGACCCCAAGGGATGAGTATGGTGTGAATGTATTTTCATATTTTATTTGAGGAAATAAATAAAAGTGATTGTGCATTTTGACCAAAAAGAGAATTAGAGATCACTTGCCAAATCCATGAGGATGGATAAGGCAACAAATCCCCAAAAATCTTTCAAAAAAGCCTTGAAAGAAATTTATTTAGATTTGAGGAGGAATCTAAATTTCCCCAATGAAGAGGAGTAGTTGGGAAGAGGTGAGAAAAAGCTGGAAAAGCTGAGGAAAAGCTTAAAGCAGCTTTAAAGAATCCCAAGATGGGAAGCCTAGGCTAAACAGGAAAGAAAGCATCCTGCTATTCTGGACGCAGAATTAGAAACATGCTTTGGGGAAATTATGAGCTTAAATAAGCTGCTCCTAAGCAGATCAGAGGTTGATCTGGTTTTAGGAGGTGATCTCTGCTCGGGGGTGAATCCTGGGAGATAAAGAGGATTCTAAGGTTGGGAGGTTGGTCAATTGCAGATTTTGGTATGTTCTAAAAATTCCAGTTATTCTATTTTATGATGGTATGAATTAGCTACATATAAAAAAAAAAATGCTTGATTATTTTAGCACTACATTTAACAGAGTCCATCCCTAGGTAAATACCTTCCAGAATCTGCTTAGTTGTAGACCAGAAATCTATAGAGTAGAAACTTCAGAAACTCTAAACCAAGGTCGGTTTAAATCTGAAGTTACTTGTCCTCTACAGATGATTAATTTTGTTATGTTTCCTGTAGAAAAAAAAATGATATGATTTACTTATGTGTATACTAGAGACCCATTAAAGTAGTACTGAAATATACATGGGTTGCAGCATAAAGTAAGATAGCAAAATATTATAATATAGATTGCAGATATGAGCATGTTAACATTGATAACATTTATGGATTTCATATATGAGCCTTCTAATACTTGTAATGATGCTAGGGAAGGAGTAATTCTACACTATATGAGAATTATACCATTTATATGGGTATAGATTCTTTAAATTAAATATACTCTTACTCCTTGAAAACATGCAATATAGAAAATTAAATTACTTATAAATAAGGTTTCCTAGTCAACCACCCTTGAATACACATAGGTATACTTTAAAAGAAAAATAGAAAATTCAAGTAAGTATTCTGGAACATGTGGGTTAACTCTTATAAAAACCATCAAATAAATGTTACATAAGGGAATGGCTATAGTACTCCTAGAAATTATAGAGTATTGTGCATTGTCACTTCATCTCTAAACCCTTGAAATAAACCTTTGAGCAATCGAGTTAAATCTATGTTAATACACAGCCTCACTTGAACTAGCGAATACCTATAGATATCTATATATGCATCCAGAAGAAACAAAGAAAAAAAAATAAACCAAATATATTAACATGTATCGAAATAATTAAGCAATGATACAATAGTTAGTGTCGACCCCACACAAATCAAAAGCATATATATCTGAATGTTTATATGTCACCGAGCGATATAATTACGAATCAAATATTTCAACGATAGTATAAACAGAAAGAGAACCTATCTATACAACATACATATATATGAACATATATTTACAAGCGGTGGATATAAAACGATTCAACGAAATATTATGTTAATCATTATCGTTAGTGAAATACGAATACGGTCAAATCATAATGATGCATGGTGCATAATTCAAAAGACGAAGTATTCAGCCCATACTCGACGAACTCATTAGAGCGTCGCCACACTGATACGTCACGGCATATTAGATGATATGTCCGAATAAAATTAAAACGAACAGAGGGATAACCAGAACGTTAAATGATGCGGAATCGACGGTTATAACCTTAACCAATTCGCAATAGCGGAGATACCTTATCAGGTTAACCAAGATCATTACGAAACTGGTAAGGATGGGACATGACGAATATGCGTGCGCACAAACCTTTGTCAACTTATCCATATTTAATCACTGATCACTTTTATTCTGCCCATGAGAGATTTCCCAATGACGAGACTTAAGTCGGTAGCATTATAGCAGGGTATAATGTAACATACGGATCAAAGTAGAGTGTATAGACTGGTCATGACCGCCATTGACCATAGTTGCGAGGTGAACAATTCAACAAAACTTTGGTCAATCAGCACGTTAGAAAAAAAAAAACTCGAGATTCATCAGTTAACTCGAGCATAAAGGGTTGAGAAATAGAAGAAGAGCAAAGCAATGAAATGATAGGCACTGCATTAACAGGAGTTCCCACCCAAAGGGTCGAAGCCAGCTTTCTCTGTAAACCCAAAGGGCCGAAGCCTGCGCCTTACGTGGGTAGGGAAATTTACGTGAGTAGAAAAGAAAACACGAACAAGAACCCAGACGCCTTCACACCTTAACAGGTAGAGAACTGGAAAAGTAAAGTAGATACCAGTGAACGCTAGGGTAAAGGGCACCGCGAGGATTCTGGTAAAACGCCTCTTCTCTCGTGGTGAGATGAGCAACCTTCACCATCCTTTTTCCAGAACGAACCCCACATCCATTTCTGTCACGACAGTGCCGTGCAACGCAAACAATAAGAAAATGGTAAGAATCACGGTATAACTCCACAAAAGAAAAAAAAATAAGTTGCTGAATCGAAAAGAAAAGACGCGAAAAAAAAGAACTGCATACAAACCCTGTAATCGTAGAAGGCATAACCGGTTAGCGGATTTGCGGTAGAGAGCAATCTGGATAGATTCTCCTCTCCGCAAGACCTGCAATAACGAAATAAAGAAGTCGAACAGTGCTGAGTTTCGTGGCGGAGAAAGGTTATTAATAACCACCAAACCCTAAAATGAGCTCGCTCCAGGTACCGGTGAAATGAGGTTCCAGGATTGCTCAGGTACGCTCAGGCGATTTCAAGTTCTCCGAAACCTTGAAGGAGGATTCCCAGGATCAACGTTGAGTCAAGGCATTGGTACCCTTCTGTCAGTTAAGATTATTTTAATCCTGGTTGACGTACGTAGGAAGCGAGATACCAGCGAGTGCAGGAGGGGCTGCTCATTAAAAGGATCAGCTCCAGTTCCAGCTGTTGGCAAGGCGCGCTTTCAGTACCACAAACAGTGTGGAGAAAAAAAAAAAAGTGAACTGAGCGGTCACCATCACGAACCTGAACTCTCGCCACGGCAAGCTGGCACCAGTACGCATAGGTTAGCACGCCACACAGTCGCACTCAAAATCTGTCATATGCAAAACCAACCCATCAGCAAGATCATTAGTATGGGCAATTATATGCTGCGTAGGATTAGGGTTCGATCTAACCATTGATAGGGAGAAGTGGTATTATAAACCACCCCGAGTGGTATAACCCGTGTACTCCTCCGGCAAATGGCTATAACAAAACTAGAGTTAAAACCAGTGCAAAACCACAAATCCGCGCATCGGGAAAAGTACAGGTAAGTTTTACCATTGAAACTGGTGTATAATATATTCGATAGGTTACCAAAGGCACTCCACGAAAGTGATACATGTGAGAGGAGCAATGTAAATAAATAAGAAAAAGGATTTGTTCAACTTATGCGTAATGTATATGTGGTGGCATCTTCAAAACGGATTCACACTTATACATGAATATATATATGACTATATATATGACCATAGGAAATATATATATATTCATATGTGCATGGAATTAATACTACCCAGGACATATAAATATATATGCCAAGTGAAAGTATATAATAAGGATTTGAAATGTATATAATATATATAAACATAGTAGGTGTATATAATATATATAAACATAGTAGCTATAGGGGTATATGGCTATACTAAATCAAGGTATATTGCCCAAGACTCTTTATGAGATTAGTATATGAGAAATTGGAAGATGTATATTATAAATAGAGCATGTATACTATTATCAAAAGAGGAAAAGCTTGAATCTTATTCAGTATAAAAAAAAAGAGTTCTTAAACTGGGTTGAAGTATTCAGGGGAAATTCCCATAAGTTATAGTGGGTATTATTAACCAGACTTTATGTTATAAAAAAAAAAAAAAAAAAATTAACGGGAGGCGTTACACCTGGCCCGTTCCAGACTCTGTCTATAGAAGAATGGTGAAACACAGCAAGTGTGGGAATGACACACTCCTCTTAAAATTTTCCTATCTTAGGAACCTTAGATCTATAGATCTAAACAATGGATCCAAAAGAGAAGTAAAAACCAACCAAGGAAGAAGCGGGAAATTCCACTCTCAGGAAAATCTGCAATAGGCTCAAGGAGGACATTGTATAAGCAAGCCAATTTGAACATAACACATAACAGGGATGGGTTCCCTTATTTTAGGCTGTGTCGGACCTCAAGCAAAGTTCCAGCAAAAATAAATGAGTTTAGAGGTTTTAACAGATCTCCTACAATCAACACTAGCTAAAAATCAGCTAAAGGAGAGAGTTGGTAAATAGAGAAACCGTCCTTTAGGAATTGCACGGTTTCTGCTGGAAGACACTGGAAATCAGCCATTAGACTCATGTTATATTATGGCATCAAGAAATCAGATCTATAATCAATTTCCTTTGTAGAAGAATTCGATTTACTTGAAGCAAGAGCAAGAATCCTTCAAAAATAATAGCAGAAACAATTGGAAAAGCTGTAGAAAGACTTGACATCATTTTATATGAGGAGCTTCAGCTGCTGTAGGTTAATATTCAGATCTAAAACTGATATATGGCTGAAACATCAGATCCATACCAGATCTAGAACTACTCAGCCTTCTAAACAAGATCCCCCTGGGGTTTTATCAAAATAATGCATAAATAAGTGAAGATCTAGCTTTTAATACACTGAAATTTTTATTGCAAATAAATTCAATCATTATATAATCATGGTCCATATGCAAACAAAGATATTTTCAAAGGATATCGTTACTCATCTCTTGATGCATGCTTGAAATACTCTCTTCCTCTTCCTTGACTCCATTCTCCATGTATTCTCCCATTCCCCTCTTCTATTTCTCTCATAGGCTTATAATAAAATAGAATTAATTAAAATGCAATAGATTTTAAAAATCATAAAAGTATTCCAACTTTTTTCTAAATCATAAAAGAAATCCATCTTTTCTAATTCATAAAAGCATTCCAGCTTTTCTAAATCCTAAAAGTATTCCAGCTTTTTTCTAAATCATAAAAGAATTCCATATTTTCTAAATCATAAAAGCATTCTAGTTTTTCTAACTCACAAAAGCAATCCATAAATCTCTCATGCTTTTATTTTTAAATCTATATTTGTTTTTTTCCTTATGAGAAAAATATCACTTATCCATACTTTTTCCAAATCTATTACTCATTATCTCTAAAACTCATAAAATATACCAACTTGGAAATATAATTTATTTCCATGGAAGAATATAAATTATTATAAATAAAATAATTAAGAAATAATTCTTCCAATATTCTTATAATCAACAATTACAAGAATATTCTTCATTTAATATCAATATAATAATTTATAATATTTAATTATTTAATAACCCTCATTTTATCAGAGTTTTTATGGTGGCTTATGCGAGGGATATTACAGAATGTCTCCAACCCATTTTACAAGCTCATAACATCTTAAGAATCATGTCTTTCACTTCTAAGGTTGCTCATGGTGTGAAGGTGAAAATCTTAAAAACAAGGGTGGAGGTGATTTGATGAAAAGAAGGTTGTTGATGGGTGAGAAATGAAGATAAGGGTGTTGGTGAAGTCCTCATTTTTTGAGCTACTCGAAATTGAAAGAAAACTACATGTTCATGCAACAAACATTGGAAAATCTATGATGAAGGAAATCAAAAAGATGAGTTGAATTTTTAATGAAGGCCTACTTAAACATTCAAACAGAAATCTAACTCTCTAATCTAGACATGTTCATGACACTACAACAACCTAGCTATTATTTCCAAGAAATCATAGATTAAAGAGAAAATTTTGCTTCTATTCTGTAACACCCCCAATTTGTGTGTTGAATTTTAAAAAGGTTAGACATTTGAACTGAAATCCTAAGGGGGTGGACCCCAAGGGATAAGTTGGTGTGAATGTATTTTCATATTTTAATTGAAGAAATAAATAAAATGATTGTGCATTTTGACCAAAAAGAGAATTAGAGATCACTTGCCAATCCATGAGGATGGATAAGGCAACAAATCCCCAAAAATCTTTCTAAAAATCCTTGAAAGAAATTTATTTAGATTTGAGGAGGAATCTAAATTTCCCCAATGAAGAGGAGTAGTTGGGAAGAGGTGAGAAAAAGCTGGAAAAGCTGAGGAAAAGCTTAAAGAAGCTTTAAAGAATCCCAAGATGGGAAGCCTAGGCTAAACAGGAAAGAAAGCATCCTGCTATTCTGGACGCAGAATTAGAAACATGCTTTGGGGGAATTATGAGCTTAAATAAGCTGCTCCTAGACTGATCAGAGGTGGATCAATGCTGGGAGGTGATCTCTGCTCGGGGGTGAATCCTGGGAGATAAAGAGGATTCTAAGGTTGGGAGGTTGGTCAATTGCAGCATTTGGTATGTTCTAAAATTTCCAGTTTCTCTATGTTCTGATGGTATGAATTGGTTACATATAAAAACCTTAAGAAAATTTATTTGATTTTGGTAGTACTACATTTAACAGAGTCTATAATAAGGTAAATACCTCCTAGAATCTGTTTATTTGTAGACCAGAAACCTATAGAGTAGAAAATCCAGAATCTCTAAACCCAAGTCAGTCTAGATCTGAAGTTACTTGGACTCTACAGTGGATTAATTTTATTATATTCTATAGACACCAAACTGTTATGCTGTGGTTATGTGTATGGTAAGAAAATCATCATATTAGCACAAAAAGGAAAAAAAAATATACAGGATATGTTGCAGAAAAGAAGGATTCAATATATTAGAACATAGATTGTGGATGTAAATATGTTAAGAATTATATCCTTTATAGATGCATATATGAACTTTGCAACATTTATAATGTTATAAAAAAAAAAGGGTAACTTTACTCTATAGAAGTTTTATAATAACATTCAGAAGGGGATGGAATTCACTTCACTATCGAGCCTTTAAAACAAACATAATAGGCGAAACAAGCTTCATTTATAGTCAAGAAGAATTAGGTAAGCGCTATTGATATTTTAGTTATAAACATAAAACAAGGTATACATAAGAGGTGAATGGGTATTCGAATATCTTGAATGCACTCATTTAATTATATCTAAACAAAAATCAGAACCTTAGTAATATAACTAAGTTAAAAATGACGGGGAAACCTGCGTGGGGACATGATAGGAAATCGGTTCGTCTATAGAAGAAGGCGTCGCGCCATGGACTGTAGCCGTCCAATCTAGATTTTAGTATCGGAATATATAGCATTAAAGCAAAGGACTAAATAAATGATAAATGCGATATATATATGTATATCCATGTGAACCCACAATAAAAAGAAACACAGAGACGTCGATATTAAAAGGAAACACAGAGACGTTGACCTAGTCAATTAGGGTTACATGAGAATTTCGTATTAAAAGCCTACGGTTAGCTGAAACAACTAAAGATCATACGAATGAATCTATGATAGTGCAGTCATACATTTACAGCGCAAAGTAATGCCGCAATCTAACATCAACTTAATTAAATCCTGCGTTGCTATACGTGGTTATACAGATATAAAAATAAACCAGAGAAGATTTTTAGCTCAAGATGACACCGGGTCGGAGAAAACGTTAGATGGAATGAGTACATGCAGATGATATTTCGTCTATAGTTTTAATGCTGATTTATTCCCTCTCGGCCATATCTAAATAATATCACAGGGAAACTTCTCGTTCAAATCTGCAAGAATAAGAGTGCTGCCGATCCTAATTAGGTGACGATAAAAGAAAAATATATATATATATATATATACATCTACTACACTGTTCGAACTATGATCTCGATTAGGATTGACTGCCTGCAAACATTGTAACATCGCCTTCTAAGGCTGAGGGGTATGATAAACCCTCCTCACATCCGCTTTTCAAAATCCAAGCCGGAGGGTATCCATCCTCAGAACAAACGAAAATCAGAGAAAAAAAAAAGGAACGCAACATGATATACGATGGCCAACGTGCTGGAACCCAACAGAGGATTGTGGATAAAGTTTATCCCCCTCTGTAGGTATCCTGAACCATCGCTCTTATAAATAGATTAAACGCCGAGATGGCAGCTAGATGAACCAGAAAAGAACTGAGTTAGACGCAGAGAGAACGAGGGCGCGGCCACAGAGTACCAGGTTGAGCTCTGTCTCGAACTAAAGCTGCTACTACGCCATTCTACCCCTCTCTGCATAGACTACAGTTGCAGAGCGGATGTTGTAAGATCAACCACCAAAGAAAACGAAAACCAGAACAATAGGAAGCCATGGGAAATTGTTCACAAGAAAAATAATAAACAAAGATTCCAGAAAACGTGAGAGATGGAACCCTTCAGCAAAATAAAACATGTTCACAACGAACTCCTAAAGAATGAAATCGATGAGTAGTCTGGTAGCAGAGATTGTATGATAACACACACCTGAAATCCTATTCCTCGGCCCAATAACCCCAGCAAATCCTGAGGGGGGATTGAGCAGATACCGAGGATCAATAGAATAGTACCAATCGGTATTACTTAGCACCGGAAAGTTCTGAAGCCATAGGCACGGGGGTGTGGAGTAACCCTGAAGCTACGACGGCCAGGACGGGAGCTCTGCATTCTCAGGACCTGCATCCGTCAGACATGTAAAATCAAAAGCCACCTGCCGGGGTTGTAATGACTTGGGTACAAGTCTACGCCGCCGAGTGCTACTTTCTCACTCCAGGGACGAATTATTACACCTGCACTCACAAACCATGAAGCGTTAACACTCTATTCTACACGCCAACCCATCGATCAGCTTCGGAAGTTAGGCGGCTTACACGCAATGAAAATTGGTACAATTACTGTGTACTGACCTGTGGAAGAACGACGCCTCGGTACTGCGGGCATAGTCAGCTGATTTGTAGCAATCCATCGGTTGGTAGCGTGAACGGAGAAAATATACTGCCGAGCAGCCTGTGGCATTTCGTGTCGATATATTACGCGCCGAAGAGTGGCCATTTGCGTACAAAATCCCGTTCAAACCAAATCCTGTAGGGTTAGTCATGGATTAGCAATTAAATTCCATTTAGCAAACTACAGATTTATATCGAATTCAAATGCCGCGTGCCTATCCAATGGAAGGTGAGAGGTGTCGCCTACTCGCACGATAAATCACCATAAGCTCTACCTTAACTTCTATGATGGCGAAGTTGGTAGTATGAAAAACAACAGGCTAAAAAAAATAAAATGACAGAGGTAATGAATACCTCATATGGCCGCCGAAAGCGATCTCACCGAAGTAGGTATAATTATATATCAACAGATTTTAGCTCGACGTATTAGCCAAAACCGTATGATAAGCGGGATACCTTATTTACGCGCAAACACAATGCGCTGTCGAGAAATTTCATCAAACAGGTGGCATATGTATATGATTTATATATATGAATACGAATGCCAGTTATGGATAAGGGTTAGGTAATTAACCATTGCCAATGAAAATAAATATATATGCAAGAATTGTTATGCAAAGGGTTTTGGAACCCATGTATTATATATCTATGCCTATAAACGCTATACGCATGTGTCTTAAAAATAATCGTGCCAAAAACAAAACAAAAAAAACTCTATACCAATAGTATATATAATAGATATCTTGGCATAGGAATTGACCTCTACTACTACCTAGATAGGTGTAGTTAGAGCATTCGGGTATATAGGTATGTGGGTTGTATATAGGCAATTCCAAATTATATGAATTTAATTCCGAAAGGGTTAGAAGAGGTTAGTAAAAAGGTATGTACATACATATAGCTTTTGGAATTATATTATGTAAAAGATAACAAAAACCCCATCTAGTAATATTATAAAAAAGAGAGATATATGTCCATACATATATCTGTATAGGGTGGAAAGGCCCCTATATGTTCAACATGGTATGTGGGTGGAAATTTTACCGGAGAGTATCTCCAATAGGAAATATAGTCAAAATTCAGAAAACATTATTTTTATCACTGTGTGAATACAAGTCACTATATGTATACAAGGGAACCCCAGCGTATAAAAAAAAAAAAAAAGGTTCCTTAAACTGGAGGTGTTACAAATGGTATCGGAGCACTAGTTACAACAAATTGGGCTGTCGTTTTGTGCTCACTACTTATTAAATATTTTGTTTTTTCTGAAGTGTATAAACTTTGCTAATCTGTGTTGTAAGTGTGTACAGTTGAAATGGCTGAAGGTGGAGGGATTTATGTGGATCTGCATGATGAGTTTGCTACTCCAGATCCCTATGCCCCGATAATGGCTATGTTGCACAGGATGCAACGAGATTTGGCTGAACTGAGAAGCCAGAATGACATGTTGTCATCAGCCAGTAAGGAGCAGGAAAAGCTCATCAGAGAACTAACTTCCCGGAACAGCCAGGAAGGCGAAGGTTCCGGAAAGAGGAAGATGGATGAATCTGATGATGATGATGCTGCTAGACAGCAACATAAACAAAGAAGAGAGTTGCAAGGAGAATTTAGAAAGATCAAACCTCCCTCCTATGATGGGGAAAAGGAGGAGGATGCTGAAGCTTGGTTGCTGAACATGATCAAGTATTTCCAAGTCTATGAATATGAGAGCAATCTAAAGGCTAGATTAGATGTGTACCAGCTACAAGGAAAAGCTACACTCTGGTGGGAAGAGACAAAAATGGTGCATGCCATTGATGAAAAGACAGTTACTTGGGAAGATTTTCAGACTAAGTTCAAAAGTCGTTATTTGAATGAACGTTATTATGACGATAAAGCAAAAGAATTCCATGAACTTAGATTAGGGCAGCTCACTATTGATGAGTTTGTCACTAATTTTACTAACTTACTGAGGTATGTCCCTTACATTAGAGAAGAAAAGGCAAAAGTGCAAAGGTTTTTAAATTGTTTGCCTAATGTTTACAAGGAGAAAATTGAATTTGACAACCCAAAGACCATGGATGAAGCTGTTAGAAAAGCAAGATTATGCTATCAGCAGTTTAAGGGTAAAGTGGAACAAGGGAAGAGCTGGCTGAACAAGGGTGAGTTGAAAGGCAAAAGACCAAAACCAGCATATTTAAGGAATTTTGGTAGAGATCATCAAAGGAAAAAGTTTAGAAAACCAAAGGAAAGTCAAACTGCTCAGTCTCAAGTGGTTTCAAAACCAGTAGAAGGGAACAATAGAAAGGAAGGGACAGTCAGAATGAAAGAACCTCTGAAATGTTGGGGCTGTGGAGAACCCCATATGATGAGGGACTTTCCTCATCGAAACATACACATGATCAGCAGAGAGCGAGAGGCAACAATAGTCAATGACATAGCCAGAAACATACCAACCATCAGTGCAGCCCTATAAAATCGTCAGGCAGAACATCAAGCAACCATGGTGGAAATGGAGGGTAAGATTTCTGACCTACTTGTTACTGTTTTGATTGATCTAGGTGCTTCTTTGAGTTATGTTAGTCCTGGAATTGTAGAAAAATGTAAAATTAAACCAGAAAAAATTCCGCAGTCATGGTTGGTACAAATAGCCACTGGAACTAAGAGAAAAGTCACACATAAGTTGCCCAAAACAGCAATACAATTAAATGGGTTCCCAACAGAAGTAAATCTGAACATATTGCCATTATGATCCTATGATCTGCTGATAGGAATGGATTGGCTAGAAAAGAAGAAAGCCCTGATGAACTGCTGGGATAAAACCTTGCATTGTGTAGATGAGGAAGGGAAACCTTTTACACTAAAAGGGAAACCAAAGCCCATTGTAGTCAGACAAATATCAGCCTTACAATTGAAAAGAATAGCTAGAAAAGGATACCAAGTCTATGCAGTGCATGTAGAAGAGATAGAACAGCAAACTGAGGAAGAGTTACTGGATGATATACCAGTCATCAGAGAGTTTAAGGAGGTTTTTCCTAAGGAAATTCCTCATCTTCCCCCCAAAAGAGAGATTGATTTTTCTATAGATCTGGTGCCGGGAGCTACACCTGTTTCCCGAGCCCCTTATCGGATGAGTCTGCCAGAACTGATAGAGCTGAAGATGTAGCTGCAAGAATTATTGGATAAAGGTTACATCAGACCAAGTGTGTCTCCATGGGGAGCACCTGTGTTATTTGTTAAAAAGAAGGATGGAACCTTTAGGATGTGTATTGATTATCGTCAACTGAATAAGTTGACCATTAAGAACAGATATCCACTTCCTAGAATTGATGATCTTTTTGACGTTAAGGAGTCAGCCTTCTTAAGATAGACCTAGGACTGGGTATCACCAAAATTGTATCTGTGCTAGAAGAAGACATCAAGAAAGATATTTCTGAACTGTGTATGCAGCAAGAATTTATAGTCTTACTCTGGTTTATTAAATGCCCTTTACAGATTATGTGTCCGATGAACAAGCAAAGTTGAATAAGTATTTGGACAAATTTGTTCTCGTGTTCATAGATGATATCTTAGTCTAGTTTGTAAAATCAAGAGGAACATGAACATCTCGAAAATAGTGGCACACTTTGCAAGAAACTGTCATAGGATGTTGCTCAGTAAATGTGAATTTTATAAAGATAAAATTCAATATTTGGGTCATATTATTTCTGAAAAAGGGCTTGCAGTTGACCCTGAAAAGATAAAATCAATTAAGGAATGGCCAGTCCCAACTGATGTTTCAGCAGTAAGATCCTTTATGGGAATTGCAGGCTATTATCGCAGATTTGTGGAGAGATTTTCTTCTATAGCAAATCCCATAACCTCATTACAAAGGAAGGGTGTTAAGTTCATGTGGACTGAGAAATGTCAAAACAGTTTTGAACAATTGAAACAGAAACTTATTTCAACTCCTATATTGAAAATTGTTGATCCTGATAAAGAGTTTGTGGTATGTACAGATGCATGCAGAGAAGGGCTGGGAGGAGTCCTGTTACAGGAAAATTCAGCCATTGCCTATGAATCTAGGAAACTGAAAGTACATGAACAGAATTATAGTGCATATGATTTGGAATTTGCAGCTGTTATTCATGCTTAAAAAATGTGGAGGCACTATCTTTTGGGGAAAAAGTTCACATTGATGACTGATCATATTAGCCTCAAATACTTCTTTTCCCAAACTGACCTGAATGCAAGACAAGCCAGATGGCTATCTTTTATAAGTGAATTTGATATGGACATAAAACATATCAAGGGAAAAGAAAATAAAGTTGCTGATGCCTTAAGTAGAAATGCTTGTCAGCATTTAAACCGCATTGGGAGTAGTGCCCAGGTGGAGATAGAGGAACTGGTGAGAAAAGCAGCAACTCAAGATCCCCACTATGAAGCCCTCTTGGTGAAGCTACAGAAAAGAGATGAAACTGATTTCACAAAGAAACAACAAGGGTTGCTCTATTACAGAAACAGGTTGTATATTCCAAATATAGAGTCATTGAAAAGAGAAATACTGGATGAATATCAAATAAATTTCCTATGTGACAGCCAGTAACAAAAGATGTTAATAACTTTAAGAGAAGCCGGCCCTCCGTGAATGAAGAGAGGTGCAACCTCTGTTTAAAATGCATGGAATGTCAACTGGTCAAGGTTGAGCATCAACACCCAGCAGGGCTTTTAAATCCCCTACCAATTGCAGAACGGAAATGGGACACAGTTTCCATGGATTTTATAACAGGATTACCTAAGACTAAATATCAACATGATTCGGTGATGGTAGTAGTAGACACCCTCACAAAAGCTGCTCACTTTATACCCGTGAAATCTACTTTCGGAACAGCTCAAGTAGCCAATGTTTTCCTGAAGGAGATAGTAAGACTTCATGGAGTTCCCAAAGAAATTGTTTCAGATCGAGATGCTAAGTTTACCGCAGCATTTTGGAAGGGATTGTTTGGAGGGATGGGTGAATAGCCAATTTAACGCTTATCACCTCAAACAAACATGGCCGTACGTAAAGGACGAATCAAATATTAGAGGATAAGTGTTGTGAATGTATGTGATGGATAGACCATCAGTATGGAAGAGTATCTCGCATCTAGCTGAATTTTCTTAGAATAATAGCTACCAATCCTCTATTAAGATGAGTCCTTTGAGGGCACTCTATGGGACAAAGTGCCGTCTTTGAGTTGAGCCAACCTGAGGATAAGCTAATGTTGGGACCAGGTGCTTTACAAGAGATGGAAAGAATTGTTAAACAAATACAAAGAAATATCAAGACCGCACAAGATCGACAAGAAAACTATGATGATAAGAAAAGGGTACACCGAGAATTCAAAGTAGGGGAGCATGTGTACTTGCGTATTAAACGCAAAAAGAGCACAGTTTATGCTGGAAGTTGTGAAAAATTGGCTCCTAGATATTGTGTACCTTTTGACGTGTTAGAAAGGGTGGAACCAGTGTCTTACAAGCTAGCCTTACCACCCCATGTTAAAGTTCATGATGGGTTTCATGTTTCATTATTAAAAATATGTGCATGATGCTTCTCACATAGTTGATTGACAAGGTATGTGGAACTAAGGATTTTTCGAAGAGCCTAAATATTGGAGCGGGAAGAAATTGAATTGAGGAACAGAACAGTGGTCAGAGTAAAGGTGCAGTGGAAGCACTTTACTGCTGAAGAAGCCACCTGGGAAAGGGAAGCGGAAATAATGGAGAAATATCCATTTTTGTTTAACTGAACTTTAGTAGTTGAATAACAACACCGAGGACGGTGTTTATTTTCAGAGGGGGAATATGTGACACCCCCAATTTGTGTGTTGAATTTTAAAAAGGTTAGACATTTGAACTGAAATCCTAAGGGGGTGGACCCCAGGGGATAAGTTGGTGTGAATGTATTTGCATATTTTATTTGAAGAAATAAATAAAATGATTGTGCATTTTGACCAAAAAGAGAATTAGAGATCACTTGCCAAATCCATGAGGATGGATAAGGCAACAAATCCCCAAAAATCTTTCTAAAAATCCTTGAAAGAAATTTATTTAGATTTGAGGAGGAATCTAAATTTCCCCAATGAAGAGGAGTAGTTGGGAAGAGGTGAGAAAAATCTGGAAAAGCTGAGGAAAAGCTTAAAGCAGCTTTAAAGAATCCCAAGATGGGAAGCCTAGGCTAAACAGGAAAGAAAGCATCCTGCTATTCTGGACGCAAAATTAGAAACATGCTTTGGGGGAATTATGAGCTTAAATAAGCTGCTCCTAGACTGATCATAGGTGGATCAATGCTGGGAGGTGATCTCTACTCGGGGGTGAATCCTGGGAGATAAAGAGGATTCTAAGGTTGGGAGGTTGGTCAATTGCAGCATTTGGTATGTTCTAAAATTTCCAGTTTCTCTATGTTCTGATGGTATGAATTGGTTACATATAAAAACCTTAAGAAAATTTATTTGATTTTGGTAGTACTACATTTAACAGAGTCTATAATAAGGTAAATACCTCCTAGAATCTGTTTATTTGTAGACCAGAAACCTATAGAGTAGAAACTCCAGAATCTCTAAACCCAAGTCAGTCTAGATCTGAAGTTACTTGGACTCTATAGTGGATTAATTTTATTATATTCTATAGACACCAAACTGTTATGCTGTGGTTATGTGTATGGTAAGAAAATCATCATATTAGCACAAAAAGGAAAAAAAAAATATACAGGATATGTTGCAGAAAAGAAGGATTCAATATATTAGAACATAGATTGTGGATGTAAATATTTTAACAATTATAGCCTTTATAGGTTCATATATGAACTTTGCAACATTCATAATGTAAAAAAAAAGGGGGGTTAACTTTACTCTATAGAAGTTTTATAATAATATTCCGAAGGGGATGGAATTCACTTCACTATCGAGCTTTTAAAACAAACATAATAGGCGAAACAAGCTTCACTTATATTCAATAAGAATTAGGTAAGCGCTATTGATATTTTAGTTATAAACATAAAACAAGGTATACATAAGAGGTGAATGGGTATTCGAATATCTTGAATGCACTCATTTAATTATATCTAAACAAAAATCAGAACCTTAGCAATATAACTAAGTTAAAAATGACGGAGAAACCCGCGTGGGGACATGATAGGAAATCGGTCTGTCTATAGAAGAAGGCGTCAAGCCATGGACTTTAACCGTCCAATCGAGATTTTAATATCGGAATGTATGGCATTAAAGCAAAGGACTAAATAAATGATAAATGCGATATATATGTATATCCATGTGAACCCACAATAAAAGGAAACACAGAGACGTCGATATTAAAAGGAAATACAGAGACGTTGACCTAGTCAATTAGGGTTACATGAGAATTTCGTATTAAAAGCCTACGGTCAGCTGAAACAACTAAAGATCATACGAATAAATCTATGATAGTGCAGTCATACATTTATAGCGCAAAGTAATGCTGCAATATAAGATCAACTTAATTAAATCCGGTGTTTCTATACGTAGTTATACAGATATAAAAATAAACCAGAGAAGATTTTAGCTCAAGATGACACCGGGTCGGAGAAAACGTTGGATGGAATGAGTACAAGCAGATGATATTTCGTCTATAGTTTTAATGCTGATTTATTTCCCTCTCGGCCATATCTAAATAATATCACAGGGAAACTTCTCGTTCAAATCTGCAAGAATAAGAGTGCTGCCGATCCTAATTAGGTGACGAGAAAAGAAAAATATATATATATATATATACATCTACTACACTGTTCGAACTATGATCTCGATTAGGATTGACTGCCTGCAAACATTGTAACATCGCCTTCTAAGGCTGAGGGGTATGATAAACCCTCCTAACATCCGCTTTTCAAAATCCAAGCCGGAGGGTATTCCATCCTCAGAAAAAACGAAAATCAGAGGAAAAAAAAAGGAACGCAACAGGATATACGATGGCCAACGTTCTGGAACCCAACAGAGGATTGTGGATAAAGTTTATCCCCCTCTGTAGGTATCCTGAACCATCGCTCTTATAAATAGATTAAATGCCGAGATGGCAGCTGGATGAACCAGAAAAGAACTGAGTTAGACGCAGAGAGAACGAGGGCGCGGCCACAGAGTACCAGGTTGAGCTCTGTCTCAAACTAAACCTGCTACTACGCCTTTCTACCCCTCTCTGCGTAGACTACAGTTGCAGAGCGGATGTTGTAAGATCAACCACCAAAGAAAACGAAAACCAGAACAATAGGAAGCCATGGGAAATTGTTCACAAGCAAAATAATAAACAAAGATTCCAGAAAACGTGAGAGATGGAACCCTTCAGCAAAATAAAACATGTTCACAACGAACTCCTAATGAATGAAATCGATGAGTAGTCTGGTAGCAGAGATTGTATGATAACACACACCTGAAATCCTATTCCTCGGCCCAATAACCCCAGCAAATCCCGAGGGGGGATTGAGCAGATACCGAGGATCAATAGAATAGTACCAATCGGTATTACTTAGCGCCGGAAAGTTCTGAAGCCATAGGCACGGGGGTGTGGAGTAACCCTGAAGCTACGACGGCCAGGACGGGAGCTCTGCATTCTCAGGACCTGCATCCGTCAGACATGTAAAATCAAAAGCCACCTGCCGGGGTTGTAATGACTTGGGTACAAGTCTACGCCGCCGAGTGCTACTTTCTCGCTCCAGGGACGAATTATTACACCTGCACTCACAAACCATGAAGCGTTAACACTCTATTCTACACGCCAACCCATCGATCAGCTTCAGAAGTTAGGCGGCTTACATGCAATGAAAATTGGTACAATTACTGTGTACTGACCTGTGGAAGAACGACGCCTCGGTACTGCGGGCATAGTCAGCCGATTTGTAGCAATCCATCGGTTGGTAGTGTGAACGGAGAAAATATACTGCCGCGCAGCCTGTGGCATTTCGTGTCGGTATATTACGCGCCGACGAGTGGCCATTTGCGTACAAATTTCCGTTCAAACCAAATCCCGTAGGGTTAGTCATGGTTTAGCAATTAAATTCAATTTTGCAACCTACAGATTCATATTGAGGTCAAATGCCGCGTGCCTATCCAATTGAAGGTGAGAGGTGTCGCCTACTCGCACGATAAATCACCATACACTCCACCTTAACTTCTATGATGGCGAAATTGGTAGTATGAAAAACAACAGGCTAAAAAAAATAAAATGACAGAGGTAATGAATACCTCATACGGCCGCCGAAAGCGATCTCACCGAAGTAGGTATAATTATATATAAACAGATTTTAGCTCGGCGTATTAGCCAAAACCTTATGATAAGCGGGATACCTTATTTACGCGCAACCACAATGCGCTATCGAGAAATTTCATCAAATGGGTGGCATATGTATATGATTTATATATATGAATACGAATGCAAGTTATGGATAGGGGTTATGTAATTAACCTTTGCCAATGAAAATAAATATATATGCAATAATTGCTATGCAAAGGGTTTTGGAACCCATGTATTATATATCTATGCCTAAAAACGCTATACGCATGTGTCTTAAAAATAATCGTGCCAAAAAAAAAACAAAAAAACTCTATACCAATAGTATATATAATAGATATCTTGGCATAGGAATTGACCTCTACTACTACCTAGATAGGTGTAGTTAGAGCATTCGGGTATATAGGTATGTGGGTTGTATATAGGCAATTCCAAATTATATGAATTTAATTCCGAAAGGGTTAGAAGAGGTTAGTAAAAAGGTATGTACATACATATAGCTTTTGGAATTATATTATGTAAAAGATAACAAAAACCCCATCTAGTAATATTATAAAAAAGAGAGATATATGTCCATACATATATCTGTATAGGGTGGAAAGGCCCCTATATGTTCAACATGGTATGTGGGTGGAAATTTTACCGGAGAGTATCTCCAATAGGAATACAATGTACCGAGAAACATTATTTTTATCACTGTGTGAATACAAGTCACTATATGTATACAAGGGAACCCCAGCGTATAAAAAAAAAAAAAAAAAAAAAAAAAAAAAAAAAAAAGTTTCCTTAAACTGGAGGTGCTGAGCAATGTTGTGCCGTTGGATCAAAGGACTAGATCAAGAATGATTGAACGGTGGACGGCACCTGGGGTTCACACAACAATCTCGCGATGTAACTTATGGCGTTACTTATATATATGCCGTTGGATCAAAGCACTAGATCAATGGTGGAGAATGGAATCGGGGAGAAACCCTTGTATTTTATATAAAACCCGAACTTTTGAAATAAACAAAGGTTTTTATGGATCGGGGTGGAAAAACATATATATGAAGCGGACACGCGCCCGACTGCCGGGCCTTTGGATGTATGAAAATTGATAGGCTCGGGGATTTATATATAATCAGGGCCTAATCGCAATCGGAACTGCGGGCCTGGTCTTTCTGATCAACCCATTGAAATTTCCTCGATTGCGAGTGCGCGATCGGTCTTTTTGATCTAACCATTTTATATTTAACATATGAATTTGGCTCATTAAATCAAAACTTTGGAAAAGAGGGTTCTTGTAATTTACAAAAGAAAAATGGGTCAGAAATGAAATATTCACAAGGTTTAAGCGTCGAGGGCGGGCTCAGGGTTATATGAAAATAATATGATCGGGGGTCTTAAGCAGGAAGGCTAATCGCAATCGGAACTTTTGGAGTATGGAAAAGACTTGCGTCTTTGATTCTTTCCGATGTGATTAGCACCTTAACGTATTAGCAAGTGGTTCCAGACCCAAAGCGTATGGTGGGGAAGTGTTTTAGGGCTTAGCCCAAGGGGCTTAGGTCCATAGCAATGAAACTTTGTTTTTTATGAAAAATTTCAAGGTTTTAAATGGATTTGGGGGTTTCGGCACAGCTCAAAAAGAAGTTTTAAACCATGTCAGGAGGATTTTCATGAATGGGAGGATAAACTTATGAAAAGTAGGAAAATAATATGGAGAAAAGGGGGAGTAAATGAAGGTTAGTTATGAATGGGAGAAAGGGGAAAAATGATGGTTTCTTCAGCAATTTGTTATACGAAATCAACAGAATTTTCTGAGTATAAAATGGGACAGAAAATGAGGATTTGCGACAGAGGCATGAGGCCTTAAAGAGACTTCAAGAGCCAAAAAATTTTAGTGATAAATTTTTTTCCCTGGAGGCTCAAAAAAGATCTTAGCCACCTTTTGGTATAACAAAATATTATAGGTGGCTAACAGTGGCTCCACTTGGGGATGGTGCCTTCTTGAAGGCATCAAGAATTCAGACTTGATTTCTGGGAGGCTGATTAGTTGCCTCATCCATTGGGTTGTCCTCCTGTGATTGAATAATATTCTCTAAAAACATATTTGGCAGCCATGAAAACAATGGACCTTTATCCACAAGCTTGCTACCTACCCAATCCTACAGATCTAGCATTTTTTCTTCATCAGAGTGCACTTGGATTGGAAAACTCTATTCACAACATTTTATTTTTTTGAAAGCAGGAAATCTAATCTACTTCTACTCCTTATTTCTCCCTGAACTCAGATTAAACAGTTGAGCTCAGATATTTCTCTACCTAGTCTACTGTCTGTTGGGATTAAACATTCCAACAAACTTTCATTCTCTAAATTCTACAACAGAAATTTAAAAATAGTCAAGTCAAGATTGAGCTGTTTGACTTGCTATGATCTATGGCATAAGAACAAGCTACACATAGATTATTATTTGCAGAAAATTAAATCCAAATGGAAGGCTTAAGATCTGAAAGTTTCTCATTATGGCCTTCTTTTTCTTTACAGCTCTATTTTGAATTTTGTTTTGAGCTGTCTCTTTCTTGATATCTGATTCAGATTTTGGGCAAATTAGAACCAGTTTTTCTCTTTTATGACTCAGAAAAATAAAACAGTTTTGATTTATCTCTCTTTGGAAACTTTGGTTAAGATTTTGAACATGTTTGAACCTTTAATTTCTATCGTAATCTATCTACTGATAAGCCAAGATTAAATAGTTTGGCAAATCGAATTCACTTATCCTATCAGCAGAAAAATTTAAAGCTAATTTAGTCAAGATTAAATTGTTTGACTAAATAGAAGTGTGTTTTTTAGGAGTGGCATTTGGGCTTGCACACTTTCAGATTTATTTCTCTTTTTGGCATGGGGCTTTGCCTTTCTTGTTTTTCCTTTTTTGCCCTCTTTTCTTTCTTTTCTTTGTTTTTGTATTTTTTGATTTTTCATAACTTTGAATGCAATGGTGGATGAAATATTCATAATGAAAAAAAGAAAAAAGAAGGCTTAAAAACATATCATGAATCAAGAGAAGTAATGCTTGAGCATCCTGCCATTGACAGGACCCCCAAACAAATCTGTCCATCCAGCTCTTGTAAGAAGAATGCATTGTTTCCAGCAACTGAATGAATAGAGTAAGGGCCAAGCCATAGATTGTAAAATTTACCATGCTTTCCCTTGCCTTCCCTCTTTGAGTCCCACTTTAAAACTTTGTCCCCAATCTTGAAATTGCTAGCCTTTGTTCTTCTGTCAAAAAGCTTCTTAATGCTGTCCTGTTTCTGCAATGTTTTGTTGTACACTTCCTCTCTGATTTGCTGAAGATGAATGGTCTGATTTATTCTTCCGATCATGTCATTATCTTCAGTTTGCAATTCTTGGATAAACTTCATAACTGGTACACCAAGGCTATTAGGAAAGATTGCATCTGTACCATACACAAGCTGAAAAAGTGACATACCAATAGATTTCTTCAAAGTTAATCTGTCAGCCCAAAGTGCATGGACTAGCTTTGTGTGCCAAGACTTTTTAATGTCTTCCAACAGTTTCTTGATTATGTTCACTAAGCTTTTATTGGAAGATTCTGCAAGTCCATTACCTTGAGGGTAATAGGCTGTGGAATGCCCTAGTGTTATCTGGTATTTATGACAGAAGTCAACCATTTTCTTTGATCCAAACGCTGCTGCATTATCCGTGATGATCTTGGTAGGACAGCCAAATCTGGAAAGGATATTGGTTTCTATGAACTTTATGATAACTGAATCATTGGCTTGCCTACAAGGAATGGCTTCTATCCACTTAGTGAAATAGTCTGTGGCAGTAAGGATCCATCTATGCTGGGCAGAAGATGAGGGATGGATTTCACCTATGAAGTCAAGTCCCCACTGTTGAAAAGGAGCTTCAACGGTGATTGGATGCAAAGGAAGGGGTAATAATTTTCTCTTGCCCTCAAACAATTGGCATTTATGGCAAGTAGTTGTCATTTTGTGAACATCAGGAAAAAGGGTGGGCCAATAGAAACCAGCCCTCAAAATTTTGTTGGCTGTTGACTTCCAGTACAAATGGCCTTCACACTCTCCTTCATGAAATTCCTGCTTAACCTTCTCTGCATCAAACTCAGGCAAACATTTAAGCAATATACCACTAGCATTTTTCCAATAAAGACGCCTATCTACAATGCAATAGTTTACTGCTTTTAGTTTTAAGAACCTTGCCTTTATTTTCGACAAACCAGGAGGTGTATTTAAATTAAGCAAAACATAAACGATATCAGCATACCAAGGAGAATTCATAAAATGGTTTTCAATAATGGGAGTTGAGAATTCTTCTTGGCTGTCCAAAGCATTAATCATATTAATATCAAGAACTTCAAAATTGGATTCAGCCATTAATCTAGCTAGACCTTGGCCTTTGATGAGTTTAGTGGGTTTTATCTCTAAATCATATTCGAGAATAACAACAATTCACTTACCTCTCTTACCATCTGGGTCCTGTGTTAGAATGTCTTTAACAACCGAATTAGGGACAAAGGCAATGATGTGTGAGTGAAGGATGTATACTCTGAAGTCTTTCAACGCTTTAACCAAAGCAAAAGCTTGCTTTTCCATAATATTATACTTCAAAGGGGCATCCCTCAATGCCTTGATAAAGAATGCAATAGGCTGCTCTTGTCCTTGTGAATTTTTCTGTAAAAGGACAGCAGCTATAGTATGTTCTGATGCAAATGAGAAGATATAAAAATCTTTTGAAAAATCAAGGCTTATGAGAACCAGTGTTTTGGTTAATGCTTGTTTCACCAGCTGAAAGGATGTCTTTGCTTCCAAGGTCCATTTTATCCCTTGCTCCTTCTTCAACATGTTTGTGATATTTCTAAGGAGCTTTGCCAAGTTAGGGATGAGCCTTCTCAAAAAGTTAATCTTTCCAATGAAAGACTGCAACTCTTTGATATTTCGAGGATGAGAGATTTGCAATATAGCCTCAATCCTCTTTGGCTCTATCTTTATACCTTCTTCTGAAATAATGTGTCCAAGAAGCTTACCTTCTTGGAGACCAAATAGTGTCTTCTTAGGGTTTAAAGATATTCCAAATATTTTTCACTTCTCGAAAACTTTTCTCAAATGTTCTAAATGTTCTTCATGTGTTTTCGAAAACACAGTGACATCATCTAGAAAGATAATGATGAAGAAGCCCAATTATTCCGAGAATGCTATGTCCATGGCTCTCTGAAAGGTTGCTCTATCGTTCATTAGACCAAAAGGCATCTTCACATACATGAAAGTGCCCCATGGAGTAGTGAAAGTTGTCTTTAATTGATCAGCAGGGTGAACTAAAATCTGGTTATACCCTGAATAGCCATCAAGCAACGAAATCCTTTTAGACCCCACCACCCTTTGTAAAATGTGATTCATTTTTGGTAAAGGGTAGTTCTCTTTTAACGAAGCTTTGTTTAAGTCTCTAAAGTCTATAAAAAGCCTGATTTCTCCAGTCTTCTTCCTAACAGACACCAGATTAGATACCCACTCAGAATATCTAATAGGGACAATAATGCCAGCCTCATACATTTTCATGATCTCCTTCCAAACCAATGGCAACTGGACAGGGTTTATTCTACGTAGTTTCTGTTTAAATGGTTTTCGATTTTCTTTAAGAGGGATTTTGTGCTGTATTATTTCAGTGTCATAGGATTTAAGATCTTCGTAACTCTATGCAAAAACATCAGAAAATTCTTTGAACAGCTCTATGTATTTGAGTTTAATGTGAGCTGGCAAAGTTTTGGACAGTTTGATCATTTTCAGTTTTTCCTCACTGCCTATATTGCACTCCTCTACTTCAGTCTCTACAGGTTCCAGTTTTGGTTTATTGGCCACATCGTTAAAATCGAACGACTCCTCTAAAGGCGTTAGACCACTCGGAAAATTTTCATCTTTAGAATGCAGAGTTTGTAATTCTTCTGTTTCTAACTCTGCACTTAATTCTGTTTGGTTCCTAAGTTTGCTAGACAATAGGTTAATATCGGTAGGTTGAAGAGACGATTCTTCTTCACCAAGAAAGTTTTCTTCACTGCAGTCTGTATCATAATCTGAATCTAAACTGTGCAGTTCGAACTCATTTCTGAATTGCATGAAGTCTTCTATTTGTTTGTCATTGTCAAACACTTGCCAATATTTTTCGTTATCAGGCACTGCCGGTCTAAATTTTATCGGAGTTGTGTTGTCTCTAGTCTCATATGGTGTTAGACATGTCCTGGCCGCAAAAGCTAAATTGTGGGCCATAATGTTCTTTTTCCTTGGGATGAAACTCAGGTTTGACTCCTCAAATGTTGTCAACAGATTCATGACATCATTCCGATAGGCTCTAAGTCTGGGATGATTCGCATTATACTCCCCATTCACTTGCCTAATGATTAACTCAGAATCCCCGTACACATTAATTCTTCTGGCTCCTAATTTCTTCAAGAGATGCAAGCCTAAGAGAAGGGATTCATATTCTGCTATGTTGTTGGAACACTGAAAATTTAATTTGCATGAGATGCATTCTGTGTGGTTGTTTTCAGTATTAATGATCCAAACCCCTGCACCAGCATTATTTCTAGTGCATGACCCATCAAAATACATACTCCATAAAGGACTATCTTCGGTTTTGTCTGTTTGGCGATTTTCCTTTTTAACTATGGTGCCTTCTGACTGTTCATGATTAGCAGCACCCAATTGAATTTGTTTTGACTCCTCAAATTCTTCAATAGATTGAGGGATGATGCCAGAAATGTTAGGGGTATTTTCTGGGTTGTTAAGTCCTAAAAACAATGGACTCATAACCGGTAAATCAAGACCTATGCTTTGTTTACTAATGTTTTCACATGTGGAAAACTGTTTGGACACTTCTGCGTTATTATACTCTTCTTCCCTGTCAGCCTTTAATTCTGTTAAAGTGACTTGTTCACTAGGAGTTTCATTGTTAAACATGATAAAAGAATCAAGGCCTATATTGACAGAATATATAGGAGAGTTTCGTGGTCTGTCTTGACTTGTAACCGTGTATTGCATATGAGACTCCCTGTAAAGTCTTCTGGTCTGATTGAAAATCGGGATGGTCGCATATGTCATGTCCATCTGCATAGTCCCCTGTAACTTAGCTCCCCGGGATCTTGATAATAGCATTCCATACTTTGGGGGGACATCAGCCACAACAATGTCCATGAGTAAACATTTGGCTGGAATCTGGGCTAGGTTAACACAGAGGTCTTTGATCAATCCTAAACATTTTACTCTATTTGAGTCAAAGGAGTATAGGTCTTTGTAGGGTCTGGTAATTTCTAAACCAAGGCTCTCCATCACAGCTTTAGGCATTAAATTATGAGAAGCCTCGGAATCATGCATAGCGTTGTGTAGAATTTTGTCATGAATGTTCAAACTCACATAAAAGGGAGGAACTGGTCCTTCTTGAAACTTCCCTTCAATCTTAGGGCCAAAAATCAACTCTGGTAGGTCGTCACTAAGATTAACTGTATCTCCATTTTCCTCTATATTTAAAGCCTTCAAAATTTGGTTCTTATATACATGTTGGGCAGCTAACTCAGTTAATGGAACAAAGATTTTGATCTTTAAGATTTCCTGTTCAAGGCTGAAAGGGGTTTGATTCTTTGAAGCACTTGTTTCAACCTTATTAGCTGTCACTCTATCAACAATTACAGCTTGCTGATTTGTTTTACTTGACACAACTATTGTAGAAGGAGTACTAGCTGAAGTGTTAGTATTGCTGATATCTTCACTCTGTTTTTTAGAATTTTGAGTGTTTTTCTCCTTATCCTTATCAGAATTAACAACCACTATTTTGTCTTTTTGTTTGGCTATTTTGGGTTTGGCTGCGGTGCTGCTTTGAGAGGATTTGTCAGAGGTTTTGGTGTTGGGGGCTTGTTGACTGGTCTTGCTTCTAAGGTCATATTCTCTTTGAGGTTCTATGACGACATTTTCCATGTCTTGATAATCATTTTCATTACCATTTCTTTTGTCATCATAAGGAGTGTAAAGACTTTGTTTTCTATCATAATGAACTTCCAAGTCATCATCTTCTTCCCCAAACATGTTGATATCCTCTTCCTCTGTTATGTCTTCTGTTTCTTCAACCTCACTTACATAGTTTTGATGAAAGGGAGGGGTGATTTGTTAATCATCTTCCCTAGGTCTGTTTGGGGGTTGGTTCCTTCTAACATTCTGATTCTGGTTTCTATTTTGAGGAGCAGTTTGATTTTGATTTGCTTGTGCTCTCTTAATTATGCTCATCTCTTTCATCATTTCTTCCATCATTCTCTCCATTTTTGAGTTGGAAGTAGAAGGTGTGGATTCCTCTCTAAAAGATACTCTCTTCTTGCTCTTCATTCTTGCTCTTTTCTCCATCAAGTTCACTTCCACAGAAAGAGCACCCCTTTGCATGTCTTCAAGAGTTGCAAAATCTCTCTCTCTTAGTGAATAGGTCATGTCTGGATCAAACCCTTCAGGAAATTTTTTTAAAGCTGAGCCCTGAGGAGGTTTTAGTTCAGGGGAAAGTGCATTATAGACGCTATTAAATCTGGTACAATAAGATTGTACACTTTCCCCAGGGTTCCTATGGAGATTATTATAGTCAGCAAGGACTTGGAGAGGATTCTTTCTCACTTCCCATTTGTTTAAGAATGTTTGATGGAAGGCTTGGAGATCGTTAATACTATGGGGGGTTAAACCTTTAAACCATTTTATTGCTTCTCCCCCCAAACTTTGAGAAAATAGTCTCAAATTGACAGAATCATCATCAATTTCGTTACTGTCAAAGTAGTCATTCATCTTGTACACATGTTGAGATGCTGTTATAGTATTGCTAGCATCATACAATGGAATTTTGGACTGATAGTCCTGTGGAAGATTGACTAATGGTACAGGAAGGACTAAGGGAGCATACCATGTTCCCATGGCAGGAGGTGGAGGTGGATTTACGGAAGGGAAAGTGGGCTGAGGTGAAGTGGTTTGAACAGTGGATGTAGGGTGAGTAGAAGTGGATTGAACAACAGTAGATTGCTGAGCTGATCTTGGATGAGAGACACCTAGATTATATAGAAAATGTAAATCAAGAGGTGTTGATTCTCTATCCCCAAGAGGTTCACCTTTTTTCGGGGATAAATGTGAAGACTCAGAATCTAACTAATCTAAATCACCAAAAGACCTAGTCCTAAATGGGTTCACTAAGTCAGTTTGTGATTGTTGCAGAGCTGAAAGATTTTCAGGGACTGAATTAGCTCTCAAGGGTGATCTGAAAACAGTTAATAATTTAACCTTAGGAGACTTCCAAAGGATACTTTCTGGATTATCAACTATCTCAGGTGGGTTAGGGTCTGGGTGGGCTCTAGTGTGAATCTTTTTAGAAGCCACTATGCTATGTTGTTTAGACCTAAAACAAGAAAAGTTCAACGAGATATGACAATCTTGGAGAGGTTAACCGATCTGTTTTTACAATTTTAAATCCCACAGTCCTCTAATTGAGTTTGAATGATTTTATAATGATAAGGGTTCTTCCCAGTGGAGTCTTAAGGTCTGCTAGGATTGTGGAGTCGCCAAGTGGAAATTTTTAGCTCCTTTCAGAGGTAAAAGGTCTTATGGTCCACCACCATGTTTATTTAATTCCAATCTGAAATATTTTTTGGTGTTTTTTGAATTGTTTTATTTATGGTTTAGAAGAATGTCCTAACTTTGCCTCAAAACTTAGCTACGGTTATGAAACAAAGACAATCTATCCTTATGGCTAAGCTAGCTAATTTTCCAAGATTAGATAAAAACTTAAAAGAATCCTAGGGTTGACCTAGTTTGTCACTGTTTCAAACAAGCTCAATCATGATTACCATTTCTTGGTAGTGCTTGAAAAGGTTGCTTTTTACTCTCGAAATGTTCTCGAATAAAGGGTTTTCTAAGGCCTCTAAAAGGTATTAAAAACACTCGGGTTCCCCAGTGGAGTCGCCAGAAATGTTAGGTCTCTGTAATTTATTAGCAAGAATGGGAGAGTCCAATCACAGAGTTAACATCATTTCAACCAAACTTTGGGATTCTAGGATCTAGCCCTCCTGAATCCGGAGAGGGATCTCTCCAATATGTACAAAGATAGATATTGTCTTTGAAAACCTTAAGGTAATGATATTAGGCTAGTTATGAAGGCCAAGGGTTTTGTTTTGTTTTGGATGGTTGAGCATGAAATGTTACTTGAGGGGAAAGTCCTAAGTGCAAAAAGTTTCAAAAGTGAGAAGTTGCAAGAAAATAGAACAATTTTGGCAGATAGATAGATATAACGATGGTTTTTAGTCCATTGGGCTATGGAGTCATATCTGGGCTTTAATTGAACAACAACATCAAGTGTGATCCAAGGGGCAAGTCATCTATACCACAAGATTATTGAGATTAAAATGATGAAATGGAAACATTAAAATGTTGGAGGGGTGGAAACTGATAATAATTTCTCAGAGGATTTATAGTCAGTCCAAACAAGAAAAGCCTCTTGAGTAACTGTTTTAAAACCAACCAAGGAGAGGGCTAACCATAGAGTTCTTGGGCAAGTTCTTATTAAAGCAGCTTGATTGGCAAACAATCCAGTAATCCACATAATTACCTTCAGAAAGTATGAAAACACATAAGAAAAATAGAGTGTAACTTAAGATCAGATAAAGTACTTTTAAACCTAGTCTTCTTTCAGTCAACACCAAGGGAAACTTTCAGAATCTGCCTTTGGAGAAAAGAATCTAGGAATCAGGGCGAACCATATCTTCTCTAGTCTAACTTTAATAGCAAATAATGGAAATAACATTCGAGAACAATGTTTGAGCAAACAGAAGGATGAGGGAACGCCAACATTCCTAACTATTTAAACTGTATTGAATCATTCTTAAATAAACAAATCTGAAGAAAACATTAAGATAAATATTTCTCAGCCAGAGAAGGTTACTGCTATACAGAAAATCCTAACCCTGTTTAAGCTGTTCTTTACAGAGGGAAAATGAACAATATGGCATACATAGAAGGAAAACGATTAACAAAGAAAGAAGCACTTCACCAGTGATAAAGACCAGGATCCCAAGAAACGGCTTTTATATTGATGTCAAACCAGTTACAATCTTCAAGTCCAATGTTTCAGTTCAGCAATCATCTTCACTATTCAACCTAACTACTCTAGCGCAAATAGAGCTTCAAGGGCCAATGAACACTATGTACAAATAGAAGTCTCGAGCTCAAGTGTATTTCAAAGTTCTGCAACCAACGATTTCTCATCTTCTTCTGAGGTATTTATAGAAGAATGAGGAGGTGATATGAGAAAAGATCTCTCAGGATAATTAATACAGGTTCAAGACTTCGTGGCCTTTTGAGGGGCTCGATGAAGAAGTTCACAGGTGGAACACTGTATTAACTGTTTTACATTTATGAATTAAGCTCAGCAGGAGCTTTATTTGACTTTGAGGCTCTGTACGCTGTGTGGAGTAATTTCTTGGCTGCGCTGGAGGCGAATATCAGATTTTCTTCAATAACTTCGGCCTCTATTTGAATGCTTTGAGGCAACAAGTGGCTCGGTGGTAGCTGAGGAATCAATTTGCCTCAGATGTGGCGGTGGAGGCTTTCTGTCTGATAAAACACTTTAGGTTTTCCTTTAAACTGTGTTTTAGATTGGGGATTAGGCTTTTGATAACTGTCTTAGCCGTAATCCCCATAAAAACTGTCTTCAATCTTCATTTGCTGTGTTCTGTCTTCACACTTATACTCTTTAACTGTGTTTGAATTAAAACAGTGTCTTGTCGATGTGCAGACCCGCACTGGGCTTTACGACATCAATACTCATAGAGTACTAACAAAACATGGAATAGAGCCCCGTGGATGGCTTCTCTGTAATGAAACGAGGGCATGAGAATCGTCATTCCCAACCCTTGGCATTTCTTCGTTATACAATGGAAAACCATTTAGAACACCTGCATCAAACACAAAACAATTAAGAAATCCTGCGAAAAATAGGTTTAAACTGCTTCAGATGGCAGGGGAGGAGCGTAGCCGTCGGATAAAAATATCTAACGGTGGAGATCGGCGCAAAACAGAAAAATGAGAGCGGGGAGAAAAAATAAGGCAGGGTGGTTTTGGACCATCCGATCCGGACACGTGGACGGTCCAGATCTAATCGGAGGGTCTCAATCGGGGGTGGCAGAAAAGGGGATGCGATTGAAATGCAGCGATGCGATTAAGCGCTGGCCGTTGATCTGCAGATCAGATCAACGGCGGAAAGTGAATCGGAGGGTTTTGAAATGGCGGTAAGACTTGCGATCGGAGGGAATAAGGACCGTTGGATAGGCGGGAAATGGACGGCCCAGATTTAATCGGAGGATCGCAATCGGGGAGGTCACACAACAATATGCGATTGAAACTTTGCGATTGAGCCCTTTGCGATTGAGCGCTGGCCGTTGATCTGAGGACCAGATCGACGGCATGGAATGAATCGGAGGGATCGCAAGGGTGTGCGATGGCTGTCGGATCGTGAAACAGATGGACGGTCGGGATCGAATCAGGGATCGGCAATCAGGGGTGCAACAAAAACGCATGCGATTGAAAGTTTGCGATGCGATTGAGCGCAGGCCGTTGGATCAAAGGACTAGATCAACGGTCAGGATTGAATCGGGGATCGGCAATCGGGGGGGTCACACAACAACCTGCGATTGAAACTTTGCGATGCGATTGAGCGCAGGCCGTTGGATCAAAGGACTAGATCAACGGTGGAGAATGGAATCGGGGAGAAACCCTTGTATTTTATATAAAACCCGAACTTTTGAAATAAACAAAGGTTTTTATGGATCGGGGTGGAAAAACATATATATAAAGCGGACAGGCGCCCGATTGCGGGGCCTTTGGATGTATGAAAATTGATGGGCCCGGGGCTTTATATATAATAAGGGCCTAATCGCAATCGGAACTGCGGGCCTGGTCTTTCCGATCAACCCATTGAAATTTCCCCGATTGCGATTGCGCGATCGGTCTTTTTGATCTAACCATTTTATATTTAACATGTGACTTTGGCTCATTAAATCAAAACTTTGGAAAAAGAGGGTTTTTGTAATTTACAAAGGAAAAATGGGTCGGAAATGAAATATTCACAAGGTTTAAGCGCTGAGGGCGGGCTCAGGGTTATATGAAAATAATATGATCGGGGGTCTTAAGCAGCAAGGCTAATCGCAATCGGAACTTTTGGAGTATGGCAAAGACTTGCATCTTTGATTCTTTCCGATGCTATTAGCACCTTAATGTATTAGCAAGTGGTTCCAGACCCAAAGCGTATGGTGGGGAAGTGGTTTAGGGCTTAGCCCAAGAGGCTTAGGTCCATAGCAATGAAACTTTGTTTTTTATGAAAAATTTCAAGGTTTTAAATGGATTTGGGGGTTTCGGCACAGCTCAAAAAGAAGTTTTAAACCATGTCAGGAGGATTTTCATGAATGGAAGGAGAAACTTATGAAAAGTAGGGAAATAATATGGAGAAAAGGGGGAGTAAATGAAGGTTAGTTATGAATGGGAGAAAGGGGAAAAATGATGGTTTCTTCAGCAATTTGTTATACGAAATCAACAAAATTTTCTGAGTATAAAATGGGACAGCAAATGAGGATTTGGGACAGAGGCATGAGGCCTTAAAGAGACTTCAAGAGCCAACAATTTTTAGTGATAAAATTTGTTCCTTGGAGGCTCAAAAAAGATCTTAGCCACCTTTTGGTATAACAAAATATTATAGGTGGCTAACAAATGGTTCCATTGATACTATGAAAATAGGGATGATTTTATTGACATTATTGGGCCTGGAGCAAGTAATTTGGAAAAAATCAAAATAATTTTATGTCTAATTAGTTGGTGCCATATAATTCAGGTAGTGGGCCACACATCGGCTAAACATCGGGTAACTTGATGGAGTTAAATCCTTTCTTTTGATGTGCTTTATCCACCATTGATCACTTTGGGGTGTTTTAGACTATGTCACGTGGTTTGAACTTTGTATTATGTGAAATTCTTGGCACATGGCTAGTTGATTAAATCAATGATAGAAAATCTTGATATGGGAGGAGGTTAATTATGCAAAGAAACATCATGGGTGGCTAGATATGATATCTTTATGTTGACGTGATGTTGCATTATTTCATATTGGGTTTATAAGAATATGTGCCAGAATAAGCTTAATAAAATCCAATATCTAATTTTTAAAACTAGGTGGAACGTTATATTATACCTTCGTTTAAAACTTTGAAGACCTCCTATGGAACTTTGATTATGACACGAATTTATTTTTTCAAGTGGTGTGAATATTTTCCCCTAATTTTTGTCTATGTATTTTATTTCAAAATGAAAGGAGAGGATGACATGGTTGTGGAATGGTAGGAAAATTTTGGTAGCACTGATGTTAATATTGGATAGCCTCGAAAATTCAAGTTAACAAGTATTATGGACAAGAGGATTGATTCAACCAATTCTCGTCAATTCACAAAATAAAAATTCTGGTAGTTCAAGGTGCAATTTTTATCATTGGGCAGAGTTATGGGAAGTTGTAAGAACCCTCATTGCTCACCCTCCCCCCATTCCCATTAGATGATTTCATGGGTTCCCAAATCATGAGATGTATGGATCTTGGCAAGTAAAGCGGCTAGATAATATTCAAGTTATGTATAAACTTCTTGAACCCTAATTGTATTACAATGTTCGATTCATTAAGGATTTTACCAAAAAGGAATGTGGTGTATTTGGAGAAAGGATGAATGAATTAATTAAATCACCGAAAAATAGTGACAAGATACTTAAAAAGGAAGCTTCTAAAGAATATGTGATTAGTCACTAATTAATTCCTAAACTATCTTTTGTGGTTTGAGTGCTTTGTATGATTTTTTCCACAATCAATGTTACACATTCTCCTTTAGACTTAGATCCCATTATTCAAAGAGTCTTCAAAGGCTTTTATTTCAATTGGGCCGAGAACTTAATTGAAAACATATGAAAGGGTGTTCAAAGTTTTAGAGCCTCCAAAATTTACAAATATAATCCTCCTTTTTACATGTATGCATACATTATGGATGTCATCTATTTTTTTATGAGTTTCGTGCTATGGGTTGGAAATTGACCCCTTCTACCCCATTCGCTATTCATATTTAACATTAAAAAATATAAGAATACAAATATGGTAACCATTTATACTCAATTCTTCATTTTATCATTGTTCTTATTCATAAGTATTTGTTCCAAATAACACACCCCCACCCCCCCCTCCTGAATTTCTGTAAATGCTAGGCTTTCCATTACTCTGCTTAGTGACTAGTACCTTGAGGAAAACTTTTCTACCTAGTAATTTGCGGTTTTAAAGGGCCACTACATGCTTTGCCCATTTTTGTTCCTAATAGGTTAACTTCTAAAGAAATAACTTGCCATTATTGAGTGCGCCAATTCCAAATCTTAATTCTCGATATTGTAGTACGATGTGTTCATCATCGCTTGTACCAATTCCAAATGTCAGTGCACTCAATGGCAATTATTGCTCTCCACCATTCGTTGCACCACTTGCTTGTGATTCTACTTCACCTCTCACAATAGTTATTTCACTTTGTTGATCTTTTCTATGAATTGGAAATTTCATATGTGTCCATATTGCGTCATCGTTGTACCAAAAATTTCCTTCCTATAACAAACCTACTAAAAATTCCATGTAATAAAGTTAAAATAATAACCATTGTTCGTGAGAGACATATTCCAAGATGAATGTTGGGAAAAACATCCTAGTGCGGGTGTTCACATGGTTTATCACGTCTATGGCAAAGGCTATGGCTAAATCATTAAAGAAGAAAAAAGTATTTTTGACACATTTATTTATGAGAATACTGCAAATTAGGAGAAAGGGGAGGTAAAATGTCACAGGTTGCATGTGAGGAGGAAAATGAAGAAAATAGAAGCCTCTTCTATAAAAAGGCTTCTGAGAATCTGTTGGTACCTTTTTGGCAGTGCATTTTGGAGCTCTCTCGTTGATCTCTCTCCCTCTCATACTATTGGATACTTAGATTTTTCTTGGATCGCTCTTGGAGAGTGTGGATGATTGGTGATTGAAGCAAGAAGGCAAAGAAGGAGAAGGAAAATGCAAGTGGACATCAGGATCAATGAATAGAAAGAGATTTGATTGCAGGTATCAAGTTGTATGCATGGTTTCCTCACTAGTTTTAGCATGCATGGTGTATGCATGTGGATTTCCCTCGTCTTTGGATTTCCTGGATAGCCATGGTGTTGTGGGTTTATTTCCATTGATTATTTTCTTGTTGGTTCTCATGATTCATTTAGCTATGGGTTGAGTTATTAGTTCATGGAAGCCTTGGTTGGAAAAACTCTCTGGAAGCCTCACAAGGAACTATGGGTTGAGTTACTTGTCGTGGAAGCCTTGGTTGGAAAAACACTTTGGAAGCCCTAGGTGGGTTGAGATACTAATGTTAGAAGCCCTCGTTGGAGAAACACTCTAGAAGCCCTGTAATAGTTTGGGTTGAGTTACTAGTCCTCGAAGCCCTGATTGGAAAAAACACTCTGGAGTCCTCAAATAACTTGGATAGAGACCAATAAATGATGGTTGTGATTTTCGACCATGAGGTGGAGTCATTGGTTGAGGGTTGAGGTGGTTTGGCTTTTGGAGGCCCTGAATTGATTATGATTGATGTGTTTGGTGATATCCCACATTCATGCTTGGAATATGGCACAAGGGTTATTGGCTGAAGTGAGACTTGGCTAAACTAATATATGGCTTGGTTGAACGTGGAATTCCCAACTCCGATTTTTTTTTACATGCATTAATGAAGAAATCATTCCTTTGGTATTTGGCATGCAAATGTATTGGTTATTATGTGGATTCTATTGCTATCGTATACATGGTATTTTTGTTTTTATTATGTTGGTTATAATAATATGTTTTATTAATGATGATGTATGTCTCTATCTATTTTTTTACTTGTAAATGAATGCATAATGTATCTATGGTCAAATATATTGTACTGCAGCTAATGATGTAAGGGAAAAATGCCTTTTAGTGATTCTTAGATAAGTATGAGACCCCTATGTCTAAACTTGTTGTTTACACCTGTAGATGCAATGTTTGCGACATGCTTGATGAAATTCCTGTCATGGCTAGAAGATGTCTGGATGATTTCTTGATGATCTTATTGCTTTTGTACCTTTTTTTTTAATGTTATTTATTATCTCCTAAAGTTTCATGAAGTTCTGGGCAGTGACTTGGGCTCTATGGCTAAAAAGGTGGCATAAATCTTGTATTTGAACACACATAACTGACCAATTGGGGCCCTCGCCGCATGTTTGTTGTGTTGTTCTCACGGCTATAGGCTACCAACTATTATTGTGCCTTGGAATACCTACGACGATGGCCCAAAAGGGCTGAAAATTCAGTCGCCCTCAAGGGTTAGGGGTCTGGGAGGTCGGATTACCTCTTAGGGATGTTGTTGATGTTTTGTAAGGTGTCTTTGTCTTCTTTCCCTCGGTTCCACTACCTTAAGGTCAGATATTAGGTGTAATCTCATATTAGTAGCCTCTCCTCGTTGGTTGGTTACTTGGGTTGATGTGGGATGAGGGTGTTATAGAGTGGTATCAGAGCATGGTTCAACTCTCAGAATGGATGGGTAGTGTGCTGATCATGCATTATGTTGATTTCATGTGTTTTTTTCATACTTATGATGTATTTTTTTATTGCACCCATGTTTTGTTGGCCATGGTGGTAGTGGTGTCCCCATGGAAGTGTTTATGGTGTCGTTGTCAACATGTGGTAATGTGTGTATGACTGATTATCTATTTTTCATGTTTGTGTATTGTCCATGCACATTATCTTACATATTGTTACATGTTGTATATGCATTGATTTTTTATGCTAGGTCACATATTGGTCATGCTTGTGTAGTGTCCTTGTATGCTTTCTTGTGTGATGATTATATGTTGAAAATGATTTGGTCATTCACGCTTGGTTACATTTCGCTTATGCTTGTGATGGTGTGTAGTAAATTTTCATTGGTATGGTTATACATTAGGTCATGTTTTGTAGTTTGTATGGTTATGCATCCATGATTCTACTCTAACTAGAGTGAGGTTTATGCGCTATTATACCTTTTGTTACAAGTTTATATGAGGCTACGATTATGGATATACATGTATTTGGTTAATGGTTGATCTTGCAGGATGTATCCTCCCAAAATTACACTAAGGTTCGTTAGTTTTTTCATGAATTGGTTTAGCTGAGACATTTCACATTGCATTGTGTTGGATATTCATCTAATTTGGAAGATACATTGAGAATTTTATAGGAATAAATAAGGAGTTTTAAAGAAGATAATGATAGACTTATACAAGCACATGAAAAGAAAGTAGAGGTTAATGCGGCCATCATTCAAACTTTTTGGGAGTTGTAGAAATATGGGCCACTTAGGATCAACTATGGGCAGGAGGATGGGACTAATGGAGCATATGCCAGGAGGGTTTTCCCCTTAAGGGGGCTTTCCCCCTGGCATAGTTCCTGCATCTGGTGTCTATTGTTTTATGCGATGTTGCTTTGGTAATTTCTTGATGAAATAAAAGAACGAAGATATAAATAATCATAATAATAAGAAACATCACAAGTAATTTTCAAGAATAAGAAAATATTTCTGCCTGTCTGATTTTCTAACAGGATATCATAGATTTGTTGAAATAAGGAAGAAAAATGAAGTCCTCAGCACTTGATCAAGGAACAATTTGAAGTATCATCTCGGGGTAGGAGTCTACTACACTCTAGGAGGATGTCCAACACAATCAAGGGAGAAAAAAAATTGAAGGAGCCTCAAACTACAGGTCCTAGAAGAAGAGAATTGGCCTCATCCTTGAAAAGAATAAGGTACTATACCTGGTCAAAGGAAAATTAAAGAAGCCTACAAAGGATTCTTTTGATGGTGAAAAATTAAAATAAAGGGAACTAAATTGGTGGCCATGACTTTAATGGTAGCAGGAATAAAGGACAACCTTTTCCCATTCATAGCCAACATTGACCATGCTCACAAAATGTATGAAGCCTTGTCAAAGTTGTTCACTGTTAAGAACATTCGTCAAGTAGCTACTTTGAAAAATGAGCTAAGGACTACAAATATGACAAAATAAGACACATTGGCCTCGTTTGTGAATATAGAAATAATCAAGGATGATATTTTGGCCATTGATGAAAATGTTCTAGACAAAGAACTCGTGATCAATGCTCTATTAGGATTGAAACCTACTTGGGGTGCATTTGCTGCCATATTTAATAATTGGATGGTAGCTCTCACCTTTGAAGAACAATGGATTGCCGACAGTCAAGAGGAATTAAGTATCTCATTAGCTTCCAATCCTGAAGGAGTACCTAATGCCTATATTTCTGAACATAAATGAAAGAAATATAAAGGGCCAAGGAATAAAGTTGACATGTCCAAGGTATAATAATACCAATTCCATAATAAGGGTCACTATAGGAGTGACTATCTCAAAAATCCGAGAAACAAGAAAATAGAGAGATATTTGGCCAACATTGTTGAAGAAGGAAACTCAAAGGAAGTCAAGCCTGGAGAATTTAACATTAGAGACTTACACTACCAAGTACTTTTCTTGTAGCTTTAGATATTTTATTTTATATTTTATATTTTTTATAATTTATAGGCCTTTAATATATTTTTGGAAAATACATTTTTCTTGTTTATAAGTTTTAGGTATCCCTCAAAGCTTTGTAGGGAGTCTTAAACAGATCCTCAAGATAAGTATCTCATTTTAGGCTCATTTTTGGTTTCATATACTTATTTCAGTTTTGATTATATTAATACTAATGAACTTTCTCCCTCTATGGTCTTGATTAGGAAAATAATTGTTATACTCTCAAGAAGTATGAAGGAGGGCCTCTCAAGACAAGGTTTGTCAAGAAACAAAGGTATGCCTTAAAACATTGATTTATTTATATTAAAGGTTTTTTCATTTGACATTATCTTACTCGCATTGTTATATCTGTCTATACGGAATCATAATGATTCTTATTCTAGGTGATTCATCACTTGATAAATCTACCCACCCCACTCATATTTCTAATTGATTTTGTAGAACCCTGGACAAGTTTTCGAAAACCCTAACCAAAGGGTATTCTAAAGTGAATGTCTGAAACCCTAAAATACTTAGGGATATTGTATTTGAAGTTTTTATTAATGATATCATGTTTAGGATTTTGATATGATCATGAAAAACTAACTTCTTAGGGTTGAATGATAAGGGATAAAGTCTTGAACCTTTGAAATGTTGGTAATATTGGGTTTTTTATGTTCCTATATTGAAATCGTTAATCATTAGGGTTTCGTGAAATGTGTAAATAAGAGCCCCACAATGTCTTAAAAATGATTTTCTTTGTATGTGTGTGTTTTTATGATAAAACCCTAGTCTAATTAATTTTTTTATTCATATGTTGTGTTGGGTGTGGAACATTATTATCTTCTTTATTTATATGTATCGCCATGTTGGAACCCTATTCTTAACGTCATTTCATCTTCATGAGGGGGGTCTTGGGGGGGTGTCAGAGGCCTTTTCGAGCCCCCCTTGGGAGGGGGTTTCGGGGGAACCGCCCCCGAGGCTAAAAAAATATGTAAAATTTCCTTGTAAAATGTTGTAATTTCATAGTCAATATGGTTCGTTCATTAGGCAGATGATTTGGCAGTAGAGGTTATGTTTAATTTAGGGTTTTTTATCCTAGAAGGAAACTTGTCTGTTGTTTGAGGGTATTGTATTGCGTTTGTGTATGTTGTGTATACTCTGAGTGAGAAATCACAAAGGGGACTGTGTGAGAGAGAAGAGGATATTACATCAGATCTGATGTAGATTGTGTCTCTTCATTTTGTTGGATAATGTAAAGGAAGGATTGGTTGTTTCCATGGAAATAGCCCAAGTTGGGTGAACCACATATATTTGTGTCTCTCTTATTTGATATGTTTTATGTCTTTGTGTTTCTGCATATTTTATGTGGTAAAGTTCCTGTAAAATAGAAAAATTGAAACCAATGGTTATTAAAGGAGCTAAGGCATGTTCCAAAGCTAAAGAAAAGTATGATTTCAATAGGGCAGTTAGGCAGTGAAGGTTGTGTTACAACTTTCACAGATAAAACCTGGAAGGTCATTAAAGGAGACCTAGTAATAGAAAAAGCAGAAAATGTTGGTACATTGTATTTATTCAATGGTATTTCTAACTTTGTTGACGGTTTAACTTCGAAAGCAGAAGATGTAGCATTATGTGTTAAATTTTGAAGATGTTTTATGCTAAGATGAAAATATACTTTAACCTTATAGGTCATAATTAAAGTAAGATGTAGACAGAACATACCAATAGATTGATGCAAGACAAGTTAAAAACAAAGATAAATAATGGTGGCGTTACGGCGATCAGCAGGATGGTTCAACCAGCAAAGTATTCATAAGGTTAGCCAACCACATATATCACACAACCCGAGGACATTTCATCAAGAATACTCCACCAAGATGTTGCACCAAGAAGCCCTAAACGTAGAACCAAGAACGTTGCTCCATCACCATCCAAGGGAGAAGAAAAATGCCTCCACAAATTTTTTGTAATGAAATCCAAGTATCTCCAATATATAGAAATCTGTGGGCGTGTGTGAAACATCTCTTATGCATGTGGGATAAATTAGGCTGACCTTGCACATGTGGAATAAATTCAAAATACATGTTCTACTCATCCGATCAAGATGATCTTTGGATTGATCTTGCAGCTCTCTGAAAAAGGAATCCAATAAAAATATTGGCATCATCATCTGAGCATGACATCATGGATTTTAGACCTAGTTGCCTAAAATTAACACACTCTCTCAACTAGGGAGAACTCCATCCACTAGTGCCCTCCAAACATCGTGCGCCATCCCACCGTAACTTGCTTCGCTGACTTATTTATTTCAAAACAAAATTTGAGTCATAAGGACATCACTCACAGCTAACCTGAAGTCACCTCAGAGGTTTGAAACCTCTATAGGACTCAAAAGAGTCACACACCAACCCAAAGCTGGTTTAACTGAACCGAAGTCAGTTGGAGGTTTGAAACCTCTCTTGGACTCAAGAAAGTCATATATTAACCTGAAGATAGTTTCACTGACTCAAAGTCAGTTGGAGGTCCAAAATGTCTCTTGGACTCGAGAGAGTCATATACTAACCCCAATTTAGTTTCACTGACCCAATGTCAGTTAGAGGTCTGAAACCTCGCTATACTTGATACCAGATCAAATGGTTGGACACGTGTCATCCTAGACATAGAGTGTACAGAAATATATAATGTGTGCATCAGTATTGCTATGGTCTCTATTCACATTTCCCACCTCATTCGCCAAATGAGAGATACTTCCCATGAGTCTGAAACTCCATGGGTAGGATGCATATGGGGCAAAGATCAAATAGAGGTAAACAAGCTCAATATCATCATGGTGGGGCGAAAGCACACCAACAAGGTTTGGCAAGCCTAGCCTAACCTAGCCTAACCTAGCCTAGCATAGCCTAGCCTAGCCTAGCCTAACCTAGCCTAACCTAACCTAGCCAAACCTAACCTAACCTAACCTAACCTACCCTATCTTAGCCTAGCCTAGCCTAGCCTAGCCTAACCTAACCTAACCTAGCCTAACCTTGCCTAGCCTAACCTAGCATAGCCTAACCTAACCTAGCCTAACCTAACCTAACCTCACCTAGCCTAACATAACATAGCCTAGCCTAACCTAGCCTAACATAGCCTAGCCTAGCCTATCCTAGCCTAACCTAACCTACCCTAGCCTAGCCTAACCTATCCTAGCCTAAACTAGTGTAGTCTTACCTACCCTAGCCTAAACTAGTGTAGTCTTACCTACCCTAGCCTAGCACACCCTAGCCTAACCTAACCTAGCCTAACCTAGCCTAGCCTAACCTAACCTACCCTAGCCTAACCTAACTAACCCTAGCCAACCCTAACATAGCCTAGCATTACCTAACCTAACCTAACCTAACCTAACTTGACCTAGCCTAACATAACATAGCCTAGCCTAACCTAACCTAGCCTAGTCTAGCCTAGCCTAGCCTAGCCTCCCCTAGCCTACCCTAGCCTAGCTTAACCTAACCTAGTCTTACCTACCATAGCCTAGCACACCCTATCCTAGCCTACCTAACCTAACCTATCCTAACCTAGCCTAGCCTAACCTACCCTACCCCAACCTATCCTAGCTTACCCTAGCCTACCCTAGCCTACCCTGGCCTAGCCTACCCTAGCCTAGCCTAGCGTAACCTATCCTAGCCTCACCTATACTAGCCTAGCATATCCTAGCATAGCCTAGCCTAGCCTAACCTATCCTAGGCTAGCGTAGCGTAGCGTAGCCTATCCTAGCCTAGCGTAGCCTATCCTAGCCTAGCCTAGCCTAGCCTAACGTGGTCTAGCCTAGCCTAGCCTAGCCTAGCCTAACCTATTCTAAGCCAACCTAGCCTACCCTAACCTAGCCCAATCTAACCTACCCTACCCTACCCTACCCTAACCTAACCTACCATAGCCTAGCCTATTCTAACCTAACCTACCCTAGCCTAGCCTAACCTAACCTAACTATCCCTACCCTAACCTACCATATCCTAACCTCACCTAGCCTAGCCTACTGTAGCCTAGCCTAGCCTAGCCTAGCCTAACCTAGCCTAGCCTAGCCTAGCCTAAGCTAACCTAGCCTACCCTAACCTAGCCCAATCTAACCTAGCCTACCCTACCCTAGCCTAACCTAACGTAACATAGCCTAGCCTAGTCTAACCTACCCTACCCTAGCCTAACCTTCCCTATCCTAACCTAGCCTAGACTAGCCTAGCCTAGCCTAGCGTAACTATCCCTACCCGAACCTATCCTAGCCTAACCTAACCTAACCTAACCTAACCTAACCTAACTTAACCTAACCCATCATGGCCTAGCCTAGCCTAGCCTAGCCCACCCTAGCCCATCCTAGCCTACCCTAGCCTAGCCTAACCTACCCTACCCTACCATAGACTAGCCTAGCCTAGCCTAACCTAACCTAACCTAACCTACCCTACCCTAGCTTAACCCAACCTAGCCTAACCTAACCTAACCTAGCCTAACCTAAACTAGCCTAACCTAACCTAACCTAGCCTAGCCTAGCCTCACTTAACATATCGAAGCCTAACCTATCCTAGCCTAACCTAGCCTACCCTAACCTAGCCTAACCTATCGTAGCCTACCATAGCCTAGCCTATCCTAACCTAACCTAACCTAACCTACCCTAACCTACTCTACCCTAGCGTAACCTAACCTAACCTAACCTAACCTACCCTACCCTGACATAACCTAACCTACCCTAACCTAACCTATTCTAGCCCAACCTATCCTAACCTATCCTAGCCTAGCCTAGCCTTGCCTAGCCTACCTTAACCTAGCCTAGCCTAGCCTAGCCTAACCTAACCTAACCTAATGTACGCTACCCAAGCTTAACCTAACCTAACCTAACCTAACCTAACCTACCCTAGCTTAACCTAACCTACGCTACACTAGCTTAGCCTAACCTAACCTAACCTAACCTAATCTATCCTAGCCTAACCTAACCTAACCTAGCATAGCCTAACCTATCCTAGCCTAACCTAGCATAGCCTAGCCTAACCTAACCTAGCCTAACCTAACCTAGCCTACCCTAACCTAGCCTAACCTAGCCTAAGCTACCCTAGCCTAACCTAACGTAGCCTACCCTAACCTACCCTAGCCTAACCTATCATTGCCTACCCCAGCCTACCGTAGCCTACTCTAGCCTAGCCTAGCCTAGCCTAACCTAACCTCCCTACCCTAGCTTAACCTAACCTAACCTAACCTACCCTACCCTAGCCTTAACCTAACCTAACCTAACCTAACCTAACCTATCCTAACCTACCCTAGCCTACCCTAGCCTACCTTAACCTAGCCTAGCCTAGCCTAGCCTAGCCTAACCTAACCTAACCTAACCTAACCCAACCTACCCTAACCTAACCTACCCTAACTTAACCTAACCTAACCTAGCCTAGCCTAGCCTAACCTAACCTACCCTACCGTACCCTACCCAACCCTAGCTTAACCTAACCTAACCTAACCTAGCCTAGCCTAACCTAACGTACCCTACCCTAGCTTAACCTAACCTAACCTAACCTACCCTACCCTAGCTTAAGCTAAGCTAAGCTAACCTAACCTAACCTAACCTAACCTAACCTAGCCTAACCTAACCTACCCTACCCTACCCTACCCAACCCTAGCTTAACCTAACCTAACCTAACCTAGCCTAGCCTAACCTAACGTACCCTACCCTAGCTTAACCTAACCTAACCTAACCTACCCTACCCTAGCTTAAGCTAAGCTAAGCTAACCTAACCTAACCTAACCTAACCTAACCTAACCTAACCTAGCCTAGCCTAACCTAGCCTAGCCTAGCTTAGCCTAGCCTAGCCTAGCCTAGCCTAGCCTTAGCCTAGCCTAGCCTAGCCTAACATAACCTAACCTAACCTAACCTAGCATAGCCTACCCTAACCTAGCTCGCCCTAACCTAGCCTAGCCTACCCTAGCCTAACCTATCCTAGCCTAGCCTAGCATAAGCTTGCGTAAGCTAACGTAAGCTAACCTAGCCTAACCTAGCCTACCCTAGTGTAGTCTTACCTAGCCTAGCCTAACCTAGTGTAAGCTATCGTAGCCTAGCCTAGCCTATCTTAGTTTGACCTATCTTAGACTAACCCACTCTATGCTAGGCTATAGTAGCCTAGCCTAACCTACTTTATGCTAGGCTATAGTAGCCTAGCCTAACCTGTCCTATCCTAGCCTATCCTATCCTATCCTAGACTAGCGTAAACCTAGCCTAGCCTAACCTACTCTATCCTAGGTTATAGTAGCCTAACCTAGCTTTGCCTAGCCTAAACTACTCTTACCTAGCCTATCCTAGTCTAGTCTAGCCTATCCTAAGTTAGTCTAGCCTATTCTAGCCTAACCTAGCCTACTCTAGCTTACCTTAGTGTAGTCTTTAGTAGCCTAGGCTAGGCTACTCAAGCTTAACCTACATTACTCTATATTAGAATATTAATGAAGAAATCATTCAAAAAACAAAATAAATTAAAAGCTATTAATTAAATGTTTAAATATAAGAAAAATTCTTTAAAATAAATTGAATGTATGAAAATAGAATTTAAAATATATTGAATTTAACCATAATAATAATGTAAAAACAAAATCTAACATGAGTTATAAGATATAAATGAAAATTTATTTTTAAATGAAAAACATATTAGTAGAACATAAAAACATAATTGAAAATCATTTTGAGAAATCCATTAATCTCATCTAAATTAGTAGAAGAAATACTTTTTTGGAAAAGGTCATCCAAAGCTGATTTTAAGAGGCACATGTTAAGTCAACTAATATTTTTAATTGAAAAAAAAAAGACTCACAAAACTATAAAGCAAATCATCCAAAACTGATTTTAAGAACCATATGTTAAGTCAACTAATATTTTTAATTGAAAAACAAAAAAACTCACAAAACTATAAAGCAAATCAACCAATACTTCTGATTTGACTTTCTCGTTGTTAGAAGGCTACAAAAAATTAATTTATAAATAAAATGGAATTATTTCTACTAAGGGAATTCTCCAATTTCCTTATTTGACCCAATTTCCAATTCTATTCAATTGTAAAAAAGCTCACAAAACCATAAAGCTAACCAACCAATACTTGTGGTTTGACATTCTGGTTATTAAAAAACTCTGAAAAATTAATTTATAAATAAAAATGGAATTATTTGAATGTAATGAATTATCCAATATGCTTATTTCCTTTTCAGATTTGACCTAATTTCCAATTCAATTAAGTATGGTGCAACTGTTGAATTTGCTTTATAGATGAAGATATCTAATTATTTCATAGATTCATTTATAAAATTTGAAAAACAATATTTATTATTTTACTAATTTATAAATATTTCAAATATTTCTATTTCAAAAAAAATTTGAAAACAAACTAATATTCAAGTTAGATATTATCTATATAATCAAGATCCTTAAAATATACTTCCAAAAACATCAAAGAAATTTTTTTGATATTTGATATTAAGATGAATATAATAGATGGAATCAAAATTCTCAAAACATACCTAAAAAAACATCAAAGAAAATTCAATTTATCTAGAAATTTGATTTGATAGATCCAACAAAGAAATATCTAAATTACAACGGAGAAATGAAAGACAAAGAGATTACACCAGCTGATATGAATTAATAAGAAACGATGGCATCTGTGATAGCTGAGGACAGAAAGAAAATTGAATAATAAAACTAGGAACAATAAAACTAAGAGAAGTAGACTACTTTTTGTTTTAACAGTAGACACAGAAAATATAGTTGTAATCCAAAAAAAAGAAAGTGATATTACAAACAAGTATTAATTCGAAAATTATAGAACCACCAGAAAAAAAAAATCTATTTATAATTCTTTGAAATGGGTTTACTTGAAACTTTTAATTCAAGAAACACAAAACGAAGACGCAGAAACTTACTTTTGGCGTCGAGACCAGAATTAGGTTTCTTGAGAGTTTTGTTTACAGCCAATGCTCCTGGGTTTCCGGGTTTCCTGTGAAACCTTGCAAGTTGATTTTAGTAGTACCTGACACAAACACCGGTTGATTAAAAGAAGGTGATTAAAAGAAGGCGCAAGCATTAAAAGAAAGCGCAACCCAAGGCGCAAACCTTATCAATCAAATCTTTTAATAATATGATTAAATTAATCTCATAAAACTATATATCAATGGGAAAAAAAAACAGAGATCATGAATACTGCACGCTTAGAATAAATCCAAAAAAACAAAAGATATTACAAACAAGTATTAATTCAAAAATTATAGAACTACCAGAAAATGAAAATGAAAAAACAATTCTATTTATAATTCTTTGAAATGGGTTTACTTGAAACTTTTAATTCAAGAAACACAAAACGAAGACGCAGAAACTTACCTTTGGCGTTGAGACCAGAATTAGGTTTCTTGGGGGTTTTGTTTACAGCCAATGATCCTGGGTTTCCGGGTTTCCTGTGTGACCTTGCAGGTTGATTTTAGTAGTTACCTGACACAGACACCGGTTGATTAAAAGAAGGCGCAAACCTTATCAATAAAATCTTTTAATAATATCATTAAATTAATCTCATAAAACTATACATCAATGGAAAAAAAGAACAGAGATCATGTTTGTGTGGAAAAAAAGAACAGAGATCATGGATACTGCACGCTTAGAAGAAATCCAAAAATGGCATCCCACTAGAAAACAAATTGAATCAGAGAACCAGAGAGAACCTCATAAATAGATCTGCACGGGTGGAAGCAGCAGACGATACAGTCAATACTCATGAAGCTTTGCCTCCGATTTGTATGGTAATGGTGCTTTGCTTCCGCAAACATCACGACCTTCATTATATAGATGGGACCTTCATTCGTCCAGATGGGGCCTTCTGGGAAGCGTTGCAGCCAACTAAATCCAAATTTGTAGAGCACCTTTTGATTTATAAAAAGAAAATCTGAAAGGAAATCTCACCATCAACGCAAGAAGTGGTGGGAAGAATATTGGAAAAAATGTCGAAGGTGGGAGGAATATTAAATGGCGAAGGTTCAGAAAGGTTATTGGTCCAATAGTGTCTCGCAGGGCAACAAGATTGGATTACGAAAGAAACCTACATGTTAGCTGAACAATTACGAAAGAAACCTACATGTTAGCTGAACAATCAAAATAAAAAATCTAGGAAGACCTGCAAACCTAGATGTAATTTACTAAAATGAATGTAAACCATTACTATTCCTGAACTCCCTTCTCTTCATCCACAAATATCCATGAACGAATCGAATGTATGAACGCTCTTAATTGAGAAGCTCTTAGTTCTGGGCACGCATCCTGGTCGTCTAGGAGCGGCGATGTGGCTAGTGCCTCCTCCTCCCCGCACCGAAGGGCATCGTCTTAATTCCATTCACTCCGGTACCGTCCTTATCCTCCTTCAACTTGAACTTGGGAACATCATAATCAAAATCCTCATTATATAGCGTTTTTTAATCAACGGCTTGAACTTGTGAACATCATAATCAAAATATCTTTTTCAATCAACGGCTAATTTGTGAGTGGCCATGCCACGTCCTCCCTGCCCTAGCCGTTTGGAGGGATCACACCACATCATTTATACCTATTTGGATTATTTTCAATATTAAAAGGAATATAACATGCTATTTTTTAATATTCAAATATCACAAAATTTCTTAATAAGTATAATAATTTCAAATAAAAATATTGAATGGATTTTTTTAATATTTAAATATTACAAAATTTTTTAATAAATACAATAATGTAGATGAGTGTTTTTTGGATTAATCACATAAAGACATTCATTTACATTATGGATCACAAAAGTCTTACATTTAACAAAATATAATAATTTAAAAAAAAAACATACATATAAAACATGTTCTCCAAATCATTTTTGTGCAATCTGTTCCTCATTCCCTGCACAATGTTGATCTTGTCCTTCTTGAATTAATGTAAATGAGTGTTTTTTGGATTAATCACATAAAGACATTCATTTACATTATGAATCACAAAAGTCTTACATTTAACAAAATATAATAATTTAAAAAAAAAACATACATATAAACCCTCCTCTCCAAATCATTCCTGTGCAATCTGTTCGTCGTTCCCTGCACAATGTTTATCTTGTCCTTCTTGCATCATCCCCTCTGTATTGAGCTCATCCTTCCATATTTCCTTCCATATTCCTGTTAATGACTCCGTTCTCCCTCTGTATGACTGTCTCTGTATGACTGTCTGTGCAAGCTCCAACTATACAACTCCTCTTGATATTTACGAGCTATAAAAGAAAAACTGTTTCAAACTATATTTTATAAAGATATAAAAACTGCTATATAAAACATTCAAACTCGACACAACCTAGATCGAGCCTAGCCCACAAGAATGGGTAAAACCCTAGCTTAAATTCAATTCAATTTAGTTACAAAAGTTTATTTGCGGGGTGATAATAGCGATAGGGATGGAGAATTCCAATTTAGAAAATTAATCAAATAATATATATGTAATTTATTGTTTATATAAAAAAAATAATAATATTAAATTGAGAAATTTTAGTTAAAATATTGAATTGTGTTATTCAAATTTAATTTTTAATAAATATATGATTTTTATACAAATTAGATAAAAATAGTAATTTTGAAAACTTTTAAAAAATAACACTAAGTACAACTCTATATTTTAAATGTAAATTTCAAGTGAATTTAATTGATTTATTTTTATTAACCTCAAAGTCAAAAAGTTGCACTTTCTACTTGCCAATGCTAGTAAAGTGGCCCTAATTCCATAAAGTTATGGTTTCTCATGTCCATCGGAATTATAAAATGTCACTAAAAATATGGATAATATCACCACTTAAAAATCCATGTTGCCAACAATTCTAAATACTTTATTGTCCAAATTAATTATTAATCTTGTGTAGTTTGCTCATAGCACACCTCTCCTTCTGTAATGACATTAACTCCAGAAATTCACGACATCCACCAAAGATTTGGAAATTCACGACATCCACCAAAGATCATGGAATAAAATATAGTTTTTACATAGAAACATTGAGGTTAATCATTGTGCATGCCTCCAATTTGTTGGAAATTTCTTTGTCACGTAAAATTTGTTTATCCAAATCTTGGACCGTTCCATTGATACTATGAAAATAGGGATGATTTTATTGACATTATTGGGCCTGGAGCAAGTAATTTGGAAAAAATCAAAATAATTTTATGCCTAATTAGGTGGTGCCATATAAGTCAGGTAGTGGGCCGCACATCGGCTAAACATCTGGTAACTTGACGGAGTTAAATGCTTTCTTTTGATGTGCTTTATCCACCATTGATCACTTTGGGGTGTTTTAGACTATGTCACGTGGTTTGAACTTTGAATTATGTGAAATTCTTGGCACATGGCTAGTTTATTAAATCAATGATAGAAAATGTTGATATGGGAGGAGGTTAATTATGCAAAGAAACATCATGGGTGGCCATATATGATATCTTTATGTTGACGTGATGTTGCATTATTTGATATCGGGTTTATAAGGATATGTGCGAGAATAAGCTTAAGAAAATCCAATATCTAATTTTTAAAACTAGGTGGAACGTTATATTATTCTTTCGTTTAAAACTTTGAAGACCTCCTCTGGAACTCTGATTATGACACGAATTTATTTTGTCAGGTGGTGTGAATATTTTCCGCTAATTTTTGTCTATGTATTTTATTTCAAAATGAAAGGAGAGGGTGACATGGTTGTGGAATGGTAGGAAAATTTTGGTAGCAATGGTGTTAATATTGGATAGTCTCAAAAATTTAAGTTAACAAGTATTATGGGCAAGAGGATTGATTCAACTAATTGTTGTCAATTCACAAAATAAAAATTATGGTAGTTCAAGGTGCAATTTTCATCATTGGGCAGAGTTATGGGAAGTTGTAAGAACCCTCATTGCTCACCCTCCCCCCATTCCCATTAGATGATTTCATGGGTTCCCAATTCATGAGATGTATGGATCTTGACAAGTAAAGCGGCTAGATAATATTCAAGTTATGTATAAACTTCTTGAACCCTAACTGTATTACAATGCTCGATTCATTAAGGATTTTACCAAAAAGGAATGTGGTGTATTTGGAGAAAGGATGCATGAATTAATTAAATCATGGATAAATAGTGACAAGATACTTAAAAAGGAAGCTTCTGAAGAATATTTTATTAGTCACTAATTAATTCCTAAACTATCTCTTGTGGTTTGAGTGCTTTGTATGATTTTTTCCACAATGAATGTTACACATTCTCCTTTAGACTTAGATCCCATTATTCAAAGAGTATTCAAAGGCCTTTATTTCAATTGGGCTAAGAACTTAATTGAAAAAATATGAAAGGGTGTTCAAAGTTTTAGAGCCTTCAAAATTTACAAATATAATCCTCCTTTTTACATGTATGCATACATTATGGATGTCATCTATTTTTTTATGAGTTTCGTGCTATGGGTTGGAAATTGAACCCTTCTACCCCATTCCCTATTCATATTTAACATTCAAACATCTAAGAATACAGCTATGGTAACCATTTATACTCAATTCTTCATTTTATCATTGTTCTTATTCATAAGTAAGTGTTCCAAATAACACCCCTCCCCCTCTTGAATTTCTATAAATGCTAGGTTTTCCATTACTCTGCTTAGTGACTAGCACTTTGAGGAAAATTTTTCTACCTAGTGATTTGTGGTTTTAAAGGGCCACTACATGCTTTGCCCCTTTTTGTTCCTAATAGGTTAACTTCTAAGGAAATAACTTGCCATTATTGAGTGCGCCAATTCCAAATCTTAATTCTCGAGATTGTAGTACGATGTGTTCATCATTGCTTGTACCAATTCCAAATGTCAGTGCACTCAATTGCAATTGTTGCTCTCCACCATTTGTTGCAACACTTTCTTGTGATTCTACTTCACCTCCCACAATAGTTATTTCACTTTGTTGATCTTTTCTATGAATTGGAAATTTCATATGTGTCCATCTTGCGTCATTGTTGTACCAAAAACATCCTTCCTGTAACAAACCTACTCAAAATTCCATGTAATAAATTTAAAATAATAACCATTATTCATGAGAGACATATTCCAAGCTGAATGTTGGGAAAAACATCCTAGTGTGGGTGTTCACATGGTTTATTATGTCTATGGCAAAGGCTATGGCTAAATCATTAAAGAAGAAAAAATTATGTTTGACACATTTATTTATGAAAATAGTGGAAATTAGGAGAAAGGGGAGGTAAAATGTCAGAGGTTGCATGTGAACAGGAAAATGAAGAAAATAGAGGCCTCTTCTATAAAAAGGCTTATGAGAATTTGCTGGTACCTTTTTGGCAGTGCATTTTGGAGCTCTCTCATTGATCTCTCTTCCTCTCATACTATTGGATACTTAGATTTTTCTTGGATCTCTCTTGGAGAGTGTGGATACTTGGTGATTGAAGCAAGAAGGCAAAGAAAGAGCAGGAAAATGCAAGTGGACATCACGATCAACGAATAGAAAGAGATTTGATTGCAGGTATCAAGTTGTATGCATGGTTTCGTCACTAGTTTTAGCATGCATGGTGTATGCATGTGGATTTCCCTAGCCTTTGGATTTCCTCGATAGCCATGGTGTTGTGGATTTATTTCCATTGATTATTTTCTCGTTGGTTCTCATGATTAATTTAGCTATGGGTTGAGTTATTAGTTCATGGAAGCCTTGGTTGGAAAAACTCTCTGGAAGCTCGACGAACAACTATGGGTTGAGTTACTTGTCGTGTAAGCCTTGGTTGGAAAAACACTTTGGAATCCCTAGGTGGGTTGAGTTACTAATGTTGGAAGCCCTCGTTGGAGAAATGCTGTAGAAGCCCTATAATAGTTTGGGTTGAGTTACTAGTCCTCGAAGCCCTGATTGGAAAAAAACACTCTCGAGTCCTTGAACAACTTGGATAGAGACCAATCAACGATGGTTGTGATTGCCGACCATGAGGTGGAGTCATTGGTTGAGGGTTGAGGTGGTTTGGCCTTTGGAGGCCCTGGATTGATTATGATTTATGTGTTTGGTGATATCCCACATTCATGCTTGGAATATGGCATGGGGGTTATTGGCTGAAGTGAGACTTGGATAAACTAATATATGGCTTGGTTGAACGCGGAATTCCCAACTCCGATTTTTTTGTACATGCATTAATGAAGAACTCAATCCTTTAGTATTTGGTATGCAAATGTATTGGTTATTATGTGGATTCTATTGCTATCGTATACATGGTATTTTGGTTTTTATTATGTTGGTTATAAGAATATGTTTTATTAATGATGATGTATGTCTCTATCTATGTTTTTACTTGTAAATGAATGCATAATGTATCTATGGTCTAATATATTGTACTGCAGCTAATGATGTAAGGGAAAAATGCCTTTTAGTGATTCTTAGATAAGTATGAGACCCCTATGTCTAAACTTGTTGTTTACACCTGTAGATGCAATGTTTGCGACATGCTTGATGAAATTCTTGTCATGGCTAGAAGATGTCTAGATGATTTCTTGATGATCTTATTGCTTTTGTACCTTTTTTTTTTAATGTTATTTATTATCTCCTAAAGTTTCATGAAGTTTTGGGTAGTGGCTTGGGCTCTATGGCTAAAAAGGTGGCATAAATCTTGTAGTTGCACACACATAACTGACCAATTGGGGCCCTCGCTGCATGTTTTTTGTGTTGTTCTTATGGCTATAGGCTCCCAACTATTATTGTGCCTTGGCATACCTGCGACTATGGCCCAAAAGGGCTGAAAATTCAGTCGCCCTCAGGGGTTAGGGGTCTGGGAGGTTGGATTACCTCTTAGGGATGTTGTTGATGTTTTGTAAGGTGTCTTTGCCTTCTTTCCCTCGGTTCCACTACCTTAAGGTCAGATATGAGGTGAAATCTCGTATTAGTAGCCTGTCCTCACATGTTTACCTTGGTTGGTTGGTTACTTGGGTAGATGTGGGATGAGGGTGTTATAGAGTGGTATCAGAGCATGGTTCATACTTATGGTGTATTTGTTTATTGCACCCATGTTTTGTTAGCCATGGTGGTAGTAGAGTCCCCATGGAAGTGTTTATGGTGTTGTTATCAACATGTGGTAATGTGTGTATGAATGATTATCTATTTTTCATGTTTGTGTATTGTGCATGCACATTATCTTACATATTATTACAGGTTGTATATGCATTGCTTGTTTATGCTAGGTCACATATTGGTCATGCTTGTGTAGTGTCCTTGTATGCTTTCTTGTATGATGATTATATGTTGAAAATGCTTTGGTAATTCATGCTTGGTTACATTTCGCTTATGCTTGTGATGGTGTGTAGTAAATTTTCATTGGTATGGTTATACATTAGGTCATGTTTTGTAATTTTTATGGTTATGCATGCATGATTCTACTCCAACTAGAGTGAGGTTTATGCGCTATTATACCTTTTTTTACAAGTTTATATGAGGCTGCGACTATGGATATTTATGTATTTGGTTAATTGGTTGATCTTGCAGGATGTATCCTCCCAAAATTACACTAAGATTCGTTAGTTTTTTTATGAATTGGTTTAGGTGAGACATTTCACATTGCATTCTGTTGGATATTCATCTGATTTCGAGGATACATTGAGAATTTTATAGGAATAAATAAGGAGTTTTAAAGAATATAATGATAGACTTATACAAGCACATGAAAAGAAGGTAGAGTTTAATGTGACCATCATTCAAATTTTGCGGGAGTTGTAGAAATACAAGCCACTTAGGATCAACTATGGTCAGGAGGATGGGACTAATGAAGCATATGCCAGGGGGGTTTTCCCCTTAAGGGGGTTTTCCCCCTGGCATAGTTCCTGCATCTGGTGTCTATTTTTTTATGTGATGTTCCTGCATCTCTTAGGTTGTACAAAGAAGGAATCATTGTTCCCATCATATTTTCTGATTGGATTTCCAATTTAGTGCCAGTGCAAAAAAATACAGGTGAGATTCGATTGTGTATTGATTTCCGAAATCTGAACAAGGTGTCATTGAAGGAAAATAATCCATTGCCTAAGATGGATCATATATTTCAGCGAGTGGTTGGAGCATCTCGCATGTCACTACTTGACGGTTATTCTGGATATAACCAAATTTTGGTCCATGAGGACGACCATGACAAAACAGAGTTCACCACTCCGTGGGGAACTTTCCACTATGCAAAGATGCCATTCGGTTTGAATAATGCTGGTGCGACCTTCCAACGGGTGATGGACATGGCTTTTGCGAATGAGAAAGATGTTTTCCTTGTTATATACCTTGATGATTTGACGGTCTTTTCCAATTCAGATGAAGAGCATATGTATCACTTGAAATTTGTCTTTCAAAAGTGCAGAAAATATGGTGTCTCGCTTAATCATAAAAAGAGCTTATTTGCCATGGATGAAGGAAAATTACTTGGTCACATTATTTCAAAAGATGGCATTCGTATTGATCCAGCACGTGTTGAAGCAATTCAGCAAATTGACCCTCCCAGGAACAAGAAGGAGATTCAGTCTTTTAATGGTAAGATGAAATTTTTACGTTGTTTTGTCCCTAACCTTGCTGAACATTTAAGAGAAATAACAAATATGCTGAAAAAGGACAGCCAAGTGAAGTGGACTGAAGAGGCGGTAAAGTCCTTTAATTTGGTGAAGTTGGCACTATCTTCAGCTCCGGTGTTAATCAGCTTGGATTACACCCAAGATTTTATTTTGTTTTCCTTTGCTTCAGAGCATACCATGGCAGCTGTGTTAATGCAGAAAAGAGATGGACATGATAAGCCCATAGCGTTTTTCAGTCAAACTATTAGAGACGCAGCCTTAAAGTAAAACATCATTGAGAAGCAAGCTCTAGCACTGGTAAAAGCATTGAAGGATTTCCGGGTATACATTTTGCATTCCCATATTTTGGATTATGTTCCTAACGCTGTCGTGAAATATGTTTTAATATAGACTGATCCAAAAGGAAGACGTGGCAAGTGGATTGCAGCTTTGTTGGAATATGATGTGGAAATAAGGCCCACAAAGCTTATCAAGGGACAGGGGCTGGCGAAGCTTATGGCTGAATCGAATTTGCACGCATTAGACATAAATCTGATTGCTGCTATGTCTGATGAGGATGAGGAGAATTCTCCAGTTCAGGTATCGGAAATGTTTGTTGCTTCCCCATGGTATTCATATATCATGTATGTTCTTCAAAATTTGTCATCACCGACCGGCATGACTAGAAACAAAGGTAGAAATTTGAAACTGAAGGCTGCAAAATTTTGTATTTTGAATTTTGCACTTTATTGGAAAGATCCAGGTGGTGTTTTATTGAATTTTTTGGTGGAGGAAGAAGAGAAGAAGGTAATGGGGGATTTCCATAAAGGAGACTGTGGGGGTCATCATTTTTGGAAAACGACAGCCAATAAGATTTTGAGAGCAGGGCACTATTGGTTGACATTGTTTGCTGATGTGTATAAAACAGTCAAAGGCTGCCATGAGTGTCAGATTTTTGAAGGAAGACGGAAATTACAGCCATTTCCACTCAAGCCTATTGAGGTAAGCGCCCCTTTTCAGCAATGGGGTTTGTATTTCATTGGGGAGATCCATCCTCCTTCCTCGGGACATCATAGATGGATTCTAACAGCCACCGATTACTTCACAAAATGGATCGAAGCAGTTCCCACCAGATAGGCTATCGATTCGGTAATCATATATTTCCTTGAGAACAACATTTTGTCTTGTTTTGGTTGCCTGAATAAGTTGATCACTGATAATGTAGCATCTTTTAAATCAAGAAAGATGATTGAGTTTTGTGCCAAGTATAAAATTATTTTGGGACATTCAACTGCCTATTATCTGCAAGGCAACGGTTTGGTGGAATCTTCCAATAAATCTCTAGTCAACATCATTAAAAAGTTGCTGGACATAAATAAGAAGAGTTGGCATAAGAAGCTGGTCAATGCGCTATGGGATGATCGGGTGAGTCAAAAGAAGTCCATTGGTATGTCCCCATTTGAGTTAGTTTATGGAGTGGATACAGTGTTTCCTACCTCTCTTGCGGTTTCGGTGGTCAAGCTTCTTTAGGAAGATGGTAGTGAAGAAAGCCATATGCAGAGAAGGATAAATCAGATGATTCATTTGCAGCAAAAGAGAGAAGAGGTTTTCCAGAACACATTCAAATTGCAGGAGAGAATAAAAAATATCTACGACAGGAAAGCGAAGGCGGATAAATTCCAATTGGAGGAAGTGGTGCTGAAGTGGGATGCTAGGAATGAGGACAAAGGTAAACACGGTAAGTTTGAAAATCTCTGGAAAGTTCCATTCAAGATTGCAGCATATGGAGGTCAGAAAGCCTTTCTTTTAAAGGAGATGAATGGTGAAGACTGTCCAGGAGGGCCAGTCAATGGTCGACTGCTCAAGCGGTACCATTTCTAAGATGTATTCTGCTGATCATATTGTCATTGTACATATCATTTATTTCAATTTCATTGCAAGTGTGCATTTTGGTCTTTTCTTCAGTTTGGGGCCCGAAGTGAAGGCTATAATTCTGAAGAAGGATTTCAGTTTTGGTTTGAGTCTGTCTAGTCGGTTTGGTTTCAGTTTCAAAAGTTGAGTCAGTTTGAGTTAAAGTTTCAGTCAAATAAATTTAGTCAACAGTCTTGAGTAGTTTTGTCAAAATAATGGACTCCATAGCCCAATGGATGAAGCAACTAGTCTGCTCTCCCAAAGATCTGTTGTTCTTGGCACCTCCCAGGAGCTACCATCCCCATTGGAGCCAATGTTAGAGTCCGTCTTTACATCCCTCTGTCAGAGATCATTTATCTTATTGCATTTCATTTTTAGGTGTCTCATTCCGCTCATTCATCTTCATTCCAATAGGTGCATGCCATTGGTTGACGGAAGGGCTTGGTTTTCTCATTTTCCTCATGTTTGTACCTGCAGGGTTGGTCAAAATTTCTCAAAATTCATCAAAGTTCATTTCACATGATTTATAGTCATAGATGCCATTTTGGTCAAAAAAGAGTCATTTTAGTTTCTAGTTCTAGGGTTTGATCTTCATAAATGTTAAACAATGCCCGCCATGAGGATGTTTTCAATAAGTTTTTATTTCAAGATCTTCATCGTCAATAATGCTCGAGGATGTTTCTTCAAAACTCTGTTTTGAAGAAGAAATTGTCAAATTTGTTTTTGTAATAAATATGTATCTTTCCGCCATGTAGTACTTCACATGCAAACTCTGGTCATCCTTTTCCAAGGTTCAATGCCACCATCCCTGCAAAAATCAACGAAGAAAACATCATTTCAAGCTCAGAAAATCAGTAAGGAAACAAAAAGACAGAGTTGTATTAAATGCAAAAAGTGCCAAAGCCAAAAACATTACAAAATGGGTTTTTGAGAAGCAAAAATTAAAACCATGTCTATATAAGATATTTCTCAAAGTTATTAATCCATTTGCATCAAGAGAAATTGGGAAAAATCCAAGAGAGAAGTCGAGTTGGAGTTGAAAGAAAAAAGCTGTGATTTTAGAAGGGCTGACTGTGTGTTGGAATTGAGCGCGGCGCATTGGGACAGGGCGCGTCGCACCCACACAGCGCAACGCATAGAGCCAGAGTTCATCGTGCAATTCCCAACAGGCACGGTGCACCCACAGAGTGCGGTGCATTGGGTTTGTGCGCGGCGCACAGAGCCCCCAAGGCCAAAATCATTTCCGCTCCATAAAAACTCAATTTGTTTCAGCTCATTTTTTTTCCAAGTAAGTTGACAAAGCCTATTCAGTGATTTTAGTCATGAGTGGTGCGGTGTAGAGGAAAATACATTAGATTTTGGTTGATGAAAGAGTAAACCCTATACCCATATTAAAATCTGCTCGCTAGGGTTTGAAAAGAGGTGTTGAAATTTGATTATTGGTGCTTAAAACTCCCACCCCATTTTCATTTGTGCTCTCATTACTGTTATCATATTCTTGTCATAATCCCCTCTCCTATTCCCACTGTCCCATATCCCTTATACCCTTTTTTCCCATGTTTTGAATCCTCAAACCCTATCACTTGCCATCATTTCCCTCCCCTCATAACATTGATAAAATCATAATTTCCAAAGCATTCAAGGGTTGTCTCTATTTAACCCATGTATATTTTTCCATTTCATTTACTCTTATTCCTAAAAACTACCCCCATCACTATCACTCATTCCCATATCACTTATAAAAGGTCCAAATCCCGAAGTTCCCCAAGCAGTGAGTGACTGTCCTTCCACTCCAAATTCACTTGACATTTTATTGTATTCATTGTGATATTTCCTTGTAGCCTTTCATTACATATGTGGCACACATGGTATTGAAAAAAAAACTTTTGTTTTCACCTACATATCAGCATAAACACCTTGTTTCAGCACCATGTCGGAGAAAAATTCATCATATGAGCAGGGATATGAGCAAGACAGTGACTCAACCACTGATCTAAATGTATAGAGGAGGTCTCATAAAAGTGGCAGGCACGTCAGAGAGGAGCCTGCTTCTTTGGCTCAATTGCAGGCCTCCTCGCTTGCAATGACATGCTTTCAGTAACAGTCATGTTTTCAGTATTGTGAGATGATATCTCAGATTCAGCACCATCAGGAGTTGGTTCACCTATTTGTTTTACATTTGCGTGATGGTCATTTAAACCTTGCTGGAGTGAATTTCACTTTGACACCAGAGACCATTTCTGAGGTGACCGGGATACCAAACATTGGTGAAGAGTGGAATAAGAGACAACAGCTGGATAGCACATATTATGAACCTTACATAAGGCCTGGATACTTGAGGCAGCTGAGCAGGTTATTTCCATTCGGGTTTCTGAAAGAGTCTTATGCCCCATTAATGAAGCTCATCATCAGATATTTCAGTTGTGAGGGCCGGTTCTCACGTCTTTATGCATATCACATCAGAATTTTGATGCATTTGATGAGAGTGAGACTGATGAGTATTCCATATTTCATGTGTCGAAACGTAGAGTAGATGACTACCCTGGTGCAGAAGAAGACTCCAGAGCAGTAGCATAACAGCATGTATCATTATGCGCTCATCAAAATCATTGTAGTACATCAGCTTGGATTGCAGGGCATCACATGGGATGAGTTCATTTCCCATGACTTTTTTGCAGCCCCCCAGCCTCCTCCCGAGATTGTTCATGATGAGGGAGAGCCTTCACATCAGTTTGAGGTTCTTGAGACCGAGCCTATCAGTGCTCGAGTGTGTGTGACATATCAGAGAGGCCACAGAGCCTTATTTGCAGCAGCACGATGAGTACTATCTCCACCAGGGGTGGGAGGGGTCTCGTTACCTTCATCAGCAGCATGATTACTATCTCCATTTGGCATGGAAGGGGTCTCGCCTTCGACATCAGCACAGGTACAGGACCGAGGCCAGAGGCCTATGCACAATGAGAGCCCTTCAGGAGGCCAAGATATGGATTTTATATTGATCGATGTTGATTTGAGCTCTCCCAGCTCAAAGCTGAAAGAAATCATCCAGGAGCAGAAAGTTGAAATTGAAACACTGACCGAGAAATTTCAGAGAGCTCAGTGGGTTATAAATTACTTGGAGCAGCGGAATAAACAACTGGAGGATCAACACACATTCATGGAGCTGCAGAGAATCCGCGAAGACCGGGAATTAGCCCAGAAGAGACCAGGTGACATGACACCATTTGAGTGAGAGACTTGACTTACGAGAGTCAAAATTCATCTCGAGAAGCTCTTGGCGAAGGCTAATAGAGACAAAGACATGCTCAGACATATGAAGAACCACTATTTGGACCGCACACACGTTTGCAGAGCCAGAATGAAGATCTTGAAGACGAGGTTGAGAAGAGCACTGAAATGTCACAAAAGGCCTCATCCACTCCAAATCTTAGCTAAAGCCTCCTTGGCTGAGCATGAGACATGATGGGAGACCTTCACTCCGAATTTCAGCAAATTTGGAGTAAATTTTTTCATTTTTTAAATTGTGGTTGCAAAACAGTTTTTTCTGCCCGATGCGTCGCGCCACCCGACGCGCGCTTATGATTGGGACATCTTCTGGAGGAAGACTTGATATTTTTGGGTTTTTAATGGTAAATTATGCATGCTCAAGAATGGCTGAGAGATTTCATGAAGTTCTGGGTGGTCTTAAAGTTCAAAAACACTCCAAAAATGGCCTTTCTGGCACTTTTTGCACCAGTAGGAACCAGTCTTGGGAGATTGCAGTTTTTGAGGGGAAAATGACATCCAAATTGAAAAATTACACTTGGGTTGGATAGCAGACAGATAGGGATTTCCAACGAGCTATCATGAGCTCAATTTTGACTTCAGGAAGTGCCCCAAAAACAGGCTCAAACTGGCGCGGTGCATTGAGTTTTCTGGCGCGGCGCATAGAGGAATTTTGCCCAATTTTCACTTTTCAGCTCAGATATTCGGCCAGTTTGACTAGTTTCACTTTTGGATGTAATTTTTGATCTATCTTGATGTAATTTTGTAGTTGTGATGTAAATTTGGCACGATTTTACTTGTTCTAGAGGATTCATTCACTAAAAAGTGAAAATTAAGTGAATGGATCAGTTTCCTAGCATATAGAGGCAAGTTGTATGGCTCCCTAGATTTCAGTTCCATGTTTAGAGTTGGTTGAAACAGCTCCTAGAAGGATGAGCTCGACCCATAGAGGCATGGGAAGGGGTTAGGATGGTCTATATATTGTATTTTCTGAGTCATTTTCAGGGTTGGATACTTGGGAATAGTTTGGCACCTCATTATATATTCATTTTAGATTTTTGGCAAAGGAAAGACCAGAGTTTTACAGCACTTGTTGGGATCCTTGTGGCTCTGAGTTTTGATGATGTTTTTCTTCATGTATCTGTAAGTTTCATTGAATTTTATGTATGCCATTTCCCTTCTCTTTGCTTCTGAATTAAACAAATGAGTAACTAAGGTAGAATTCATTAGTTTGCTAGTGCTCTGCCTTAAAATTTTGTTTAGTTTTATATGTTTTCATCAGTTTGGAGAGGATCCTTGCACCTTATTTCTCTCTTCAGCTCCTAAGAATTATTTTATATCCATTCATTGAATCTACGACATCAAATTCATTGCCTTCCCTGCCCCAACTTGAACTCTGCAAGAATTTGGCCTCATCCCCAAGCCCGAAATTGTCTTTCCCCTTTTTCCAACAAAATCCCAAAAATTCAAAATCAAACCCTCCTATTTGTTTATCTAGCCTAATATCAGTTGTTGTTTTAGTCATCTCAAGCCCCTTTGAATATTTTCATTTAGATTTACCCGGAGAGAACCCTCTCATGTCCTCGTAGGGCTAGCTACGAGGTTGAGCGTGGTTTGGTGTTGTCCTTTTTCTGCCTTACTTCAGCCTGAGGTGGATTTAGGCTCTAATAGGATATTCATCTAATTTCGAAGATACATTGAGAATTTTATAGGAATAAATAAGTATTTTTAAAGAATATAATGATAGACTTATACAAGCACATGAAAAGAAAGTAGAGGTTAGTGCGGCCATCATTCAAATTTTGTGGGAGTTGTAGAAATACGAGCCACTTAGGATCAACTATGGGCAGGAGGATGGGACTAATGGAGCATATGCCAGGGGGGTTTTCCCCTTAAGGGGGGTTTCCCCTTGGCATAGTTCCTGCATCTGGTGTCTATTTTTTTATGTGATGTTGCTTCGGTAATTTCTTGATGAACTAAAAGAAAGAAGATATAAATAATCGTAATAATAAGAAAAATCACAAGTAATTTTCAAGAATAAGAAAATATTTCCGCCTTTTTGATTTGCTAACATGGTATCATAGATTTGTTGAAATAAGGAAGAAAAATGAAGTCTTCAGCACTTAATCAAGGAACAATTTGAAGGATCATCTCCAGGTAGGAGTCTAATACACTCTAGGAGGATGTATAACACAATCAAGGGAGAAAACAAAATTGGAGCCTCAAACTACAGGTCCTAGAAGAATCCTTGAAAAGAATAAGGTACTATACCTGGTCAAAGGAAAATTAAAGAAGCCTACAAAGGATTCTTTTGATGGTGAAAAACTAAAATACAGGGAACTAAATTGGTGGCCATGACTTTAATGGTAGCAGGAATAAAGGACAACCTTTTCCCATTCATAGCTAACATTGACCATGCTCACAAAATGTATGAAGCCTTATCAAAGTTATTCACTGTTAAGAACATTTTTCAAGTAGCTACTTTGAAAAATGAGCCAAGGACTACAAATATGACAAAATAAGACACATTGGCCTCATTTGTGAATATAGAAATAATCAAGGATGATATTTTGGCCATTGATGAAATTTTTCTAGACAAAGAACTCGTGATCAATGCTCTATTAGGATTGACACCTAATTGGGAAGCATTTTCTGCCATATTTAATAATTGGAAGGTAGCTCCCACCTTTGAAGAACAATGGATTTCCAACAGTCAAGAAGAATTTTGAGTATCTCATTAGCTTCCAATGCTAAAGGAGTACCTAATGCCTATATTTCTCAACATAAATGAAAGAAATATAAAGGGCCAAGGAATAAAGTTGACATGTCCAAGGTATAATAATATTGATTCCATAAGAAGGGTCACTATAGGATTGAATATCTTGAAAATCCAAGAAACAAGAAAATAGAGAGATATCCGGCCAACATTATTGAAGAAGGAAACTCAAAGGAAGTGAAGCTTGGAGAATTTAGCATTAGGGACTTACACTACCAAGTACTTTTCTTGTAGCTTTAGATATTTTATTTTATATTTTTGATGTTTTATAATTTATAGGCATTTAATATATTTTTGGAAAAATACATTTTTCTTGTTTATAAGTTTTAGGTATCCCTCAAAGCTTTGTAGGGAGTCCTAAAAAAATCCTCAAGATGAGTATCTCATTTGAGGCTAATTTTTGGTTTCATATACTTATTTCAATTTTGATTGTATTAATACTAATGAAATTTCTCCCTCTATGGTCTTGATTAGGAAAAGAATTTTTATACTCTCAAGAATTATGAAGGAGGGCCTCTCAAGACAAGGTTTGTCAAGAAACAAAGGTATGCCTTAAAACATTGATTTATTTATATTAAAGGTTTTTTCATTTGACATTATCTTACTGGCATTGTTATATCTGTCTATACTAAATCATAATGATTCTTATTCTGGGTGATTCATCACTTGATAAAACTACCCACCCCACTCATATTTCTAATTGATTTTGTAGAACCCTAGACACGTTTTGGAAAACCCTAACTGAAGGGTATGCTAATGTGAATGTCTGAAACCCTAAACTACTTAAGGATATTGTATTTGAAGTTTTTATCAATGATATCATGTTTAGGATTTTTATATGATCATGAAAACCTAACTTGTTATGGTTTAATGATAAGGGATAAAGTCTTGAACCTTTGAAATTTTGGTAATATTGGGTTTTGTATGTTCCTATATTGAAATCGTTACTCATTAGGGTTTCGTGGAATGTGTAAGCAAGACCCCCACAATGTCTTAGAAATGATTTGCTTTGTATGTGTGTGTTTTTATGATCAAACCCTAGTCTAATTAAATTTTTTATTCATACGTTGTGTTGGGTGTGGAGCATGATTATCTTCTTTATTTATATGTATCGCCACGTTGGAACCCTATTCTTAACTTCATTTCATCTTCATGAGGGGGGTCTAGCGGGGGTGTCGATGGCTTTTTGGAGCCCCCCTTGGGAGGGGGTTTTGGGGGAAGCACCCTCGAGGCTAAAAAAATATGTAAAATTTCCTTATAAAATGTTGTAATTTCATAGTCAATATGGGTCATTCATTAGGCAGATGATTTGGCAGTAGAAGTTATGTTTAATTTAGGGTTTTTCACCCTAGAAGGAAACTTGTCTGTTGTTTGAGGGTATTGTATTGCGTTTGTGTATGGTGTGTATACTCTGAGTGAGAAATCACAAAGGGGACTATGTGAGAGAGAAGAGGATATTACATCGGATCTGATGTAGATTGTGTCTCTTCATTTTGCTGGATAATGTAAAGGAAGGACTGGTTTTTTCCATGGAAATAGCCCAAGTTGGGTGAACCACATATATTTGTGTCTCTCTTATTTTATATGTTTTATGTGTTTGTGTTTCTGCATATTTTATGAACTACATTTCTTTGTAATATATAATTTTCTAACAACTGGTATCAGAGTTGAAGGTCTATTTAGCTGATAAACTCGCATGAAAGAAGGTTTCCTAGTTCGAGTGGGAGAAATGGAGGAAGCTGGTAGGTTTAGGGTTGAGAAATTTAACGGCCAAAACTACCCACTATGGAATATGCATATGGAATATTATCTTTATCAGAAAAAATTGTAACTACCATTGAGGGGAAAAACAAAGAATTCATCGAGTATGAGTGACACATAATGGGATATTCTCGATAGAATGGCACTTGGAACAATAAGGTTGTGCCTTGTGGTGCTGGTAGCTTTCAATATTTGAAAGGAAACAACAATATAGGGTTTAATTAAGTCATTGGCGAAACTATATGAAAAACCCCCCGCCTCAAATAAGGTATTTCTTGTGAAACATTTATTTAATATGTAGACATTGGAAGGTGGATCTTTTGCTAACCATTTAAATGTATTTAATATGGTTATTAGTCAGTTAATTTCTATAGGGGTAAGCTTTGATGATGAAGTTAGGGCTCTTTTATTTCTATTTTCATTGCGAGAAAGTTGGAATGTTTTAGTTATGGCCATTAGTAACTCTGTCTGAGCTAGTACTTTAAAGGTTGATGATGTTGTTGGTGCTACCTTAGCAAGGCAATGTGACATAAAAGCTCCGATGAGACATCGGGTAACTCTTTGAGTGCAGAGACTAGGGGAAGAAAAATGGAAAGGAGAAAGGGCTCAGCATATCATAGTAAATCAAGGAAAGGCATATCCAAGTCCAGATCAGGAATAGTGTGATGGAAATGCGGAAAGAAAGGAAAATTGAAGAAAGACTATAAATATCGGAAGGGAAAAGAAGGAGATGCAAAATAAGAAAACAATCATGAAGAAACATGTGAAAAGTGATGTATTACAATATGTGTTGATTCTTTATTTATAAAATGTTATTGATTCCTGGATAGTAGATTCAGGGGCGTCATTCTATGCCACACATGATAAGAAATATTTTCATGACTATGTTCAAGGAGATTTTCGACAGGTTCATTTGGGTGATGATAAACCCTATAAAATTGTTGGAATGGGTAAAGTTCTTGTAAAATAGAAAATTGAAACCAATGGTTATTAAAGGAGCTAAGGTATATTCCATATATGAAGAAAAATATAATTTCAATAGGGTAATTAAGCGGTGAAGGTTGTGTGATAACTTTCACAGATAAAACCTGCAAGGTCACTAGAGGAGACACGGTAATAGAAAAAGGAGAAAAGGTTGGTACATTGTATTTATTCAATGGTATTTCTAACTCTGTTGATCCTTTAACTTCCAAAGGAGAAGATGTAGCATTATGTGTTAAATTCTGAAGATGTTCTATGCTAAGATGAAAATATACTTTAACCTTCTAGGATATAATTAAAATAAGATGCAAATAGAACATACCAATAGATCTATGGAAGACAAGTCAAAAACAAAGATAAAGAATGGTGGTGTTATAGCGATCAGCAGGATGGTTCAACCAGCAAAGTACTCATCAGGTCATCCAACGACATATATCACACAACCCCAAGACATTTCATCAAGAAAACTCCACCAAGATACTGCACCAAGAAACCCTAAACATAGAACCAAGAACTTTGCTCCATCACTATCTAACAAAGAAGTAAAATGCCTCCACAAATTGTGTGTGTAATGATCTCCAAGTATATCCAATATATAGACATCTGTGGGGGTGTGTGGCACATCTCTTATGCATGTGGGATAAATCAGGCTGACCTTGCACATGTGGAATAAATTAAAAATACATGTTCTACTCATCCGATCAAGATGATATTTGTATCATTCTTGCACCTCACCAAAAGAGGAATCTAATAAAAATATTGGCATTGTCATCTGAGCATCACATCATGTATTTTGTACCTAGTTGCCCAAAATTAATACTCTCTCTCAACAAGGGAGAACTCCATTCACCAATGCCATCCAAACATCATGCGTCATCCCACCGTAACTTTCTTCGCTTCCTTCTTTATTTCAAAACAAAAGTTCAGTCACAAAGACATCACTCAAAACTAACCCGAAATCAGCTCAGAGGTATAAAACCTCTATAGGACTCAAAGGAGTCACACACCAACTCGAAGTTGGTTTAACTAAGCCGAAGTCAGTTGGAGGTCTGAATCCTCTCTTGGACTCGAGAAAGTCATATATTAACCCGAAGTTAGTTTCACTAACCCAAAGTCAATTGGAGGTCTGAAATGTCTCTTGGACTTGAGAGAGTCATATAATAACCTGAATTTAGTTTCATTGACCCAAGTAAGTTGGAGGTACGAAATATCACTAGACTTGATCCGATATCAAGTGGTTGGACACGTGCCATCCTAGAAATAGAGAGTGCGGTAATGTCCAATGCATCCATCAGTCTTGCTATGGCCTCTATTCACATTTCCCACATCATTGGCCAAATGAAAGGTACTTCCCATGAGTCTGAAACTCCATGGGTAGGATGCATACGGGGCAGAGATCAAAGAGAGGTAAACAAACTTAGTATCATCATGGTGGGGTGGAAGCACACCAATAAGGTTTTGCAAGCCTAGCCTTGTGGTTGTTCATAGCTCCAAGAAGCTATCCCTAAAGCCCCCCTGGAGCTCCCAGAGCTTGTCGTATAAGAGGGCCCTCCAAATAGGGTCGTCCCACGATTCCAAGATTCTGACGGAAGGTTTAGGAACTTGACCTTCCCCAAGGGCTCTCTGAGAATATATGTGACCTGCTCATTAGTTCCTATATGATCGAGCCTTATGACGCCTCATTGTACCATATCCCAGAAAAGTGGTACCATAAATCAACGTGCTTGGATCGATCATGGAACACATGATTCTCTGACAAATGAATCCCCCTCTGGTCATCACAAAGGATAATAGTGGCATCTAGCACATGCTTGAAACAACTCATTGAAGAGATTTCACACCCAAGTGGCTTCACAATAGACCATACATGTTGCAATGTATTCAGCCTCAACGGTGCTCAAAGCTACCGACTTCTGCTTCGTGCTTGAAGTAGACCGAGTGTGAAGTTTCATCTAGATGTGCTCTTGGGATCCAACACACTTCTAGCCCAATCGACATGAATATATCTAGGGAGTCTCAAACTCCGGACAATGTATCTTAGCCCATGGTCTATCGTGCCCTAGAAATATCTCAAGAGTTTCTTGGCACCAACAGAGTGAATGTTATGAGGATCAACCATATGTTGACTCAAAGTGTTCACTAGACAACATACGTTTGGATAGATGTTCCGTAATAACATCAGTGCCCCTACGAGTTGAATATAATCACTAGGATTTTCTAGCATAGGCCAAAAAATCTTCCACTCAACTTCTTAAAGTTGAGCTCCATTGGTGTCGACATGAACTTACAGTCCATCATTCCAAATTTTTCAGCAGCTTCACAATACATTTTCCTTGGGAGAGGAAAATCTCTCTAGGTCTTTGCTAGAACTTCAGGCCTAGGAATTAATATATTAGTCTTGGATCCTTCATCAGAAGAAAGGTCCCTCTTCCACTGATGAATGAGACGGTTAACACCTGTCAGGAAGAGATCATCCACATAGAGAACCAGAATGAGAGGATTTTCTCTATCAACCTTGAAGTAAAGTTTTGGATAATTATTACTACGAGTGAAGCCCAGCTTCATCAAGTAGCTATCTATCCTCTTGTACCAAGCTCTCGGGGATAGCTTCAACCGATAGAGGGATTTCTTCATCCTATAAACATGGGTTTCTCGATCCTGGTCTTCGAACACCAGAGGTTTATCTACATATGCCTCTTCCTTTGTCACATCATGCAGAAAGGCAGTCTTCAAATCCATATAATGAAGATTCTATCCTTGTGTAGTAGCAAGGGTAAATAATAGATCAAAGGTGCAATCATAATCAATGCCTTCCTAGAGAGAAGTCTCAGGCAACACATCTTTCCTTTTACTTTTCAACACTCTCATCAGATCCATGCTTATTCTTATAGAGCCATATCGAGGTGACAACAACTTTGTCCCTGGGCTTAGGATCATATCCCAAACATTATCCTTCATAATGGACTCGTACTCGGGACCATATCCCATGCTATTTTTGGAGCTCTCTCATTGATCTCTCTCTCTCTCATACTATTGGATACTTATATTTTTCTTGGATCGCTCTTGGAGAGTGTGGATACTTGGTGATTGAAGCAAGAAGGCAAAGAAGGAGTAGGAAAACACAAGTGGACATCAGGATCAATGAATAGAATGAGATTTTATTATAGTTATCAATTTGTATGCATGGCTTGCTCACTAGTTTTGGCATGCATGGTGTATTTATGTGGATTTCCCTAGCCTTTGGATTTCCTGGATAGCCATGGTGTTGTGGGTTTATTTCCATTGATTATTTTCTCGTTGGTTCTCATGATTCATTCAGTTTTGGGTTAAGTTATTAGTTCATGGAAGCCTTGGTTGGAAAAACTCTCTTGAAGCCCGAAGAACAACTATGGGTTGATTTACTTGTCATGGGAGCCTTGGTTGGAAAAACCTTTGGAAGCCTAGGTGGGTTGAGTTACTAATCTTGGAAGCACTGGTTGGAAAAACACTCTAGAAGCCCTGTAATATTTTGGGTTGAGTTACTAGTCCTCGAAGCCCTGAATGGAAAAAAGAATATGTAGTCCTCGAACGACTTGGATAGAGACAAATCAACAATGGTTGTGATTTCTGACCATGAGGTGGAGTTACTGGTTGAGGGTTGAGGTGGTTTGGCCTTTGGAGGCCCTGAATTGGTTGTGATTGTTGTGTTTGGTGATATCCCACATTCATGCTTGGAATATGGCATGGGGGTTATTGGTTGAAGTGAGAATTGGCTCAACTAATATATGGTTGGGTTGAATGTGGAATTCCAAACTCTGATTGGTTTTTACATGCATTAATGAAGAACTCATTACTTTGGTATTTGGTATGCAGATGTATTGGTTTCTATGTGGATTCTATTGCTGTCGTATACATGGTATTTTTGTTTTTATTATGTTGGTTATAAGAATGTGTTTTATCAATGATGATGCATGGTACCTATGTTTTTACTTGTAAATGAATGCACAATGTATCTATGGCTAAATATATTGTATTGCAGCTAATGATGTAAGGGAGAAATGCCTTTTAGTGATTCTTATTTACACCTGTAGATGCAATTTTTGTGACATGTTTGATGAAATTCCTGTCATATCTAGGAGGTGTCTAGATGAGTTCCTGATGATGTTATTATTTTTGTACCTTTTTTTTTAATGTTATTTATCATCTCCTAATGTTTCATGAAGTTCTAGGCAGTGTCTTGGGCTCTATGGTTGAAAAGGTGGCACAAATGATGTAGTTTCACACACATAACTGACCAATTGGGGCCCTCACTACATGCTTGTTGTGTTTTTCCTACGATTATAGGCTCCCAACTATTATTGTGCCTTGGCATACCTATAGTTATGGCCCAAAAGGGCTGAAAATTAAGTCGCCCTCAAGGGTTGGGGGTCTATGAAGTTGGATTAGCTCTTAGGGATGTTGTTGATGTTTTGTAAGGTGTCTTTGTCTTCTTTCCCTTGGTTCCACTACCCTAAGGTTAGATATGAGGTTGAATATCATATTAGTAGCCTCTCCTCACATGTTTACCATGGTTGGTTGGTTACTTGGGTAGATGTGGGATGAGTGTGTTAAAAGTGGTATTAGAGGATGGTTCAACTCTCACAATGGATGGGTAGTGTTTTGATCATGCATTATGTTGATTTCTTGTGTGTTTTTCATACCTATGGTGTATTTTTTTTATTTCACCCATGTTTTGTTGGCCATGGTGGTAGTGGTGTCGCCATGGAAGTGTTTATGGTGTTGTTTTCAACATGTGGTAATGTGTGTATGACTGATTCTCTATTTTTCGTGTTTGTGTATTGTAGATGCACATTAGCTTACATATTATTACATTTCTTATATGCATTTCTTGTTTATGCTAGGTCACATATTGGTCATGCCTGTGTAGTGTCCTTGTATGCTTTATTGTGTGATGATTATATGTTGAACATGAATTGGTCATTCACGCTTGGTTACATTTCGCTTATGCTTGTGATGGTGTGTGGTAAAGTTGCATTGGTATGGTTATACATTAGGTCATGTTTTGTAATTAGTATGGTTATGCATCCATGATTTGAATCCAACTAGAGTGAGGTTTATGCACTATTATACATTGTGTTACAAGTTTATACGAGGTTATGATTATGTATATACATTTATTTGGTTAATTGGTTGATCTTGCAGGATGTTTCCTCCCAAAATTACACTAAGGTTCGTTAGTTTATTTATCAATTAGTTTAGGTGAGATATTTCACATTGCATGGTGTTGGAAATTCATCTGATTTGGAAGATACACTGAGAATTTTATAGGAATAAATAAAGAGTTGTAAAGAAGATAATGATAGACTTATAAAAGCACATGAAAAGAAAGTAGAGGTTAATGCGGCCATCATTCAAATTTTTTCAGATTTGCAGAAATACGGGCCACTTAGGATCAACTATGGGCAGGAGAATGGGACCAATGGAGCATATGGAAATAAGTCTCCTGGTGGTTACAGGTCGGATAAGGATGAAATGGTTAAATATGGCATATTTTTGGACACTCTGTATAGGAGAGGTGATAGGCACAAGTGTCATTATAGTTCTGGTTCATATAGGTATCATGATCATCATCGGTATCATCATTATAGGAAGAGTGACATGGGTTATTTTATGGATGATTTTAAAAAGGAAAAACCTCCTACATTTGATGGAGAGATGGAGAAACCACATTATGAATATGCATGGTTGCTTGCGTGAAGAATTTTTTCATATTGCATGATTACCTAGAAAATATGAAAGCTAAGATAACTACATTTACTCTAAGAGGTAGAGCAGAAATTTGATGGGAATATGTGAAGAACGTTAAAAATATTTACGGGGAGGAGTTTAATTCGAGTGAGTTTGAAAGGATATTCCAGAAGAAGTATATATCAGAGAGATACTATGATGATAGGGAAAATCAGTTTTATGAGTTGAATATGGGTTCCATGATAGATGAGGAGTATACTAGCAAGTTCTTGGAGTTACTAAGATATGTGCTTTACCTTAAGCAGGAGAAGGGAAAGATTCAAATATTTATTATTGGGCTACTAATTGTATTCAAATACATGATTGAGTTTGATGAGCCTATATCATTAGAGGAGGCAATTCGAAAACTAAAGCGTTGTTATGAACAATCAAAGCGAGGATCAGAGAATAAGCCGAATTGGAAAGGTAATGGAAGGAGAAAAGGAAAATGGAAAAATAAGCGAGCAAGGCCTTAAGACATTGGTAAGAAGGATAATGTTGCCCCGCTCAAGAAGTTCAATACATTTAGTAGAAGATAGGGATTTCGATCTGAGGTGAAGAATAAGGATGAAGGTTGGAAACCTATACAGTGTTGGAATTGTGGAAAATATTATCATAAGAGGGACTGTCCACAATATCAAGGTGGTAAGCCACATATATAAAATGCACAGGAGGAACAAACAATGGGAGATGTTGGTCATATCATTCCTAGGATTTATGTAGCTATGGACAAAATGCAGGTAGATCATCAAGCTTTTATCATTCAGATGGACAGTAATATTTGTGATCAACTTGTTTCTATTTTGATTGGATTTGGATCTAACTATAGTTATATTAATCTTGAATTGGTGGATAAGTGTAGTTTGAGTAAGGAAATGCATTCAGAATCTTGGTTAGTGTAGTTTTCCATAGGTACAAAGAAAAGAGTCCACCATTGGGTAAGAGCTTATGCATTTGGGTTAAATGGTATGCCTACAGCAACGCACTTGAACATATTTCCATTGGGTTACTTAGTATGCTATTGGGAATGTTGAGATTCAACAAGAAAACTTTTGGCACCCGTGATCCTAGTGAAAATTAAGAGCCTACACTAGGGTGGGACCCACATGCTATTTTTAGTTGCATGTATATTTTTATTGTCCCTTAATATAGATGGACATTAAACTATAATATATTCTCATTGTGGACTTGAAAATAGTTAACTGAAGTGGAAAATCAGTTATCTAAGTGAATTTCGAGTTAAGAGGTTGGTTGGTGGGACATGCAGAGTGAATCTAGTTGTAACTGAGTGATTCTAGTTGTAAGAGACTTGGAAGTGCAATGGTGCATGAGTTGGTGCAAGTTGTAAATAGTTTAACTCAGTTAAAGTGAGTTAAAATCAGTTGTTCTAGTTGTAACTAAAGATACACTAGTGAGAGATCAAGTGAATTAAATATTAATTAATTGACATGTAGTGATCTCACATGCAACTGAAGATTTACTATTATTAATTGCATGCATGCCAAATCCAATGGAGACCCAGTTGAGTTCTAGGTGAAAGGGAAGATAACTATCAGTTGTGACATTATCTTCTTGCACACATGCAAGCACACACACACATTAAATGATCCCATGATACTTTCATAGTCAAGGCAAGCATGATTGCATCTTTTGAGGGATTGATTTCAGTAGGGATTGCGCAGTGAAGGCAGGCTATGTGGAGATAGTAAATTGGCTAAGGGATTTGCCAATTTTTGTATAACAGTGTGAGACAATTAGCTGATGTACTGAGAGCTATTATAAGAAGATTTTTTTATGTAATTGTTTCATGATACATGATATAATATACAATATAATATAGTGGTTTTTTTAGCTGTAAGCTTTCCCCGAGAAATTATCTGTGTTGTGTGTGATTGATCTTTCTTCATGCTTATGTAATTGGTGATTGTGATTTTAATTCCACAAAGATTTGTAGAAGTGATTCAGTATTTAAATTTAGTACATTGTTAGATTGGATGAATCCTATATATACTTGCATATTGTATAATTTCTACATGGTATCGAAGCACATTAAATTGCGGAAGTGAATCAAGAGCCGAGTTTGTGACTGGATAGAATTCGAATTTGTAGAAAGACTTTCTTGGTGCAACAACTGATTATCGAAATTGTTTTCAATGTCTTGAGGTTAGAGTATGCACTTGAGGGCAGCTCAAACTACAATTCTTGGAAGGATATGATAGAGGCGGTACTCAAAGACAATAGCTTGAAGGAATTCATTGAAAAAGGTGTTCCTAAGCCAAATGTTGCAGATGCTGCCAATATTGATGCATGGAAAAAGAAAGTGGCAAATACGAGGAGGATCCTGTTGGAGGCAGTACGAGACCACACTGTCTCAAGCCTCCATGGGAAAGCCACACCATATACTATGTGGAAGGATTTGAAAAATCTATTGCAAAGCAGCAGTGACCATATAAAATTGGTGCTCAAGGATAAACTTAGGAAGATCAAGATGGAAAAGGGTGACACCATTCCAAAGTATCTCACAAATTTTGTCCAATTTCTAGATGAACTGGGGAGTGTGGGGAAAATATTCATTGATGATTATTTGGTGAGTTTTCTCTCCTCAGACTTCCTAAGAGTTGGCACAGTTATGAAGACACTGTCAGCGGATGGGAAAAATTACCGGATTGGGAATGACTGTGGTTGGATCTGGTGCAGGAAGAGTTCAGATGGAACACCAAAGATGGCTCTTCATCAAAGCATGATGATGAAGAGGATTTTACTTTGGCTGCCAAGGCGAAGAAGGGGAAGAGGAATAAATTCCATTCTAAATCCGAGTCTAAAGGCATGAAGCAAGAAATATCCAAGGTGAAGTGTTTTCATCATCACGAGCATAGACATTTTGCTACTAACTATCCACAAAATAAGAAGAAAAATAAGCTTGCTAGAGCTATAGCTGGTCAGTCCCTTGCCTCAAAATATGAGCTTGACTTCTCCTTGATTGCATGCATGGTGTCAAGTGCATTGGGATCGGTGTGGTATTTGGATAGGGGCGCTTCCTTTCACATGATGAGAGACAAGGAAGTTTTCAAGGACTTGGAGGAGAAAGATGTCTAGATGCATATTAAGATGGGCAGTGATGGATGGTACAGTGCTATCGGGATTGGTACCATTACCTTTCAGAGGGAGTCAGGTAAACCATTTCAATTAAAATATGTGATGCATGTACCAGGTCTGAAGAAAAATTTGGTCTCAGTCGCAATGTTCGAGGACAAAGGCTATGACGTTGTTTTTAGTAATGGAAAATATTTCCTATGACATAAAACAAAGGGTGAAGCCAAGAGGATAGGGATTCGAGTTAAGAATCTCTACAAGATGGAGGTATATGGCTGTGTTGCCATGGTGGGTGTTACACAGCAGTTTGTCACCGTCCCTGCAATCCCTCGCCCCACATATTAGAGGGTCTTTTTCGTGACCTATGAGCAATGAAAAACCCTGCAAATACATTCTTTGCATCCTTCTGCATAAGGACATGATTCTTCCTGTTGAAAATTTCCTCAAAAAGCACCCAAAAACATATGTTTTGGCATTGGCGCGGGTAGCCAGTTCATCCCTCGCGCCAATGGTGAAAATTTTCACTAGAGGTCGCACCAGCTGGCGCTCTATCCCTGTGTTGAGCCCATGATAGAATTTTTTGGAATGTTTTTTAACAAATTGGAGGCGGAAGTTTCGTTTAACCACCTCAAGAATGACTCATTGCAAATGGTTAAATTCGATAAACCACAGATCTCTTCCTTTAGGAAATGGTTGATGGAACATTCTAAGATGATAGGACTCCCCCCACGATTATAGGGATCCTAACCTCTCCTTCTCCCTCTATATAAACATAGCTTCTCATTTTACAAAAGATAGTTGAATATATAGCCAAGAAGCTGAACTTGGAGTAGAGATATTATAGCTGAGTAATCACTATAGAGAAGGTCGAACCAAGGAGGATCTTCTAGAGAGAGTCCCATCTGAATTCCCAACGAGCTTTGTGAGACATGCTCCACTGGAACCCTGCTAGAGGAGATCGCAATGTCAAAGCCTAGTTTTACTCTTCTTTAATTCAATATACTCGACTATGATATTGATTCCATCTCTATGTTATGTTTATTTAATGCATGTGATTTAGTCCTTTTCAACTGATTGATAGTTAGGAATGTGAAATAGTATGTTGTGGATCATCTTCATTTCTTGTGTATGTGTAGGTATTCGAACGTGAGAACAAGCAGATTGTGATTTGTTGAATTAGGAAGGAGAGGCAACCATTCTTCTGGATGACACAACAACGCAGGACCTACGGTAGGTGATCTATCAAGTCTTTGTCCATTCTTAACTAGGAATTGATGTGATAGCGTGTCTCATTTGTGGCTAGACCCACTCTAGGTCTAGTGGGATCGCCTCTATCTATAGAGGGGATTTACCTCACAAAGAAATTGGCGACTTCACTAGGGAACAGTGCAAGTTTTTCTTTCGTCTATTAGATCTTCTTCTTGGTCTTTGCTCGCTTAGATTGCCTTTTCTGGATTCTTTTTTTGAGTTTTAGGCCCCTGTTCAGCCCAGAGGATTAGTTCTGACCTCTGCTTTTCCAAATTTTCATCTTTTCAAGGTTGGCTTGCTTGGCACAGTTTCCCTGGATTCATTTTGAGTCGTTGCTTTTGCTGAAATTAGTCTTGAGTGAGTCTTGTCTCTTTCATTCAGTTTTGCTTCATGTCACTCCAAGCATAGCTCACATTGCTTGTATGGGTCCATCTTGACATATTTCTTCAATTTGAGATATTGTGACATTGGTTTGAGTCTTTGTTTTGTTGGCTTGTGAGTTGTTTGGATTGTTTCACTCCGACTCTTGCATTAGCATTCTCGAACTAGTGTGAAGATTCATTTTTCATGTTATTTAGTGCAATGTTTTCTCTATTACATTGAAAAAATCAAAAATATATTTTGTGCTTTCATTTTTCGTTTGCATCATAAGAATTGGAAAATCTTTTGCATAACAAGCATTTGTCATTCTAGGAAATATTTTTCGTTCTCATTAGTTTGCATCAGGTTCTGTAGTGAATATTTATGTGAGTTTTCATTATTTGCTATCACTTGAAATTCCTAACCTTCTCGTAGATAGCTCTTCATTGAAAGAAATGGTATTCTATGGCATGTAGCTTGCATTCAGGAATTTGTGAGATCCAACATTTGGTAGGACCTTGGAATTGAAACATAAATACAAGATCAACTTAAAATTTATTCAATCAACCTAAGGAAACATTGAAACTTAATGAAACATTTAGTGGTCTAAGTTAGAGATGTGTTCCGGCGTCTTAAAACCTAGCAGTTGTCCCTCACCATTTGGCTTTAGACAGTGCTAGTACCGACTTGTGCTCCCTGTACCGTCGAGAATATAAAGGGAGACCCCTATAGGCTGCAATCCTTTTATCCATAGGAAACCGAGTCTGTCGCCTTGTAACCATGATACACAAAAAAAAACATTCAGGGAGACTACCTACATGTATGTCAAGTCCTTGGTTGATTCTTATTTCATTTTATAACCAAGGTGTATATGGCAGTTCATGGGAACCTGGTACACCCTTTTACCTAGACTACCTGAGTAGTCATTTTCGATCTTTACTGACTCCATAAATTTGAAAATATCATTGAGCACTTGTCCTTTCACACTCGCTTAAAAATGAAAGAGACTAGAGTAATCTTTGACTGTTTCTTGACTCTTAAAACATGAAACAACAAAATTTTGGTTTCAATGTGGTAAAATAAACTCCTACGATTGCACACCCATTAAAGATTGCTTACTTGGCCTGTATTTGTTTGTTTTGGTTTTGATCCAAGAGTATTATTTTTCGATCTTTTCCCCTTTTCTCATGTGCTACAGTCACGGTGGCGGAACCATCAATTTTGTCTACTGGCAGTCCTTTCTCGGAAAATTCATCTGAAACTTCACAGATCTCTAGGTCTGCTGAGCTTGAATAGCCCGTCATCCCATCAGAGTATCCCTTTGGATTTGGATTTGGAGTTGGGGAACATTTTCCCCCTCTTACATCGGGATCTCCATTTTTGGCTGCTATCATACCTCCTAGCCCCCATACTCTTTTGCAAGATCTTATGGTGGATTCAGACATGGATTCGTCTAGTCCTAATGGTAGTGAGGGTATTCCAGTTTCTGATCAACAATACCAACTCTTCCCAGAAGACACCCAAACAAAACCTGCTCAATCTTCACCATCAGTGTCGCTTCTAGCCGGATATAGGTCTTTTGGTTAGATTATGGCTAGTATTGCCTCCATGGCAACATCAACCCCATCAAGGGGGTTGGTTCCTCCATCCTTAGGTATGTCACCAACGACACCTGTCTCGTCTTCGACACCTTTTGTCACATTTGTTCCCACTAGGCCCACTATCAATGTGGATGCTTTGGCACCGGTTGTCACTACACAGTCATCCAGAGTTTCAACTTCGGTAGAAACCTCAATTTCCATGGAAATCGTTGATGGCCTTTTGTTTGAGGAGTATCGGCTGGCTGTTCAGCAATATAAATCCCAAACTTATCAATCCCCTCAAGATCCTTATAGGTCTTATTTTTATCATTATGGAGTGGATAGTACCCTGATTTATTCACTTTTGTTTCAGTATGATGAGGAAGGAAACCCCATCTACTTGCTTGCTCCTGAGGCTTATCAGTTTCTCCCTGGTTTGATACCTACCTTGCCTGTGCAGCCCTCTAAACAACAAGGGCAACCGTTTCAAGGACAACCTTCGATTCAGCAGGGATATGTTTATGACCCACAAGGACAACCCTTTCAGGGAAAACCTTTTGTGCAGCAAGGGTATGCGTATGAACCACAAGGGAAACCCTTACAGGGACAACCTTTGGTCCAACAAGGATTGTTTTATAGCTTGCAAGGGTAGCCTTACAATCCTCAAGGTCAACCCTTACAAGCCCAGCCTATAATCCAGCCAAGGCAACCTCAAGGACCAGCTGGGCCACCGATATATCAACCCAGACCTTCATACGGTCCTAGGGGGCAGATTCATCCATCTCAACCTTTGGTGTAACCTCAATAGCCTCATCTTCTCATTAGTCCAAATGTTGCATAGCCAGGGCCATCTTATGGTCCTGCTCCGCAGATTCATCCATCTCAACCTTTGGTGTAACCTCAATAGCCTCATCTTCCGATTAGGCCAAATGTTGCATAGCCAGGGCCATCTTATGGTCTTGCTCCAGGTCAACCTATTTATCAGGCAAAACCTAACCCTCAGTAGCCATGAGGCCAACCCGCCCAACTGGGACAACCTGGTGGCCCTCATTAGTTAGGTCAACCTACTCAGCTGGGCCAACCTGCACATCCTATTCACCCTTCTCAGCCATAGCTCTAATCTATGCCGCAGCCAAATCAACCGCTGTGCCCGACGTATCCAACTCAGCAGGGCCCCACTTATCAATAGCTTGTTCGACCCCAAGGTGGTTATTTTCCTCAAGTTCAATATCAACTAGTTTACAACCCGTCTTAAGGTCCTACTTATCATCCTTAATCACCAGGCTATACTTATACTCAGCAACAGAAACCTTATACTGCTTAATCGGGACCCCCATATACTCAGAATTAGTATCCCAATTTTCAACCCCCGTATCCTGGTCCTCAGCCACCATATAAACTGAATTACCCAGCTTATACCCCTTATGGTCATAATCCTCCAGGAAAGAACCAATGGGGGCAGAGTTATACTCAACCAGGATGGAGTATGGGTACAGGTCCTTATCGAGGACCTACTATGACGCTTAATCCTCAATACCTTTCCTCGCTACATTGGAGTTATTAGATGTGTCCAAATTGACAAATGATCCCATTCTTCATAATCCATATTGGCCCCCGGTCTCGACGAAGGTTCCTGGTGATTTTCCAAAGTTTGAGTGCAAGTCTGGAGAAGACCCCCAAGGTCACATCATGACATACCATTTATGGTGTTCTTCCAATTCCTGGGTGGAAGACTTTGTTCAGCTTCGTCTCTTCCAGCGCACTCTTACCGGAGCTGCTGCTAAGTGATATATCGAACTGACTCATGGCATCTTTCAAGATTTCAATACTCTTGCTATGACATTCTTGAATCATTTCCAGTTGCTGGTTCATTATGAAGCTGGGATGCATCTCCTCACATCCTTGAAACAGGACTGAGCTACCCATATCTCGGACCAAATTCATGAATAGAGATGGCGTCATTGTTTGATCAAGTTTGAAATTCCTGATCAACTTATTACTCATTGGTTCACTACCACTTTTGTCAATCAGATTGCGAAAGACATCACCATGGGGGCATGTGTAACCGAGGAACAAGCCATCTCTCGTGCACAGTACCTTGATTTAGTGTACTCTCAATCAGGCATTCTGTACAACATCTTGACTGAGGCTCCACATCCTAGGACCTCTAAAGCGTCGGCTACCCCATCGGTCGATGATGTTATTGGTTTCATGTCTCAGAATTCACATAAGTCTTCGAATGGGAAGTAGAAATCAAATTCTTCCAATAATTCTGCTCCTCAGGCTACCCTAGATTCTGGTAAAACCGTGGAGGTCAACATCGTTTTTTCCAATCCCACGGACAAGACTTCCAAAGGGAAAAATAAGGGAAAAGGCAAGCCTAAATCTGATGCCACAAAACCAGAATTGTCTAAACCTCGTGCTAATGATGCTTCACAGTGAAAGCTGAAGTATCCCTATCTGATTTGTGATGAGGACCACTACACTAAGGATTGTCCTAGAAGATCTGAGGTTAGTCAACTACTCAAAGGCGCTAAGGGAACTTCGGCGGTCCTTAAGGAACATTTCCCATCTCAACAGACCCAAATGGTCTAGCAATCTCCCCCATATGAGTCGTTTGGCTCTCAAGCTTTCATGATAAATGGTTCTGCACCCGTTTCCATCGATACTCGATCGAAGGATTATGTCGGATCACGCCAGGTAGCTGGGAAAGAGGTCATTGATGGTCCTCCTGCCCCACCTGCCTCTGGTCCTCTTGAAATTGAAAGGCCCAGTGCTGAACCCGCTATATGGCCACCTTCTAAAGGTGTTCTCCATAAATCTTCTTATAATCCTAACGCCTGTGTCGCTCAGCATTACAGTATTGTTGAGGATTTGGTACAGGCGTTTTCCACAATTTCCATGTTATAAGTGCTCCATATTTGTCCATCTAAACGCAAAGCATTATTATCTGCGATCGGCGGGATTGACCCTCCTGATTCTAGCCTTCTCTCCTTCGATTTATAAAATTTCGTCCCCCGATTTCCGCACCAGATTGTGCTTGTTATACAAGTCGGTATCAATGGTCTCAACATCCATAGAGTCGTAGTGGACGAAGGTGCATCTACTTGCATCATGTCATCTACTTGCTGAAAGGCTATTGGCTCTCTAACCCTCAATTCTTCTCCCAATTCCCTTGAGGCATTCGATAGAAGGGAATCAAAACCCTTAGATGTTCTTGCTAGTTTTCCGATTACATTGCAAGGAAAGAAAGTCAAATTTGGAGTAGAATTATTTGATGCCAAACTCAACTACAATCTTCTACTCAGTCGCAGTTGGACTCACACTATGTTGTGTGTTCCGTCGATCCTCTTCCGACTTTTGAAGTTTCCACATGAGGGCAAAATAATTACTGTTGACCAGTTTTCATTCTTTACCTTGTCTTCTGAGAACAATGTGCCATACGTGCATCAAATTCCTAATCCCCCTAATATTATATGGCCAAGTCTCTTCAAGGATCCCGCTCTCATGGGTATTTTTCCCTTTCCGCCACCGAATATCATTCAAGTCAATATGGTCTCTCGGTCAGATGACCATTGGATCATCCCTTCACCTGACCAGGTTGATTCATTTGGAGATTCGATGCCTCTTAGTCCCATCGAGATCAATTATTGTGAGCTTACATATGCATCTGATTCTCCCCCTCCTGAAGCTGCTCCTTTGAGCATGTCTGTCGATGTGTATTCTCAATCCCCATAGCTCAGCAATGTGGATTCTCCTGATCCTTTGAAAGAACTATTTCCATACGACGAGGCCATCATGGAAACCATGTGTCTCTAGGATCTACCGTGGAGTGATGGGCATCATCATTTGTCGTTCATGACTTGCCTCGGGGCCATGTCTAACTGTCTTGAGCACTTTGCATCTCAGTTTCCCTCTCCACTGCTTCAGACGCCCATTTCAACTCATGAAGTCTTTGAAGAGAGCAACCTCGGTAAAATTACTCAATCGATGCCTATCACCATTGCCGTCAAACCGGGGATCGTAGAGAACATCCATGTGGGAGTCACTTGCTCTTCTGAGGAAGTCCAAGTGTACACTAGTCTCTTTCGTGAATTCCGCGATGTTTTTGCTTAGTCTTACAAAGAAATTCCTAGAATCAACCCTAGTATTGTGGTGCATGAGATTCCCACCTACCTAGGTGTGAAGCGTGTTCGCTAGTGTCTTCATCCTGTGCATCCTCGAAAAGCCGCCGTTATCAAAGCTGAAGTTGAGAAAATTCTTAAAGTGGGTTTTATTTATCTGATTCCCCTAACTGAATGGGTTTCTAATATTGTTCATGTAGCTAACAAGCAGGGTGCCATTCTTGTTTGTGTTTATTATCATGATATCAATTGGCACTGTCCTAAGGATAATTATCCCACCCCGTTTATCGATTAGATAATTGACGATTGTGCGGGAAGTGAAATTTTCTCTCTTATGGATGGTTTTTCTGGGTATAACCAGATTAACATTCCCTTGACGGATCAACACAAGACCTCTTTTATTTGTCCATGGGGAACGTTCGCATATAGGAAACTCTCGTTCAGCTTAAATAATGCTGGGGCTACATTCCAGCGTGTGATGCCCTATGATTTTCATGATATTCAACATATTGTCCAACCATATCTGGATGACCTTCCGGCTCATTCATCTGCACAAAAACACCACCCAAAACATCTTCGTCAAATATTTCTTCATTGTAGACTCTACCATATTAGGCTCAACCCGCATAAATGCGTCTTCTGCGTCGACTCTGGTATACTCTTGGGATTTATCATATCTAAAGATGGAATTTTCCTTGAACCTCTTAAGGTTGAGGCTATCGTCAATCTCCCCTCCCCATCCTCATTACAACAGCTCCAGAGTCTCAAAGGGAAGGCCAATTTCCTTCGTCATTTAATCCCAAACTATGCTGAAGTAGCTAAAGGATTTACACGACTTTTAAAGCAGGACCTCCCTTTCTGTTGGGATGAGATTTCTCAGTAGTCTTTTGATAAACTTAAGATATTGCTTGTCAATGCTCTGCTATTGCATCCTCTGAATTACCATTCTGACTTCACCCTCTACCTAGATGCTACCTTCAGCATGATCGCCATGGTATTGGTTCAAGATGATGACGACGGTAATGAACATGTCATTTATTACTTGTCTCAGAACCTTCTCGACCATGAAACGCGTTACGCACATGTCAAGAAGTTAGCGTTGGCTGCGGTCCAAGCCATCCAACGCTTCCATCATTACATTCTTTTACGCACGGTGACCATGATTTCTAATTGTAACCCCATGAATTATATTCTGTCACGACAGTTGCTGGGGGGGAAGTACTAAAAGTGGATTTTTATCCTCCAAGAGTTCGATTTGGAATTCACTATTGCCAAATTTAGAAAATCATTTCTTTTCAAGGATTTGATTTGTTCTCTCCCCGCCGACTCTGATCCTTCCTCATCTGAAGATTATATTCCGAACGAAACTCTCTTCTTGATCAGTACCCTCAATCCATGGTACGGTGATATCATCGTGTACCTCCAAATGTCTACTTTCAAGTTTGAGATAATGAAGGATTCCCGACACCGCATTCGACATCAATCACAACCTTATCGTATTGTTGGAGATACCCTTTATCGTGTCAGAGTCGATTCTGTACTCCTCCGATGTCTAACCCTCGAGGAAGCATAGAAGGTTTTAAATGATTGCCACAGTGGCGCTTGTAGTGGTCACATGTCTTGTTATGCCATTGCACAGAAGATCCTTCGTGTTGGCTATTTTTGGCCATTTATTTTTAAATATTTCATTGTTGTTACAGTATGTAAATTCCATGTGTGCCAGATTTATCAATGCAAGATGCGTGTGCCACCTGTTCCACTACACCCTGTCATTACCGCTGGCCCTTTTGCTAAATGGGGCATAGATTTTATGACGTGTAACAATCGTTTGGTTGGGGGGAATGCCTATATTATCGTTGCCGTCGATTATTTTATGAAATGAGCCGAAGAAATGCCTAAACTAGCTGCGGATGGTAAGACAACGGCACAGTTCATATTCAATCACATTATTGCTCAGTTTTGTGTCCCTCAAGAAATTGTTACCGACCATGGTTTTCATTTTTGAGATTATATGATGGCAGAGCTGACATTTAAGTTGGGTCTGCACCACAACAGCTCAACGCCTTACTATCCTCAACCTAATGGCCAAGTTGAAGCTGTGAACAGGGTCCTTGTTACAATGCTTCAATGAACAATTGAGATCCACAAATCAAACTGACATCTTATGTTGTTCTCAGCTCTCTAGGCTTACCAAACCTCGATCAAGAATGCAACCAAATTTACCCCATTCTAGTTTGTATACGGTCTAGAAGCTACGTTTCTGATTGAATGTGAAATCCCTTCATTGAAATTAGCTGTGGAATTACTGCCTGATACTTTGCTTGAAGAATAACGTCTCCTATACTTAGAGAGATTGGATGGAACTCGTCGCTTAGTTTCCTTGGTCATCAAAGCACAGAAAAAGTGAGTCAAAGCCCATTCTGACCAATTAGTTTCTCCTTGTTCTTTCATCGAAGGCGATCTCGTTCTTCTATACGACCAAGCTCACGATAAGCTGGGGGCAGGCAAGTTCCAAACCATGTGGCATGGGCGCTACATTGTCAAACGTGTGTTACAGAATGGGGCTTATGAGCTTATTGACTATGAAGGTTGTCCTTTATTCTTGCCTAGAAATGGGTTGTATCTAAAAAAATATTATGCTTGAATCATTCACGCGTGATATGTGTACATAGATGATTGTTTTCATTTTGTGTGCATGCTTAGGTTTGATGTGATTTGTGAGATTTTTCTGCTTATTGGGTCTTGTTTGCTATGCAGATGTCTATTTCTCCTTATGTCAGTTTCACGGATGGTGCCTCCCGCAGTACCAGGAACTTGTCTTCGGCAGCCTGGGTAATTTATGATCCTGTTGGTGAGTTTATTAACTCACAAGGCATTTTTCTGGGCTAGCTACAAACAATGTGGTGGAATATAGTGCAGTTTTGGAACTATTAACCAAGGCAATCAACCTTGGCATACGCGCATTGCTTGTCAAGTTGGATTCACAACTTATTGTTCTTCAACTGAAAAGCCATTATTTGGTTTGAAACCTGTGCATTTAAGATTTTATTTGCGTATTAATTTACTTGAATGACATTTTGATTTCATTACATATCAACATATACCAAGACGAATGAATACATTAAAAGATGCAATAGCTGACATTGTGCTAGATAGACATTTGCGCAATTTATAAAAATATCATCATATGTACAAAGACCCATGTAGAAAATAGATGTATATATATATATATCATTTTCTTACAAGTCGTATTCATCATAAAACCTACAAAAAATAATATAAGTCAGTTTCGGTTACATCGCGAGATAACATGTCTCTCCAAAATATGTAGAAATAGAGCCTAAGTGCCTAGTCAACGTGGTGCTCATGATAACATGTTACTACCCATACCAAATACCTCAGCAAATGATGGATATGGCTCTGCACTCCCACAGTGTGCCTCCGGTAGGCTCGAGGTACATCGTCCAAACGGGCATAATCTGGGACCCCACGGGCGATTCCCTCCAGGTTCTACACTAACTCCTCGTCAATGCCTTCACCCAGAGGATTGAAGTCACAAGGAGTCTGCCTCACTATTGGAGACATACCAGTGGGACACTCTGGGCCAACATTTGCATCCATATAAGATTAACTGTCAGAACATGCATATATACCAAAAATCATAAAACTCATAAAAATAAAATATGAGACTTACCAAGTTCTTCGTCCCAATCCTCTCCCTCCAAGAGTGGGAGGTCTGGGTCTCTGGTGAAGTCTGTGTTGGCTTAGGGCCAATCCTCCATGACAATCAACTGTCGTCAGAGCCAATAAAAAAACTCTGGCCTCCAGGACATCTATTGCCCACCCCCTTCTCTGGGCATCAGTGCCACCCATTGGGCCATCTGTGTCTTTCTTAGTGGTGGCTCTAGAACGATAACCTCTTGGCACTGAAATATGGGTAATCATTCCAAGAATAACAATACCAGAATTGACCCATACCCAAACTGCTTTAGTTTGGACTTCTTGCATTTGGTGAGCTGTCGTTTGATGTTAATAGTTACAGCCTCAGCCCAATTGAAGATGGTTTGGTTCATACACTCTGAAGAAAGAAGTAATTGCATCTTCATAGCCTCATGCGATGCCTGTGATCCTACAACCTGCGTGATAGTGTGTAGCAGTACTCTCAGTGCTAGATCAGGGACGATCTGGATATCCACATTACCGCTCCCTATTCCTTTTCATGCCCCTGGGCACACCCTATTCATTACCATTGTCATGCTTTCCTTGGAAGGCTTGGTACCAGTAAGAATAGGGACTGCACCCCTACATGGCAGTCCAATGATAAAATATACATCAAATACTTCCAGATCAAGATCTTGATCTCGAAGTACGAGCTTCTCTTGATCCTCATCCCAAATGCTGATGAGATATTGAAGCAATTTGGGCTGAGCTCAGAGACACGGTGTCAGGAAGAACTTTTTGAGCCCACAATTCCTGAGGGCGTTCATACATTGTTCATTTTTCATGGCCTGTTCATCCTCTTCGTTGTGTTATCTCTCTTTCCACTCGATTACCATCTTGTTATACTTTGTACCTGCATGCATTGATCATAGGAACATTGTAAGAACTCTTAGGCATTAAAATTTGAAATCAAATGGTTGCATTTTCTTGAATTAAGCGCGAATTTTGAGTTGCTTGGTTGGTGCGACCCCTGTCTAAAACAACGTCAGTTGGCGTGGATCTGTGCCCAAAACCCGCACCAACCGCGAAGCCTTAATTTTTACAAATCCTCCCCTAAGAGACTCCAAATGAAAATTAAAGGTACTGAAATATAGCCTAAAAGATATAAAATGGTGTCGAATCTTACCTAAAATAGATGGAATCTGAAATGGTACACTGGATTGTCCATAATCGTCGCCTGAAAATCGCAAGAGAAATGGGCCATTGTTGCTCTGCAAAGAGGTAAAAGTGAAAAGTAAATATTTTTTACCACTGTTGGTGTTTTATAACTTTTCAAAGTCCTAAAATAGGTTTTAAAACATATTTTTAGATATATTTTCATATTGTTTTCATGGAATATGTTTTACACGCATCTTTTTGTGCAGCGACAGGTTTTTCACATGGTTATGATGAAGAGACAAGTTGTATTTTATACTTTTTTAGACTCGGTAAAAACATGAAAAAGTCACTACTATAGTCACCTTTCAGCTCTTTTCTGACTCTCTAAAACTAAAAATGTTTTCGAGTCGCTTGTCGTTTTGAGCTCTTTAAATTGGATGTAAAACGATATCTACCTAGTATACGTTTACCCCTTTTTCGGGCTAGGACATATTATTTACGGAAAATTAATACCCTAGCCTATTGTGACTAGGAGGTTCTCTCATACATAGTTTTCTATCTTTTCGGGTATGTGGGACTACCTACGAAAAGGGACTATTGGAGTTTTCTTTTCTGTTGTCTTTTAAAACTCTCTAAATATGAAAAGACACAGAGTTTTCCCTTAGTTAGACTCGTTAAACTCTGATGACATCAGACTCTGTCGCAATGACATTATTCGAGTTCCTCCTTCCTAGGGCTAGTAAAATGTACTAGGTTGGATTTGTCTGAAGGACAAACTTACATCGAAATCACATGCTATCCTCTTCAAGCTTATTTTGAAAAATAATTGGGGTACTCACCAGAAATGGTGGGGGAAAATGGAACCAAGATCGTAGTTGTGTTGGCAGTATGTCGCTCTTGAACATTGCACTTGTTTGCATTCATGTTGGGTTAGGGACATCTCATCTCATTATATGCTTGCCTCCATGGGTTTGAGTAATCTCTTTTGACTGCTCTTTGCCACGTCACCATGACCTCAGGTCCCTTGATGTCAAATACTGCCAAATCCAGTGTCGTGCCACTGATATGTTCAAGATAAGTTTGCTTCTGCAGTTTTAACCTCCTTCTGATTCTTTGTTGGTCTTGATTCACAAACATCATATTCCTCTGTCTCGTGTTGATGATGTGGGAAACATTATGGCCCACCTTCGATCAAGTTCACTTCCTATCGACTCCCGCTCATTATCCAGGAAGTTGATCTAGAGACTCCCTT